>CM022753.1:17482397-18082397 GCA_012411365.1 Ameiurus melas
TTATTTATTTTTATTTTTTTTAACTGTTGTAGCCCATCCGTCTCAAGCTTCGATGTGTTGAGTTTTGTGATGCGTTTATGCTCACCATGGTTGTAAAGAGTAGTTATTTGAGTTATCATAGTCTTTGTCAGCTCAAACCAGTTTGGCCAAGGCGTTTCCACCTGCAGATCTTCCAATAACTGGATCATCCATCTGTCCATTTTCCATACTGCTTATCCTATACAGTGTCGTGGCGGAGCCTGGAGCCTATCCCAGGCATTTCGGGGCACAAGGCAGGGGACACCCTGGACGGGGTTCCAACAATTGCAGGGCATAATCACTCACACGTTCAGACACTACGGCAATTTGGAAAATGCTAATCAGCCTACAACACGTGTCCTTTTACTGGGGGAGTAAACCGGAGTACTCAGAGGAAACCCCAGAAGGGGAGAACATGCAAACTCTGTGCACACAGACTCTGTGAACCCCCCCATGGGGGATTTTTGTACCATCTTATGTAAACTCTAGAGACTGTTGAGTGTGACAATCCCAGGAGATAAGCAGTTTCTGGTATACACTAACCAGTCCATCTGGCACCAACAACCATGTCACTGTCAAAATCACTGAAATCAAACATCGGAATTGGGAAAATCATTATGAGAACTTTAACTGAAGCTCTTGACTTATGTATCTGCATAATATTATGCATTGCGCTGCTGCTGCATGATTAACTGATTGAATAATTGCATGCATGTGCAGGTGTTTCTAATGAAGTGGACAGTAAATATATATACTACATTATACATGCAATGTTCTACATTATATATTATATGCACAATACACTGTATTACCGTGTATATACTGGTAGTAAATTTCACTGAATCACATGGTGTAAAACACACTACTTGTAGTAAAAAGACACGTTGAGATGTAGCTCATGACTAATTTTAAACTATAAACATAAACTTTGTAGCTGGACCCTAATACTTTGGGGTGGCCATTAAGATCCCCCCCGTTCCTTTTTAACGTTTGAGTTCTACCTGATGCTGTCTAAAGCAAGTATATGAAGATTTGGGCATGTGTTTAAGGAAAATATTTTGGGTGAGAGAGACTTGCAGACTTCAAGCCTTAACACAGAGACACACAAACACTGATTAAGTCCTTGAGGACTTTAAGTTTAGAAATGTCTTCATTGTAATTGGAGGTTTGGGATTATCAGGAACTGTGTGTACATATGTTTAGACCTTGTGAGGGCCAAAAAGGACCAAATGTCCTCACACTGATAGAATAGTGTCACATGTCCTAACAATCACCCGGTTCTCACAAAATACTCTGCTTTTACAGCATTTATTTAAAAATGCAGAAGAGCCAAAATATTTCCTTCTGTTCACTAGGGTTATGGTAAAGTTAAATTAAGGTGTAGACCATAGCAGAAATTAGTTGCCATGGTGCCCACAAAGGTAGAAAAGTGTGTGTGTGTGTGTGTATCACTGAGCAAGTTTTGAAAAGATTTGCATCATGACATGAAAATGCATCTTCTCCTGGAGGCTTTTTGTCCCAGTTGTTCTCTTACACAAACAGACACACACACTCACACTCGCACGTCATAACTGCATGGCCTATCCTTAATTAAATGGTCTGTGTGTGTAAGAAAGTGTCAAGAGGTTGGCCCTTGTTAATGAGCATCCCTGAGTTGTGTGTTGCTCTCGGGAAGGGAGGTGAGGTGAGGAGACGCGTGCCCAAACGTGTCTCTCATTGACACTCTCTTAGGTTCGTTACCTAATGGTGTGTGTGTGTGTGTGTGAGAGAGTGAGAGAGATATGAGAGAAATAGATACTGGTTGAACCATTGCTGGGTTTTGGGTGGTGTGTTTTGAATAATGATAGTTCTACTGCAGAGTTGACTGGCTTGTGAGTTTAGTTGGATGAAACCATTTTAAAGGTGTGCATTTATTGTTTTTCCGAAGAATGCTTCGAATTACTTATTTTGAATTCACAAAATTCTAACTGCCACACTGCTTTGGTGACTTGCTCTGTAATATATGCCATCGTCAGTGTGTTTAGTCAGCTGAATCACAATTGGGATGTGCTTAGTGATTCTGGTGCTGATTTGGTGGTTGGGGCGGGTATTTTCATTATTCATGTCAAAAATTTGCAGTTGGCTGCGGCTCTGACGTGATATTAGGGAGACGTTGCTAGCACAGTTGCAATTCCATTTAATAGGAGATCACATTCATAGGCTTCAGGGTCATACTAATGAGAAATTCAGAGTGAAAGACCGGAGACCATCGTCGCTCTCTTTGTGTAGAGATGAAGAGATTGATAAATCCCACCGCACCACTATCAGCTGGTAGTCGATTGGCATTGTAGCGTATCGTTAACTGAAGTCAGATTTGACCAATATGATTTATAAAAGAAGTTTAAAATGAAAGGTCAACTCAGAATTTCATTATGAAATAAATCTTGGATGTCACAGAAGATGTTAATTCTAAAGATTAAATGCAAAGGCTTTCAGTGTGGATTTTTCTGTATGTTAGGTTGTAGAGACTTGGAGCTTTGTTGTGTGCTTTTTATAATCTTTAAGTAAAGCCAATAAATTTGATGAGTACAGAGTTTCAGCCTGGGTAAACTGTAGTTTAAACCTGAAATCCTCCGCTCCCTCGCTCATTAGCCTCACATAATAATCCCAGAAAGCCTTACAAACCCATGTATATTGAGCCTGAATTTAATAGAGCACTGGTCCATTATCGCTGTGTGTTCTTGTTCGCACGTGTGAGGTTTTGATTGGTTGCGTGTAATATGGGCGGGTACGATGGCTGGAATTTACTCTCCCCAGTGGTGTTTACAGTTTGTTGGCAAGGAGATACTGGTATTGTCTATGTAGTTTGTAATAGGATACATCGACACCAATACTGGTGTTGGGTGAAATACCCTCATGCTAACATTCAATACCAGGTGAACTATTTGATATGAGCCTAGTGTACGTTGTCATACTAACGAATAGACAACACGATGACGACAATCTGGACAAATTTAATGTTTAATAGTAATGTCAATCAAAGGACAGTGGAATTTAATTGGCGGAAATATCAAGAGAAGTTACTGCAGCATCTTCTTACAATAAAACTCTGCCCAAAGAGTCCATTGCTAGCCGCTACTGCCAAGCTTAAAGTGAGTTTGTCTGAAAAGCTAAGCTGGAGCTTAATGTTATGTACAGAATCGTTGTATAGTGTGGACATAGAGAGGCAATAGGAAGTGTAAAGTGGTGAGAGAATTTGCAAAGAAAACCTAAGATTTTTTTCTACTACTACAGCAGGTAAAAGTAGATTTGTGTACGTGTGTGTGAAAGGCACGGGGGATGGGTATGAGAGAAAATGAGACAGATTTCATGACTTGATTACTTGACAACATCGTCTCTCACTTTACCCATTGTGTGTGTGTTTTCTCCTTTAGGTGCAGACAGCTCCACCACCACCACAGGGAGTGCATCTCCTGTCCCTAACTGCTATGAGTCCCTGGAAGGAGGAAATTATCCAGGTAATTCTACACCACTGTAAACAGTTGAATTTCCAGCTGACAATTATAGGTTATGTCATCTTGCGGCAATGTGTGGAAGTCAGCGGGAGGCGTCCTGAGGAATTCTGTGGGAGGTGTATTGGGGAAGTAGGTAGGCGCTGTATTGGAGAGGTTAGCAAGTGCCATCATAGAGATGTCGGGGCATTTTCTTGGGAAATTCAGTGGGAGGCATCTTGGGGAAGTCCGTGAGAAGCAATTCATGGAAGTCTGCGGGAACCATCTTAGGAAAGTCAGCATGAGGTGCCTTCAGGGAACTCTGTGGGCTCTGTATTTGGGACATCAACTTGAGGAATTCAGCAGAAGGCATTGTGGGAAGTTGATGGGAGACGTCTTGAGGATCTTGGCAGGAGGTTTCTTGGGGAAGTCAGCAGGCGCTGTCTTGGGGAAGTTGGAGGGAGGCGTCCTTAGGAACCCTATGGTAGGCATCCTGGTGAGTTCGGCGGGAGGTGCCATCTTGGATAAGCCAGTGGATGGTGCTGTCTTGGGGGAGTCAGTAGCAGCTGCCTTAGGGAAGTTGGCTGAAGAAAAATATGCACCTGGTACTCTGGGATATGTCTTGCTGGTCTTTCATTCTTATTTTTTTTTTAAATATTCGCTCTATCCATTTTCCTAGGCTCGCCTGCTGTTCCTCATTCTGCTCCTCCTAGTGAACCTGCCAAACAAGCCCCGCCCTTTGGCTACAATTATCCAACCATGCAGCCTGGTTACCCACAAAGCCCTGCCCCCCGACCAGAGCCCATCCCTTCGCAAGGAGCATATAATCAACCCGGATATCAGCCATATTCACAGGTAATTGCAGGCAACCGTAGTGTTGACGAGTTGGGCATGACTACAGCTTTTACATTTGTGTATATACAACGTGAGCTTTACAGTAGTGTGTGTGTGTGTGTGTGTGTGTGTGTGTGTGTGTGTGTGTGTGTGTGTGTGTGTGTGTGTGTACACGCGCATGCACGTCTGTAGCCATTCCCCAGTCTGAACCAGCTCTCTACAGCACTGGGAGGACTAAGTGGAGTTCCCGAGCTGGAGGTGGAGGCTCTGCGCCCCATTAACCTGCTGCAGGAGAGAAACATGCTCCCCCCAACACACCTCGTTCCACTCGAACCCAAGCTTAGCAGCGACCTGCGCAAGGTCAACTGCAGTCAAGAGTAAGCCATATACACACATTATTTGGTGATTCCAAAATTAAAAATAAATAAAGAAGAGTATAATGGGTTAATTAGACAAATGGGCCTACCAATATTCTTCAGATTTTATACCACAAAACCATCATGTGATTGTGTGTGTGTGTGAATGATTCATTCTCTGTTAGAAGTAATATATACAGTGCCTTGCGAAAGTATTCGGTCCCCTTGAACTTTTCAAACTTTTGCCACATTTCAGGCTTCAAACATAAAGATATAAAATTTAAATTTTTTGTGAAGAATCACCAACAAGTGGGACACAATTGTGAAGTGGAACGAAATCTATTGGATATTTTAAACTTTTTTAGCAAATAAAAAACTGAAAAGTGGTGCGTGCAAAATTATTCGGCCCCTTTACTTTCACTGCAGCAAACTCACTCCAGAAGTTCAGCGAGGATCTCTGAATGATCAAATGTTGTCCTAAATGACTGATGGTGATAAATAGAATCCACCTGTGTGTAATCAAGTCTCTGTATAAATGCACCTGCTCTGTGATAGTCTCAGGGTTCTGTTGAAAGCGCAGAGAGCATCATGAAGACCAAGGAACACACCAGGCAGGTCCGTAATACTGTTGTGGAGAAGTTTAAAGCCGGATTTGATACACAAAAGATTTCCCAAGCTTTAAACATCCCAAGGAGCACTGTGCAAGCGATCATTTTGAAATGGAAGGAGTATCAGACCACTGCAAATCTACCAAGACCTGGCCGTCCCTCTAAACTTTCAGCTCAGACAAGGAGAAGACTGATCAGAGATGCAGCCAAGAGGCCCATGATCACTCTGGATGAACTGCAGAGAACTACAGCTGAGGTGGGAGAGTCTGTCCATAGGACAACAATCAGTCGTACACTGCACAAATCTGGCCTTTATGGAAGAGTGGCAAGAAGAAAGCCATTTCTCAAAGATATCCATAAAAAGTCTTGTCTAAAGTTTGCCACAAGCCACCTGGGAGACACACCAAACGTCACACCAAAAGTTGAGAAATGGCTTTCTGCCTGGTGTGTTCCTTGGTCTTCATGATGCTCTCTGCGCTTTCAACAGAACCCTGAGACTATCACAGAGCAGGTGCATTTATACAGAGACTTGATTACACACAGGTGGATTCTATTTATCACCATCAGTCATTTAGGACAACATTGGATCATTCAGAGATCCTCGCTGAACTTCTGGAGTGAGTTTGCTGCACTGAAAGTAAAGGAGCCGAATAATTTTGCACGCACCACTTTTCAGTTTTTTATTTGCTAAAAAAGTTTAAAAAATCCAATAGATTTCGTTCCACTTCACAATTGTGTCCCACTTGTTGGTGATTC
Organism: Ameiurus melas; assembly: GCA_012411365.1. Taxonomy (NCBI): domain Eukaryota; kingdom Metazoa; phylum Chordata; class Actinopteri; order Siluriformes; family Ictaluridae; genus Ameiurus; species Ameiurus melas. Next base: position 17,488,440 of record CM022753.1, read on the forward strand.
TTCACAAAAAATAAAATTTTATATCTTTATGTTTGAAGCCTGAAATGTGGCAAAAGTTTGAAAAGTTCAAGGGGGCCGAATACTTTCGTAAGGCACTGTACTTCATATTGGAAAATTTGTCTTGGATCAAATTATTAAAGCAGCTCAAATCCTACAATAGTAGAGTGCGGAATCTAGCATCAGTGTGTAAAAGAAAAAGATCACATTCTTTCCAATATAAATGGATTAAGAATTGGCATTTATGTTTTTTTTTTTGATTGTTTATTAATTTATTCATTTTTGGAAATACAACAATGCATCCTAAAATAATCCTGCATATTATAATGTAAACTTTGTTTTGGCTTTAACTTAAAAAAAAAAAATAAATAAATAAAAACCAAAGGTTCCTAACCACTGTGTTAATGACTAAAAACTCATGTTGACAATTCTCTCTCTCTCTCTCTCATTTCTCCCTCTTTTTTTCCCTGTCTTTCACCATCAGTACATTTCGCTGCACTCTGACCAACATTCCTCAGACTCAGGCCATGCTGAATAAAGCTCGCCTACCACTTGGACTCCTGCTGCACCCTTTCAGAGATCTGACGGTACATAAACCAGCTTCCATTTCTTTTTATTTTGAAAAAGATTTCTTTGAAAAAAAAAATGTGGTCTTTCAGTAGTTTCTTGATTGTTTACCATATTCGAATGGGGTAGGGGGCATGGAATTGAGTGAGACAAAGGGCATGTATTTGAGTGAAGCAGGTGGGTGTGTCTGAGTGGGGTATCCAGGCATGGCTTTGAGAATGTGGGTGTGGCTTTCATTGGGACCTTTGGGTGTGGCCTTGAGTGGGGCAGGTGTGGGTTTGGGTAGGGAAGATGGGCTTGGCTTGAGTGGCAGCACTAACTGCCTCATAAATAAATGTGTATCCTGCACCTTGTTTTGATTTGATTTTTCTTTTCTTTCCTACCTATGATCACCAATCACTAGATTTCATAATTCAGAATATTTTGTAACTCTACTTGTATTATGTTAATTTACAAGTTAACTTGTATTATGTTAACTTGTATTTTGCTTATTTGTAATTCGCTTTGGATAAAAGCGTCTGCCAAGTGAATAATTGTAAATGTTAATATATGTAAAATGTAGATATTGTTTTGGTTTATTAGCCTTTTTAACAAGCAGTTTAAAATTCCACCTGTTTATTTTACTATCCATTTTCATCCGTGTTCATTCCCAAATTGAGCGATACCATTGTCTGCTAGATATATGGTGCTGAAAATGTGTTGGATAGCTCCGTCTAGCCATAACGCAAAGTGTTAGTGTTCAGAATTCAGTTTAAGAGTGAGTACTTCAGTATAATACAGTGTTAATAATATGGTGTAAATATGGTACAAATGACAATCTTAATATACATTTCTTGTTTGTTTCACAAAAAAATGTTTCTTGTCCTTCAACACCTCTATATTTATTAAAACAGCAGTTGCCGGTCATCACCTCCAACACTATAGTCCGCTGTCGTTCGTGTCGGACGTACATCAACCCGTTTGTGTCGTTTCTGGATCAGCGCCGGTGGAAGTGCAACCTCTGCTACCGTGTGAACGATGGTAAAAATCAACAGTAGTATTGTGGAATTCAAGAATGAGTGGCCTTGTTCCTGTACACACTTTATCAGATTAATAGAATTTTGTTGTATTAAACCTTGAATGCCTGAGGGGTTTAGCCATTATTAAAGATATCAGGAGTATAACCAACAGTGAGTTTATGCATGTAGATGTGACATGCTTATTTTTTGTCTCTGTCTCTCAGTTCCTGATGAGTTCATGTATAACCCGGTCACACGTTCCTACGGCGAACCACACAAGAGGCCAGAAGTGCAGAACGCCACCGTCGAGTTCATCGCCTCTTCAGACTACATGGTGTGTGTGTGTATCTGGGTCAGGGTTGCAGGATGTACATTTACATTTCTCTTTGTATGAGTATCAGAGGTTACAGATGTTGTCGCATATTAGGGGTCTTGACACAGTGCCACTATCTCTATCTGTTTAGTGCTCCAAATATCCCGTCTTTATCTGTATTTATATATAAACCTAAACTAGTTTTGCCCTCGCAATAAACACTTGGAAGGGGGCAGAGGTAGACATGTCAGCACTGTCAGCATGGTGTGTATGTTCTGGCTCTGGCGGTTCCTCAACCTCCGCTACATCACTCAAGTTCACGACTCTGACTAGGCACCCCGCCCCACATGGAACTTAAAACCTCCCTCTTGCATGGATTTCAAACAATCAGATTATTATTTGTCACATACAGAACCATACATAGTATGACACGCAGTGAAATGTGTTTTACGACCATATTGATATATATAAAAGTGTGTGTATTATATAATATAATGTACAATATAAAATAAAGAAAAAAGAATATAATCGAGAATAAAGAATAAAACATATGAATAGAAAAGTTTTACAATTTAGAATACAATACAAAAATTACAATTATAATATTCTAAATGGAATAGAAAAACGTCCTTACCGAGATTCCCTGCGAAACTTTGTCAAACCTACGATAAATAAAATAAACCACGTATCGCACCTCCTTTTTCAGGTCTCTATGGTAATTTTTTTAGGACCATTGTGCTCTTAATTACATTTCAAATGTAGACGTACTGTTGAAATGTAGGGTTATTTATTTATTTTTTTTGGGTTTTTTTTTTTTTATAAAAAAGAAAGAGTAAAGTTAATGTGCCACGATGAGAAAACTTTATTGTGACAGTGACTGAATTTAGGAACATAGTGTGAGCCATGACAAATTAATTTACCTTCTGATAAACTAAATTTCATATTTTCAGTTAATTTTACAGGCTGTATGCAAAAAACAACAGTTAACCTGTTCCACCTTGTAAACAAATAAAGTAAACATCAATGTTCAGTGTTCGAAGTCTGCTCCTCAAATATATTTAAAGCTAAATTTTTCCAAATTCTCCAAAGACAAATCTCGAACCGCTCTGTGTATATTGTGTATATATCTGAATAATCTCATATAGGATGTGATTATGTGAGTTCATTTACCCGTCAGATGCAAAGCGCTTTAGTTTAATGGTGTTGATTGCTGATGCTCCGATCAGGATTTTTACAGCCGACACGGATTTCACATTTTTACAGCCAACACGGATTTTTTTTTTAATTTAAGCTTTAGTCAGGAGGTCTGTCATAAACAGTTAAATGTAAGCTCTCTGTTCATGGTCACTTTTTTTTAATTGAATTAAAATAATAGCAATGACACAAATACTGTTGGCTAATTAATAAATAAACAAGCATAAAATATTTATTTTTAAATATCTATAACAATAAAGAAGCCAAATTAAAAGTAGACTAACACAAGCATGGTCCATATTAGGAAAAAGGCTCAGCTTTCTAAGGAGAGAATGCAACCCATAGTAATTAAACATTATTTAATTTCTCATTTATATTTTATGAATTTAATATAATGTTTGATTTATTTATATATATATATATATATATATATATACAGTGGTGTGAAAAGTGTTTGCCCCTTCCTCATTTCCTGTTCCTTTGCATGTTTGTCACACTTAAGTGTTTCGAACATCAAACCAATTTAAACAATAGTCAAGGACAACACAAGTAAACACAAAATGCAATTTGTAAATGAAGGTGTTTATTATTAAAGGTGAAAAAAATCCAAACCATCATGGCGCCGTGTGAAAAAGTGATTGCCCCCTTTTGTTAAAACATACTATAACTGTGGTTGTCCACACCTGAGTTCAATTTCTCTAGCCACACCCAGGCCTGATTATTGCCACACCTGTTCACAATCAAGGCATCAATTAAATAGGAGCTGCTTGACACAGTAAGGTCCACCAGAAGATCCTTAAAAGCTACACATCATGCCGAGACCCAAAGAAATTCAGGAACAATTGAGAAAGAAAGTAATTGAGATCTATCAGTCTGGAAAGGGTTATAAAGCCATTTCCAAAGCTTTGGGAATCCAGTGAACCACAGTGAGAGCCATTATCCACAAATGGCGAAGACATGGAACAGTGGTGAACCTTCCCAGGAGTGTCGGCCGCCAAAAATTACCCCCAAGACGCGCAGCGACGACTCATCCAAGAGGTCACAAAGACCCCACAACAACGCCGCAAAGAACTGCAGGCCTCACTTGCCTCAGTTAAGGTCAGCGTTCATGCCTCCACCATCAGGAAAAGACTGGGCAAAAATGGCCTGCATGGCAGAGTTCCAAGGAGAAAACCACTGCTGAGCAAAAGAACATCAAAGCTCATCTCAATTTCTCCACAACACATCTTGATGATCGCCAAGACCTTTTGGGACAACATTCTGTGGACCGATGAGACAAAAGTGGAACTCTTTGGAAGGTGTGTGTCCAAGTATATCTGGCATAGAAAGAACACTGCATTTCATAAAAAGAACATTATACCAACAGTAAAATATGGTGGTGGTAGTGTGATGGTCTCGGGCTGTTTTGCTGCTTCAGGACCTGGAAGACTTGCCGTGATAAAAGGAACTATGAATTCTGCTGTCTACCAAGAGATCCTGAAGGAGAATGTCCGACCATCTGTTCGTACTCAAGCTGAAACGAACTTGGGTTCTGCAGCAGGACAATGATCCTAAACACACCAGCAAGTCCACCAGAATGGCTGAAGAAAACCAAAATGAAGACTTTGGAGGGCCTAGCCAAAGTCCTGACCTGAATCCTATTGAGATGTTGTGGTATGACCTTAAAAAGGCCGTTCATGCTCGAAAACCCTCTAATGTAACTGAATTAGGACAATTCTGCAAAGATGAGTGGGCCAAAATTCCTCCAGGACGCTAAAAGCCTCATTGCACGTTATCGCAAACGCTTGGTTGCAGTTGTTGCTGCTAAGGGTGGCCCAACCAGTTATTAGGTTTAGGGGGCAATCACTTTTTCACACAGGGCCATGATGGTTTGGATTTTTTTCACCTTTAATAATAAACACCTTCATTTACAAATTGCATTTTGTGTTTACTTGTGTTGTCCTTGACTGTTGTTTAAATTGGTTTGATGTTCCGAAACACTTAAGTGTGACAAACATGCAAAGGAACAGGAAATGAGGAAGGGGGCAAACACTTTTTTCACACCACTGTGTATATATATTTTATATATATATATATATATATATATATATATATATATATATATATATATATATATATATATATATATATATATATATATATATATATATATATATATATATATATATATATATTAATTATATATATTAAATGGTTTATTTATAACTAAGCACATTTTCTGTCTTTACATTCCATTAGTTCACACTTGTTCCTTTTAGATTGGTCCCCCCGGTACAGTGTTTGTATCAACCATGTCTGCTGACAATTTTGTGTTTTTTGTTGAATTAAATCAAAACATGAAAACTGGAGGTTACCTTTTTAGTGATCTCTGGCAACTGTGAGTTTAAATGGAGTGAATGCGCGGATTATTAGAGTTGATGAAGGGAGCGCGCCAGAGTACTGTATGTTTACAGACTGAACAGTCGCTACTCTTGATTAAGATTGGTGAGGAATTATTTAATAAAGGAGTTTGAATTACACCCGCCTTGTAGCGTTAGCATTATTATTAATTTACTCCGCCCGACACCACTGTCGGTACACGATGATGTCGCAGGTTCAGGTCATTTTGCCTGATCAATTAAAGATGGCGGTTTGTGAGATCGGCAAGTTGAGGGAAGCCGATGACGTACAGTGTTACTCTTATCTTAATGGCTTCTCTGCAGTATTTGCACACTTTGTTTGGTTGACTGAGGTGATGAAAAGCAGTGCGAAGTAACTGTGCATTTGGAGTTGTAGTTTTTATTCCGATTGTATTGTACAGCTTTGAACAGGTCATTCGCACCGGTGCACCTTTTATTTTTTTCACAGTCACACAAAGTACTTCTGGTCGCACTGTAGAGCCCTGTATTTTTATTTGTATATGTTGGGTTTACATGATTGGTCTCTCTCTCTAGCTGCGACCTCCTCAACCCGCCGTGTACCTGTTTGTATTGGACGTATCCCATAATGCCGTGGAGACAGGCTACCTGAGTGTGCTGTGTCAGTCTCTACTGGACAATCTGGAAAAGTGAGCCACTTTATTACCATCATGAATTCTGTTCTGAATAGAAATATGCTTAAGAAAATGCCTAACTAGCCCTGAAAGTTTCTCGTGCTTCTCTGAACACAAGAGAAGATGCTGTATTTGGTTGTGAAAGTATATTCTCGTTCTCCGTTTCTCTCTCTCTCTCTCAGGCTGCCTGGTGATTCTCGCACACGCATTGGATTCTTGACGTTTGACAGCACAGTTCACTTTTACAACTTGCAGGAGGGGCTCTCGCAGCCGCAGATGTTGGTTGTGTCTGATATCGATGGTAAAATGTAGTCCACTTTATTCTCAGTGATGACTGGCACTTGTATTAGATGAAAGGCTGGTATCTAATATCTTATCAGAGATATTAGGATTGAACAGTTACGTATGAACAGATACGTATAATAATGTCTCATTGATGGAATAACAGTGAACCGATGAGTTTCGAAAATTGCATCATGCACTATAACATCCAGTTAAATGTTTTGTTTTGTATGTTATGTCATTTATAAATCATACATTTTTGGACACATCGGTTTGTAAATTAGTGTTACAGTATTACATCTCCTTTGATTAGAGCGGTTTATATGTTGCGCTTTGTTTTATAAACGAATAAACTAAGAATAATCTTTTCAAAACAATTTCTATAGATGTCTTCACTCCAACTCCTGACAACTTGCTGGTGAATATGAAAGAAAGCCAGGAGGTACAAGTTTCATTTCTCTCTCTCTTTCTCTCTCTCTCTCTCTCTCTCTCTCTCTCTGTGTGAGAGAGAGAGAGAGACACCTCCACCTGATTGTTTCATGTGGCTTGTAATGGTTTCTATCTGCATGTTACTGTGTGTTCTTGCTGTATTTATGGAGTTTATATTGTTTGTTATGCATCACTGTGTATAACGCTCGCTCTAGCTCTTAACTTGTATGTATTTTCTGTGTGTAGCTGGTGAAGGATTTGTTAAACGCGCTGCCCAAGATGTTCTCTCACACGCGGGAGACCCACAGTGCCCTGGGGCCGGCACTACAAGCGGCGTATAAACTCATGACCCCCACCGGTGGCCGCGTGTCTGTGTTCCAGACACAGTTACCCACCATCGGAGTGGGACTGCTGCAGTCACGAGAGGACCCCAACCAGAGGTCCAGCACCAAGGTACATGCTTAAAGAACTTAAGGAACCCAGGTGTGCCATAAGTGCCAAATTTCCACTTCTGCATGTGATACACTGTACTTATAACACAAAGCTTTTAAAAAGGAAGCTTCTGATCAGTCAGAAGGTGTTGATTTAATTATCTATAACAGCAGATCTAAAAGTTGTTTCTGGTCGAACTGGTCAGATTTAGAGCTTAATTTTAGAACTAGCTTTGACTGAGAGGCCTACATCATTTAGAAGACTTTCATTTAAACCGAGTTTGTAATATTAATTTTACATTTGGTTCAGTGTCTTTATGTTGCTTTTTCTACGAATGTTTTGACGTATGAAAATGATGACCTATGTGTGATGCATGTAGGGCGTGCAGCACCTAGGTCCTGCTACAGATTTCTACAAGAAGCTGGCTCTGGACTGTTCGGGTCAGCAGATCGGGGTCGACCTGTTCCTTTTGAGTTCTCAGTATGCAGATCTGGCTTCGTTAGGTAAACACAGTGGTGCAGTGTTCCCATACACACGTGCACATGTGATGCAAATATACTGCTGAACTAGATAAACAATAAATCTCTGCATGCTCTCGCTCTTTATTAAAATTTATTTTCATTTTTTTTAAGCCTGCATGGCGAAGTTTTCGGCTGGCAGCATTTTCTACTACCCAGCGTTCCACCACGTTCACACCCCAGCTCTTCGGGTGAAGCTGCAGAAGGACCTGCAGCGCTACCTCACCCGGAAGATTGGCTTCGAGGCTGTAATGAGGATCAGGTGCACCAAAGGTACAAAGTTTCACGACCACCCTCTGTTATTCACAATCACGGATAGATAGATAGAGAGAGAGAGAAAGCGAGAGAGATCAGGTCTGTCTGGTCACATCCGTCACTCATGTAAGGAGCAGCTCAACCTGTTAGGTTTGTTTCACTAAAAAAAAAAAACGGGTGACGTTATGTGTGATACCTTGGAAGTGTGGAAGTTCTTCATCACCCAAAACTTTATTACACTTATTTTAAAAAAAGAAAAGAAAATGTCAGTAGACAACATGGTAAACCTTAGCAACATTTCCATACTTTAGTCAAGAAATCCAGGCCCAGTTCTACATATCCTGTTCCGTATCCTGCCAAACCACTGTTGCATTCCCCGCATTTAGGTATTACAGTTAATTGTCTGGAATGTTCACGGGGCAAATTGCTCCTTTTCTTATCTGTCTTGATGTTAATAAGACCAAAATTATAGCTTGACTCAGCGCAAAAATATTTCTGAAGTCTTTCCTGTACTTAATTACAGCTTTGCCCCTGACTGTTACTGGAGACTCCTTCCGTAAATGATAAGCGTGACCACATCCGCAATCCACAATTCCACTACTATAGAGCTACTAATATATACACTATAAGAGCTGCTTTTATAGACAGCTAACCAACCCCTGAGAATTCAGCAGCCTTGCGGTTATATCAGTAACACTTGTCTAATGTGCGAGGTCACTACGCCAAGGAATAATTCAGAGGAATTCTGAATAGTTAAATAGACCAAGGTTGAACGTTTGATTATTTTTCCATATTAAGTAACTGTTTCAAACTGACATTTAGAGACCGTAGACTATCTAAAATTCCAATCAGAATATCTAAAGCCAATAAGAATGGGGGGGGGGAAGTAAAGAAAAAAATGCCTCTCTCAAACAGCACTGCGTTTGTCTTGTAATGTTTTTCTTACTTCTCTTACTCGCCGACAGGAATGTCCATCCACACGTTCCACGGCAACTTCTTTGTGCGCTCCACTGATCTGTTGTCTCTGGCTAACGTGAACCCGGACTCGGGCTTCGCCGTCCAAGTGTCTATCGATGAGAACTTGGCGGATACATCACTAGCGTGCTTCCAGGCTGCTCTTCTCTACACGTCTAGTAAAGGTATAGTTTGTGTTTGAGATAGTAAGAGAGGTGGACAGACTGAAAAAAGGAGGGGGGGTGAAGAGAGATGGAGGAACACAGGGACCGAGAAAAGGATTGTTTCTGAAATTGACCAAGCAAACTATATTCAAAATTTATTCCCACTGTGAAAGATACTGCTCTATGCTGAAATTTTCTACATGGGTATTACATAGAAGTCACATGACATCACATGGCTGTTGTACTATGCCAGATTGTATTGGGATGGATTTTTAATCATTAAAAGATTCGCTGACTTGCTTGTACTACAATTTTTTTTGGAGTATGTTAACTATATATAAATAGCTAGCTAACTAACAAGTTCCGTAAAGTAAGAAATAACACAGATGGGTGCTTCGCACTGGAGTAGATCGTTTGGTGGTTAGTTAATAAACTTTAGCAGGAAAAGTATTAAATGAGATTGATCTTGAATAAGACTACGGCTGCAGTAGCTGAACTACAGACAGAACTATGGACATTTTTGCTCATTTTTCCACATGGTGTTCTGATCGTTCGGTGTACATGTGTGTGTGTGATTGATTGACAGGCAAACGGCGAATCAGAGTTCACACCCTGTGTCTGCCTGTGGTGAACCAGCTCAGCGATGTGTTTGCAGGAGCTGACGTTCAAGCCATCACCTGCCTGCTCGCCAATATGGGTATACAACACACACACACACAAACACACAACCACACAGAAGCAGCATGTTTAGCCCTGCCATGTTTTCTCTGATAATTTAATGAGGGAAAAACTCAGATGTCTCACTGATGCCCTCTGTCTGTCTGTCTGTCTGTGCAGCTATAGACCGCTCTCTCTCCTGTAGCGTTTCGGATGCCCGGGACGCTCTGGTGAACGCGGTTGTGGACTCGTTCGAGTCATATCGCTCCAATATCTCCAACATGCAGCAAACTGGTGTCATTGCCCCCTCCTGCCTGCGCCTCTTCCCTCTGTTCACACTCGCTCTGCTCAAACAGGTGCAACACTCGGATAGACACACACACTATACTGACAATTTCACTATTTAAGCGTTGTACACGTATCTTGCCCTCCTTCTGACAAGCGATAATCTTGAAACGCATCCATTTGTAATAATCAGAGAGGTTGTGGGGGGTGCAACAACTCTTCAGATAGTAGTTTTTTGGTTTTTTTTTTTTTTTTTGTTTTTTACTATGTTCCAGTCCATTTTAATGTAGGCTACAGGTTTTAGTACATTTGTCAAACTACATGTTAGTTGGACATGAGTACATGTATTAACATTAGTTTATACCTCAGCGATGTTGATTTCTCGAATCTGATTGGTTTAGAAGGTGTTGATTTCATTTTCTCCAATCTCTGAAAGCTTCAAGGCAAATCAAAGGTTTAGTTGTGTGATACAACGTATATATGAACACGTATCATTTTTGTTCCAAGTAGAAAGCGCTGCGGACGGGGACGAGCACACGGCTGGATGAGCGGGTGTTCGCGATGTGCGAGTTTAAGAGTCAGCCGCTAAAGCAGATCATGCGCATGATCCACCCTGACCTGTACCGCATCGATAACCTCACTGAACAGGTAACACACTAGATTTACATGCTGTGACCATACCAAGTAACACGTTTCTTGGTCAAAACTGGGTGATCATAAACACGTGTGTGTGCTCTAGGGGGCGCTGCAGGTGAACGAGCGGGTGATTCCTCAGCCTCCACTGCTGCAGCTCTCAGCTGAGAAGCTCACCAGAGAGGGAGCCTTCCTCCTGGATCTGTGGCAGCGTGAGTGCAACTGTCAAGACTATTCTACATAACTCTACACAGCTCCACACACCCCCAAACTATTTTTACACAACTCTATACAATTCCACACTATGCACCTCTTCAGTATTCTACACAATTCTACAGACTTCCGCACTATTATGCATTTACTACACAACTCTATACGCCCAGTACACTATTCTACATACCTACACAACTCTATACAGCTCCACATGATTCTGTGTAACTCTACACAACTCCATACTCATTCATACTATTATACATTACATAACTCTACCAACCTTCGCGCTATTCTACAAAATTCCTAAACCCTTCACATTATTCCAAGAACATATAACAACTCCATATACCACAACACTATTCTACACAACTCTGACCTCTGAGTTATTATACAAAATTCTATATTACTCTACAAATCTTGATACAACTCCATATACAACACTTTTCTACTTCACTACACAACTCCACACTATTCTGCAATGTTCTGCATCACTACACAAATCCATCCAAACCCACACTATTCTAATTAACAATACATAACTCCATACATTCTACTGCACTATTGTGTATGACTTTACCCTTCACATGAGACTATGTAACTCGACACAAATGTGTACCCCTCACATTTTTGTAAATATTTGATTATATCTTTTCATGTGACAACACTGAAGAAATGACACTTTGCTACAATGTAAAGTAGTGAGTATACAGCTTGTATAACAGTGTAAATTTGCTGTCCCCTCAAAATAACTCAACACAGCCATTAATGTCTAAACTGCTAGCAACAAAGTGAGTACACCACTAAGTGAAAATGTCCAAATTGGGCCCAAATTGTCAGTATTTGTGTGGCCACCATTATTTTCCAGCACTGCCTTAACCCTCTTGGGCACGGAGTTCACTAGAGCTTCATAGGTTGCCACTGGAGTCCTCTTCCACTCCTCTATGATGACATCACAGAGCTGGTGGGTGTTAGAGACCTTGTGCTCCTCCACCTTCCATTTGAGGATGCCCCACAGATGCTCAATAGGGTTTAGGTCTGGAGACATGCTCGGCCAGTCCATCACCTTCACCCTCAGCTTCTTTAGCAAGGCAGTGGTCGTCTTGGAGGTGTGTTTGGGATTGTTATCATGCTGGAATGCATGCTGGGATCATGCTCTGCTTCAGTATGTTACAGTACATGTTGGCATTCATGGTTCCCTCAATGAATAGATCTAGGAGTGCTGCCAGCATTGCTGCAGAGGTTGAAGGGGTGGGGGGTCAGCCTGTCGGTGCACAGTCCATATGCCACACACTGCATCAAATTGGTCTGCATGGCTGTTGTCCCAGAAGGAAGCCTCTTCTAAATATGATGCACAAGAAAGCCTGCAAACAGTTTGCTGAAGACAAGCAGACTAAGAACATGGATTACTGGAGCCAAGATAAACTTATTTGGTTCAGATGATGTCAAGCGTGTGTGGCAGCAACCAGGTGTGAGGAGTACAAAGACAAGTGTGTCTTGCCTACAGTCAAGCATGGTGGCTGGAGTGTCATGGTCTGGGGCTGCATGAGTGCTGTTATTTTGAGGGGACAGCAAATTTACACTGTTACACAAGCTGTACACTCACTACTTTACATTGTAGCAAAGTGTCATTTCTTCAGTGTTGTCACATGAAAAGATATAATCAAATATTTGCGAAAATGTGAGGGGTGTACTCACTTTTGTGAGATACTGTGTATGTACTCCCACTAGACTACACAACACAAGCTATTCCACTCCTAACCCTGGTCCACATGACTAAACAAGTCCATACACCTCCAATAATGTAACACAACCCTACAGACCTCCACACTCCTCTATAGAACTCCATACACCTCCATAATATACAGTTTGACATGTTGAAGATGGTGGATTTTTATGTAAAATTCTGAATCGCTTACTAAACGTTCACTGCGAAATGAAACGATGAGAATAAAATGGGTCCAGGTCTGTTTGTGAGAACAATATACGGAACATTTTCTATTTAGTGCATGATGTTGACTCCTTGACCTTTTGTTCTGTTAGGCGATGTACCTGTGGTTGGGGAGGAATTGTAACGAGGTGTTCATACGAGATGTCCTGGGCTGCCCTGACTACGCATCCATACCAGCCAGCTTGGTGAGTGTGTATGTGTGAAGATATTTGGGGAGAATAATTTGTATGCATGTGGGACAGATCACGTACTTGGCTATCCGACATACAAATAAACCCCCAAAGCATTTGATTTTGTCTTGTACTTTATAAATCTGCAACAATCAGTGATTAGACACGTCATATACTGGTCTTATAAAGACAGATTAAAAATCTTGAACAATAACTGACAGGATGAGATGTGTGTACATGTTTGTGTTTGTTTGGGAACAGACCGTAATCCCCGAATTAGAGACGGCGGCTTCCGAGAGAACCAGAGCCTTTGTGTCCTGGCTTCAGGAGTCCAGAGGATTTTGTGCTGCCTTCTACGTGCTCAAGTACGACTCCTTCTCTCTTTTTTTTTTTTTTTATTTTGTTCTGTGTTACTCTGTTCTTAGTACCAGTAGCAGTAAAGGGCTTTTTTATTTTTATTATTCACTTTCCATGAGACTGTCTTTTTGTATAAAACAAAAAAAGGGTAATAGAAAATAATCATGGATAGATGTAGGTCATATCCCTTTCCAAAGTCTACCAATTTTCTATCAATGTATACGTCCCCTTTATGGTATGTGTAACAGCTGTGAGAGACCCAAACAGCCTACATTGCATTATGCTCCGTTATCTCACATGCACTACTGAATATTCAGTTCAACTTTTTTTTATAAAAAAGTTGTATTTATATACAACTTTCAACAGTAGGCATTGTCACAAAGCAGCCTTGCAGAAATCCAGGTGTAGATTAAGATTCCTTTCTGTGTAGTAGATAACAGCAAAAAGATAGGTCCAGCCTGAATGTTACTCCACAGTTACATTCCCATCTACATTAGAGTTTGTTTGAAACTAATGCATTCGAATAGGCTGATTAGGAATGACTGAGAGGTGGGGGGGGGGTGCCAATCCCCACCCACTGTTCTCAGCTTGTACATCCTCTGTGACACATGAAGCCAGGCTTTTGCATATTTCTGAGTTATAAACTGCTGCTCATGCTGTCACGAGGCAATATAACACATTCCGAGAAATTGCTATCTGCCCTCTTCTGCATACCTGAGCCCACAGGTGACTGGCGAGTTTCTCTCTGATTTACAGCGGCAAAAGGAAAGCCATCCTTCCCATTCACACAGCACAGCCATTTTTGCTCTTGTAGACTCCCGGCCACAGGTGTCCGTGACATTGTTGGGATTCCATCAACAATAGTGGAAAAGCTTTTATGTTGTACGAGTCAGGAACCCACAACTGGAAATTTTTATTTGTGGGGTAACACTGTTCATATATGCTGGACTGAGCACTTTGAAAACTTGCCTCCACTGACTCCGCCCTTCAAAAAAATAAGCTGCAACCACTGATTTTGGGGGGGGGGGGCATATGATGATCTGTGCACTTTAATTTATCTGTGTAGTACAGTATCTATTTTTACACTATTACACAAAAAAAACACAAAAAATATAATCAGCATGTTTTAAAAATAAACAAACTCTCTCTTTTCTCTCTGTGCAGAGATGACCTTTCCAGAGTAGTTGCCTGGTCGAGGACCGTTCTGAATCCGCCTTCTCCTACTACGAGTTCCTGCTCCACATCCAGCAACAGCTGTCCAAATAGAACCGAGCCGGGTCTCGTCAACACCGTGGACCTAGTCCGGCGGGACGCTGCCCCACCGTCCCGCCACGTCACAAACCTCTCCCATCTCCCACTGGCCAGTCACAGCCTGTGGTGCCTCAAATGGGGGTGGGGCTAAAGACCATTGTGGGGAAAACAAACAAAGCAGCAAAACGAACACGTGACCTAGCGCAAACTGTGCTAATGAGAAGAAAAGACGCTCTACCCTTTACACACACACACACACACACACACACTCTCTAAACTGATTCTACTTTCCTCCCTTGAAATGTTTAGCCTTCTTTGTATCATGTGCTGAGTCTGTCTTTTTTTTTTTTTTAATTTCTTTCCTCCCTCTCTTTTTGTAATCGCTCAGAGAACCCTGTGATTTAAGTTCTGCAGCTGTTAATACCACCGCTGTTTTCCTTTTCTCATCGCTTAACACTGCCTTTCCTCACAATGTAACACACTGATAACACTGATAAGCTGATGTTATCATTCCCTTCACCGATATATAGTTTCATCTTTCTCTCACTCTATTTTTCCTTTCATTTGTGTCCCCTAATTAATTGTTTTAATCACAAGTGTGGGTGTAGTTTTTAACGCAGAGCACTAGTCAATCTTTATCCCATTTCTAGCAGCAAGAGGTGGAGCGATAGCATAACCCAGACACACACACACACACACACACACACACACACGCACCCAAACACAGAGTAAGACACACTTCTGAGATGCCTGGATCTGTGCTGTTTCTGAAGCTGAGATCATCCTTCTCTCTCTTGTCTTGGGTAATCCTGCGGTAAAGCCTCGCTCTCCACTTTATAACTCTGGAGAAAAGAATATTTTATGTGCGATAATTTATGATGAGCTTATTGAATAAAATGAAAGCCTATTCCTCCTCGTTTGTGGTGTCACGTTTCATATGAAGTCGAGTGAAGTCCCGTGTGAAATTTCATGACCGATACACACCACACCACAAAACTTATGGAAGTGCCTTCCTCAAAATGGCTTCTGATTCAGCCTAAGAAAGGTCATTATGCTTTCTTTTAAGTGAGACAGTCTTTAGCAAAGGCACGTGGATGGTTAGTTATGAACAGAAGGCAGGGAAGTGGTATTTTCAAGCCTCTGTGCTTTTTGCCAACAAGAACATTTTAGCAGACGGAGAGAAACAAGCTGAATTTTTACTACAAAAACATTGTCAGAGGATGAAATAGCTTAATGCTAGGACTTCGACCAAAGCCCTGCGGTCTTTTTCAATTGGCTCATAGGACTGGGGCCCGTGAATCGCCCGGTGTGCAAAGTGAAAGTAAAGGGTACCACAAGCAATACGTTCTTTCAACCACCCCCCAACCCCACCCCCGTCCTTTCCCTTTCAGTGCACACATTTTTAATTTGCGTTTGGTATGAGCATAGCTTTAGCGGAAAGAGCAGCTTTTTTGAGTGTTTTTTTTTTTCCTCTTCGTAGCAAGAGCCCAAAAATGTCTAAAGCATAAAGGTTAGCACTTTATTAATGCTCGATTCAGTTAATTCAAACGAGTCACTAAAGTGAACACGTCAACATCAGTAACTGCTATTAGGTTTTGATACTGAACTCTGTAGAAATCTTATTTACCTGCGTTAGCATCATTCAGTCTCTCATTGTGTGTAAACCCCCTAACCTACTGACGGTCTTCTGAACTTTTATTCAGGAATTTCCTACCTCTTTCACTCAGTGGCTCAAAATTTGATTCAGTGAATCATTTTGTTCACAAACAAGATTCAGTGAGTATCGTTTGGGCTCAAAACTTGTTTAATGATGTAATGATGCTTCTTTTTTTTTTCTTCTTTTTTTTTCTTTTTTTTTTAAATGTAGTATATCTTAACAGTATAAGAGAGCATCAGTGCTGCCTATAATCTCAAAATAAAAATTCAAACTGAATTGTCTTTTTTGAATATTTCTGGTCTTGCCTGTTGTATTCTGGGATTGAGGAATCATTATTCATCTAAACACCGACAATACTACTTTCCATGACTAAATCTGTTGTTTTATAGGTCAGTATGTTCATAATTCATACACAATGAATATTTTAAGAGCTAAGAAACTCGAGATTCAATGTTGTACACATTAAAGGTGCATTAGGTAAGATTGTTGTTTTTTCTTCCCAAGATTGGGTCCCTAACACGACATTCGACATTCCCTCATTCCCACCTGTGTTCACGAAGCTCCGCCCTCAGTATCTAGAATATAGTGTATAAAATGATTGACGGGAGGCATGTCCAAACACAAACAAGCATTCTTGACCTGCAGTCGGAACCTAATTGGGGCTTTTCAGCGACTTAATACACTTTCGCTAAACCTACTTGTGCAAATATCTCTATTTATTTGTACATAAAGGAATAAATGAAATCGACTACTGCACATTTAACATTAAATAACGGTGTAAAAATATTGCATACTGAACATACTGAGTCCTACAAGCACATATCGGCATTTGTTAAGTAAATTGCATCTGTTCCATGTTAATCTTCCTTACTACTTCAGAATTTGAGCCAGTTTTAGTTAACCAGGTGAACACAGGAGACAGTAGTAGCTACAACACAGTCTATGTATTTTTCTGTACTTTAAAATGAGTGTTTTTTGGTTGTTTTTTTACAACATTGAATTGTTCTTTGAGGTTTAGCTGGATATTTGGACGTAATCTAATCCTATTTCATTTAATTTAAATTATAATGTTGTACATTTTTGTACATTTGAATTGATGTTGAAGCGATATGTGAAGCAACCTGCGACCATTAGGCTACAGCTGAGATGCTGCCTCCTAGTGGTGAAACATTGTTATGACTTGTTTCAGAGACATATGCTATTTATATTTGTAATATTAGAAGGACCGTTTTATCTTTTCTCCAATTCATTCTTTTTTTTTCTTTCCCTTTTCATGAGAGAGGAGAATGGAAATTCTATAAATGTTCTAAAACGGTTGCTTTTCATTCTAATTAATGAATTTAATGAAATAAATTCAATGATTGGGTCTCATCCCCAGTGCTGTTAGATTTAAGATTAGTTGGGAATTTAAATCAATTCCCTGAAGCTTTCACCTTATGACTTTACATGAATCATGTTTCACCTTTTCATATTAAATAAAGAATTTAATGAAATATGTCTTTGACTTTTAAAGCTCTGACTTTTTTTTTTAATTATATATATATATATATATATATATATATATATATATATATATATATATATATATATATATATATATATGTGTGTGTGTGTGTGTGTATATATATATATATATATATATATATATATATATATACAGTGGTGTGAAAAAGTGTTTGCCCCCTTCCTCATTTCCTGTTCCTTTGCATGTTTGTCACACTTAAGTGTTTCGGAACATCAAACCAATTTAAACAATAGTCAAGGACAACAAAAGTAAACACAAAATGCAATTTGTAAATGAAGGTGTTTATTATTAAAGGTGAAAAAAAATCCAAACCATCATGGCCCTGTGTGAAAAAGTGATTACCCCCTAAACCTAATAACTGGTTGGGCCACCCTTAGCAGCAACAACTGCAACCAAGCGTTTGCGATAACGTGCAATGAGGCTTTTACAGCGTCCTGGAGGAATTTTGGCCCACTCATCTTTGCAGAATTGTCCTAATTCAGTTACATTAGAGGGTTTTCGAGCATGAACGGCCTTTTTAAGGTCATACCACAACATCTCAATAGGATTCAGGTCAGGACTTTGGCTAGGCCACTCCAAAGTCTTCATTTTGTTTTTCTTCAGCCATTCGGTGGTGGACTTGCTGGTGTGTTTAGGATCATTGTCCTGCTGCAGAACCCAAGTTCGTTTCAGCTTGAGTACACGAACAGATGGTTGGACATTCTCCTTCAGGATCTCTTGGTAGACAGCAGAATTCATAGTTCCTTTTATCACGGCAAGTCTTCCAGGTCCTGAAGCACGCAAACCGCCCCAGACCATCACACTACCACCACCATATTTTACTGTTGGTATAATGTTTTTTTTATGAAATGCAGTGTTCCTTCTCGACCGATATACTTGGACACACACCTTCCAAAGAGTTCCACTTTTGTCTCATCGGTCCACAGAATGTTGTCCCAAAAGTCTTGGGGATCATCAAGATGTGTTGTGGAGAAATTGAGACGAGCTTTGATGTTCTTTTTGCTCAGCAGTGGTTTTCTCCTTGGAACTCTGCTATGCAGGCCATTTTGCCGCCGTCTTTTCCTGATGGTGGAGGCATGAACGCTGACCTTAACTGAGACAAGTGAGGCCTGCAGTTCTTTGGACGTTGTTGTGGGGTCTTTTGTGACCTCTTGGATGAGTCGTCGCTGCGCTCTTGGGGTATTTTTGGGCGCCGGCCACTCCTGGGAAGGTTCACCACTGTTCCATGTCTTCGCCATTTTGTGGATAATGGCTCTCACTGTGGTTCGCTGGATTCCCAAAGCTTTGGAAATGGCTTTATAACCCTTTCCAGACTGATAGATCTCAATTACTTTCTTTCTCAATTGTTCCTGAATTTCTTTGGGTCTCGGCATGATGTGTAGCTTTTAAGGATCTTCTGGTGGACCTTACTGTGTCAAGCAGCTCCTATTTAAGTGATGCCTTGATTGTGAACAGGTGTGGCAATAATCAGGCCTGGGTGTGGCTAGAGAAATTGAACTCAGGTGTGGACAACCACAGTTATAGTATGTTTTAACAAGGGGGCAATCACTTTTTCACACAGGGCCATGATGGTTTGGATTTTTTCACCTTTAATAATAAACACCTTCATTTACAAATTGCATTTTGTGTTTACTTGTGTTGTCCTTGACTATTGTTTAAATTGGTTTGATGTTCCGAAACACTTAACTGTGACAAACATGCAAAGGAACAGGAAATGAGGAAGGGGGCAAACACTTTTTCACACCACTGTATATATATATATATATATATATATATATATATATATATATATATATATATATATATATATATATATATATATATATATATATAACATATATACACACACACACACACACACACAGTGGGGGAAAAAAGTATTTGATCCCCTGCTGATTTTGTACGTTTGCCTACTGACAAAGAAATGATCAGTCTATAATTTTAATGGTAGATTTATTTGAACAGTGAGAGACAGAATAACAACAAGAAAATCCAGAAAAACGCTTGTCAAAAATGTTATAAATTGATTTGCATTTTAATGAGGGAAATAAGTATTTGACCCCATCTCAATCAGAAAGATTTCTGGCCCCAGGTGTCTTTTCTACAGGTAACGAGCTGAGATTAGGAGCACACTCTTAAAGGGAGTGTTCCTAATCTCAGCTTATTACCTGAATAATAGACACCTGTCCACAGAAGCAATCAATCAATCAGATTCCAAACTCTCCACCATGACCAAGACCAAAGAGCTCTCCAAGGATGTCCGGGACAAGATTGTAGAGCTACACAAGTCTGGAATGGGCTACAAGACCATTGCCAAGCAGCTTGGTGAGAAGGTGACAACAGTTGGTGCGGTTATTTGCAAATGGAAGAAACACAAAAGAACTGTCAATCTCCCTCGGCCTGGGGCTCCATGCAAGATCTCACCTCGTGGAGTTGCAATGATCATGAGAACAGTGAGGAATCAGCCCAGAACTACACGGGAGGATCTTGTCAATCATCTCAAGGCAGCTGGGACCATAGTCACCAAGAAAACAATTGGTAACACACTACACCGTGAAGCACTGAAATCCTGCAGCGCCCGCAAGGTCCCCCTGCTCAAGAAAGCACATATACATGCCCATCTGAAGTTTGCCAATGAACATCTAAATGATTCAGGACTACTGGGTGAAAATGTTGTGGTCAGATGAGACTTTTTTGCATCAACTCAACTCGCCGTGTTTGGAGGAGGAGGAACGCTGCCTATGACCCCAAGAACACCATCCCCACTGTCAAACATGGAGGTGGAAACATTATGCTTTGGGGGTGTTTTTCATCTAAGGGGACAGGACAACTTCACCGTATCAAAGGACGATGAAATCTTGGGTGAGAACCTCCTTCCCTCAGCCAGGGCATTGAAAATGAAAGGTAATTACTAAGTCATTACCAAGTACTAAGTCATGTTTTGCAGAGGGGTCAAATACTTATTTCCCTCATTAAAATGCAAATCAATTCATAACATTTTGACATGCGTTTTTCTGCATTTTTTGTTGTTATTCTGTTTCTCACTGTTCAAATAAACCTACCATTAAAATTATAGACTGATCATTTCTTTGTTAGTGGGCAAACGTACAAAATTAGCAGGGGATCAAATACTTTTTTCCCCCACTGTGTGTGTGTGTGTGTGTGTGTGTGTGTGTGTATATATATATATAATATCAGGATTTCGCTTTAATATGTAAGCCCATATTTTTCTTTTTTTTAATAACCCTGGAATGTTTTCATAAACTCTGTCCACTAGAGCAGGGGTGCTTTGTGTGTTTGGTTGTCTGAGAGTGAGAAAGAAAAAAATCATAAATTTGTTTCTTTTTCACACCAAGTTGTTGAGGCCCTCCAGGCGCCCCCTGGCGGCCCCCACTTTGAAAACCACTGCAATAGAGACATCTCAAGTGCAACAACAGAGTTTTGACACTGAACAACTCTGGTTTAGAAAGTCCTGTTCCTTCACCTTTCTTCTTCTTTTAGATGTCTGCAAATCTGGACCAAAGTATAATAAAACAAAACAAAACATTAGCACACTTTGTGTAAGAGGCTCTTAAATATAGAAAAAGTAGCTACAGGAATCTCAGTGGGCTGACTGCGGTCCTAGATGAGAGGAAGCTGAGTAGATGGTCATTACTTTCTCAGTGTCGGCTAATCACACAATAATCACCCAGACTAAAAGCTAAAAATACTCAACCCATTATCAAGGCTTCCTAAAAATGTGTCTGGCAGAAGGATAATGGTGTTTTTACCAAGCAGAGGTTGGACCAACATGGGTTTATTATGCAATATTTAAAGCAGTGGTCACAGAAACTATACAGGAACTAAAAGTTGGTGGTTCATATTTGAGGCAATAATATTCAGCTAATGGTGGACTAATAAGTGGTCATTTTACCCAAATTCTTTACACAAGTAAATGTGCAATTACTCAAAGAAAACTCAAGAAAAACCATTGTGTGGATCACACTTTTTGGACCTATTGGGAAAATTGATCCAGGATACAGTTGGGGAGTTAAAACAGCACAGACATGAAACATTTTACATAATTACAGTGTAGATATGGTTTCTGACTTCCTTACAAACAATATTGATGGGTAAGCAGTCTTTATTTAATTTTTTTATCTCAAATTGGCAGTGATGATTTTTTCCGTAAAACTAGAATACATAAAAGTAGAATACATTTCACGACTGCCCTCTTGTGCGATAAATGTTAAATGTTAAATATACTTTAACAGAAAGTTTAATATGAATGACTCTTTTCTACTGGTACCCAGTTTACCTCTGTCGACATGAATGAAATGAAGACTACTCGAATACTTATATGAGACTTATATATTTTCTTTCAAAGGTTTTGTGACAATCCTCTGTACCAATTTAAATTCCAATTTAAACTCTATCCAGCATTGGAGGAGTAGAAACAATATGGCTTATCATCAAACACCCAGTGCAGCCAAATAATTCTCTTGTGAGCCAAAACAAAGCAAAATAACAAAAAAGGAAACTTAACAAGAAACAGAAAACTCACATAGCAGAGTTTCATAGCAGGATTAGCCATGTTGCTACTGAACAGGAATGTAAACACAATCTGTATAAAGTTCTGAACTGACAGGTGTGAAAAAAGGACAACGATGGCACTCGTGACCATTCTCATCAATCAGCCTGAGCTGAACGTTGCGTGTTTATAGAGATATAACTTGGCTCAAGAAGTTGAAAGTGTGCACTTGGAAGTGATGTCATGACAGTCCTTGCTAATGCTAACTCTAGTTAACATGCTAACCCTAGTTAAACTCAATGAGCCAGGATCTAGGGCTGTTTTACGCACCTTTAATTCAAAATTGCAGTGCATAGACTTCAACTAACACTTGCGAGTTCACTAGACAGGACCATCTTCGCCATTAACTGGACAAGACATGACATTTTTGCATTTTTTTTTGTGAGAACATCTTTGGAGGATACGAGATAAACAATATGTTTAGGCTACATCCTAAACTGTGCATGAAGCTTGTTTTGTACTTAATGCATAATGCTAGGCTCTGCGTAATAGTCAAGACTGATTCGCCAAGAATGATGAGAACATGGATTGTGATCATGTTTTCCACCCTGCTAGTATGCACACAAACCGTTTTGCACACAGTGGGTTTTTGGTTTGTTGGGAAACACCCTCGTATCCTCATGGGTGCTGTTAAGCATTTTTAGCTAACAGTCAACTGTGTCAAATTTTGGCTTTGTAACAACAGCTGGACGTCATCTCATCTCTCTCTTCGTCTCTCTCTCTGTCTCTCTCTCTCTCTCTCAGACACACACACACGCAAAATGTTCCACTGACTTTAATTTTATATTCTAAAAGAATGATGTCATACACTTCCTCTTTCCCAGTTATGATGCCATTTTCTGCTCATGAAATGCCAGCACATTTCTCTTTCACACCCACACCCTCGTTTCTGGTTCATTTGCCTGATGTTATGCAATGATGTGTATTAATTATTTTGGCTGTTTTGAAATGACCCTTTGTAGATAAGCACTTCCTTCCATGCTGTGTTCTCTTTTTCATCCAGTGTGTGAATGTTCTTCTGAGTTGTCTGAACGTGCCAATACAAAGCTGGACAGGATGAAGAGCGCACAATAGCAAGAGCGAAGCTTAATCATGACAATGCTCCACTCCCTGAGAAGACAACACTGTAGGGTTCCTTTAAAGATAGGGGTCGGATGTAATGGCTCTTTACCACTCTGCTTTGGGGATTAACTCCAAGCCAAATATCCTATTGCTATATTATTATAATCCTGTTGCCCTGCCTCGTATAAGTATTCACCCTTCTTGATGCTACCACCACCACGCCTCACAGTGTTGGGTTTCTGCCAAATGTAGCACTTTATTCCAAGGCCAAAAAGTTCCAATTTGTTCTAATCAAACCAGAGAACATTTTTCCATATGTTTACTGAGATTTAATATTGACTTTCGTCTCGCTGATCTTCTATAAAATCCTTCTTTGTGGATTGTCCAGGCTGTAATTGTCCTCCCATCCAAGGTCAAGATCTTTCTGGAGTTAGCCTTGGCCTCTTGGTTGTTTCTCTGACCCAGTAAATTACTTGATGGGGATGGCCTTCTTGATGGATTTAATGCCACAGCAAATATATTTGAAATATATTTATTTAAAGACCCTTGACTGATACTTTTCCAGAACTTTATCCCAGGCTTGTTTTGATAGCTCCTTCATCTTTGTCATGATGCTGTTTGATTAGATATTCTCTGTAACAAACTCTGGGGCCTTCCAGGGATATGTGCATTTATATTGTGATCACATGATACTTTAATTGACCAAATCTCTCCCTTGCCTTCATCTAAATAATGGGCATAAATGCATGTGATTGGATAAAGCGCAGCAAATGATCTGCTACAGAACCTGAGCTATTTGTGTTTAGAAAACTGGAGCTGCTGAACTGCGGTCAGATTTTTTTCCTAAAATTATTGGACTGCTACAGTATTTGGTCTGCTAAAATACTTTTGCATAAGGACTGTAGTCTGTCAGATAACAACCCCTCCAAAAAACAAAACTAGCATATAATAAACCTAGCCTGATTCAGAATCGAACTTACATCATCTTAAACCAAAACGTAGTCATTTGGTTAAGCACGCTGGAAGGTCAAAAGTAGTTGTGGCGTGCACACGAACCACAATCTTATCTGATTTTGATGCTTTTCATGAATTCCTTCTTGCTAGAAAGATGTACCAGATAACGACACACCAAGCAACATTCTTGATTGTTTGTGTAAAAACAGAAACGCTGAGGAAGCACATATCTGGCATTGCTTTTCTACTGCTACCATTCTCTAGCAATAGCACTTTACAAGTTTTTTACTTTTCCATGGACACTCAAGTGTCAATCATTACACAATCTGACATGCCCACACATCTCTGTTCAGGCAGAAAGGAGGAATAGTTAGGGATATACTATATATTTCTTGATTTTAATGACAGATCTGTAACGTCACAAAGTGTTTGGTTACAACATTGGAAATCATGTTGATGGGCCTTTAAACCTATTTTGAGCATTGCTATAAAACTGAATACTAGCATAACACTAACCTACAATGATCCTAAACATAAATGCATGAACAACACAAATGCTCGACTTAACCCTAAGCTTCAGATAAGTGTGTCCAGTGGAACTTCCTCACAAATTATCATTTTTTGCCATTTTAATATACGCTGCAGAACAAGAAAGCTTTCACAAACATGACAAAACAGTAGCACAGGGGCCTTTGTAGATTATCTTCAGATCACTCACCCTGTTGGGTCTTAAGGTGCATACATTTCCTGTATGCACACAATGAACATTGTTCACAAGGAAGTGAGCTGAGATTTTGTTACACACACACACACACACACACACACACACACACACACACACACACACACACACACGCACACACGACTCAATAAATAATTGAAAGAGCATACTGTCAACTTTTACACAGTATTCGCTATTAGCAATGATTGATTACAACTATTTACTATTTGATTAGTCATTATTATTTATTCAAAGAGCATTTCATTGTAACACTAAAGAACCATTGGATTAACAATGACATTTGATTAGCCAGCACTATTTGCACAATACATTCTACATCATTTATTTATTCATCCTTTGTAACTGCCTGGCCAGGGTCTTAAAGTACTCTACTAGGTTGTTTTTAATTAGTTTGTTTTTAATTATGAACTTGAGCAGTTGAGGTTAAGGAACTATCAGGGCACAGCTACTTCACTTCAGGCTCAAATCCAAATACAGCTGCAGATACAGATAGTGTCCTAATACATAAATATATTCAACCAAAATGAAATGTTTTATTTACTTTCCATACTTATCTAGGCCTTTTTGTGTGTGTTATATACAGCTGTAGGCTATGATTGTACTGATTAGAAATGACTACATGATTAGTGATTAAATTTTTTAGGAAAGGCGTTGGTTACAATGCCACTCAGTTCTAATACACTCTGCATACATCCTATGTGTATGTTGTAGTAGCTGACTGTTGTGAATGTTGTGTGTGTACACAACCTCATCAATGTTGCTGAGTGAGTGAAGGGTATGTGATGAGCCCTTTATCCGGTGTTCAAGGTTCACTATTCATTAGCCATACACAGTCTGTTAATACACAGACCTTACACATGGATGAATACACACCACATCCCATTCTCCACACCAACCCCATTTTAATATTTACAGTTCTCGGACATGCTAGTTTGTGTACTAGCACATAATAAACCTAGCATGACCCTAAACCAAAACTAGTGCTTAGTAAACCTAACATTATCCTTAACCCACATAAAAAACTTAGCATGATAAACTAAAACTAGCATATAATAAACCAAGCATGATTATAAACTAAAACTAGCAAATAATAAACTAAGCATAAACCACAACAAATATACCATAGCCTATAATAAACTGGCCCTAAAACAAAACTAACCTATAATAAACCTAGCATGATTCTAAACCCAAACTAGCACACAATAAGCCTAGCATAATCCTTAAACCATATCATAAACTTAGAATGATTCTAAACCAAAACTAGCATGTAATAAACCTATCATTATTTTAAATTAAAAGTAGCATATAATAAACTTAGTGTGATCCTGAATTAAAATTGGCATATAATAAACCTAGAATGAACACACAAGAACACAAGAAAAAATACCATGGCCTATAATAAACGTAGCATGACCCTAAAACAAAACTAACCTATAATAAACCTAGCATGATTCTAAACCCAAACCAGTGAACAATAAAACTAACATAATCCTTAACCCATATCGTAAACCTAGAATGAGCCGAATCCAAAACTAGCATGTAATAAACTTAGAATTAACCATAAAAAACATAATAAAACTAGCATGAACCACTCCAAAAAAGCTTACAATAGTCTGTATGATCCTAAACCAAAACTAGCATATAATAAACCTAGCATGATTATGAACTAAACCTAGCATATAATAAACTTACCATGAACTACAACAAAGATACCGTAGCCTATAATAAATTTAGCATGATCCTAAACCAAAATTAGCATATAATAGACCTAGCATATATGAAACTTAGCATGATCTTGAACTAGCATATAATAAACCTATATAGTAAAGCACATATTCAAGTGCAGCTACACGTGAGACATTTAGTCTGTTCTCTCTCTTTCTCTCTCTCTCTCTCTCTCTCTCACACACACACACACACACACAAACACACACACACACACACACGGGTATACTTTATTTCCATTAAGCTTCATTAGTGTTGTGTAGCGCATCCTTCAACTAATTTGCTTTCTCTTTTGTGCCTTGAGGCCAGATGAATGTGTTCATGCTCTGTCTCTGATGTCTCTCATTGGTCTGGGCAGGTATGGGTTCCAGATGTTTAGACTGGTGCGTGTGTGATGTTACATAAGGACCATGTGCTTCTCAGTCTGGCTTCCTTCCTGTTTACAAAAATAAATAAATAAAAATCAATGTGTTATATTTAAAGAAATGCTTCTTGGTGCAGGTGTCAACACAGAGATGAGAAAAACTGATGGCTCTGTTATACTGTGATGGATATTTATTTATTTCACTAGCTTATTTTGCAGTTTGGGTCTACATGTTCTCTTAGAGGGAAGCATCACTGCAAATCACTACGAATATTCTTCTGACTGTATTCTGATAACCTTTATCCTACAATGAAAGATTTCTGTCTCAGTGGGCGTGATCTGCTCCAGGATGACTCCGCCCACATCAAGGGAAGAAAAATCTTGTCAATCACATACTGTGGCCTTCACAGTCACCAGATCTAGACCCAAATGAACAGCAATGGGAGATTTTTTAGCGGCATGTTAGAGAGTGCTCTCACCACCATCATCAAAACACCAACTGATTTGCAGACTTGTGTAGTGAACTACTGTCAACATCTTCTGACCAATCAGAATCAGGTGCAACTTTGATAAATACCATTTATGGAAATTCTTGGTCAACAATCATATTTGCAGTGTAAATATAACTATACTTCATGTTGTTTTGCTTTGCTTGGCAATGCTAATGGAATGCAGTTCAACAGGAGTGCATGTGTGCATGTAAGTGTGTGTGTTTGTGTGTGTGTGTGAGTGAGACCTCATGCCCTTTAGGGCTTTTGTATTGTGTAAGAAGGATATTTTAGGAGTGCAGAACAAAGTGGGTGTGGGGAAGAGGCATCTGTGTCCATCACTACTGCTCCCCACACATACACACCCACTTCTCTGAAGTAACTGCCAGTTATTTCACCATAGTGCAGTCCCAATCCCTGAATCATCAGAATGACATTCAAACTCATAATACCAAATACCTTGTAATTCTAATTCGTTTCAGGTATCATACCATTCTCAGAAAATTATTAAATTAAGTTCAGTTTGTACAGCACATCTAACTTTAGACATCGTCACAAAGCGGTTTTATAGAAATCCGGATATAGATTTAGATCCTGAATGAGCAGACATGTAAAAACTCCCTGAGATGACATGAGAAAGAACCCTTAAGAGGAACCAAAAGGGAAACCACATCTTCTTCTGGGTGACACCAGATAGTATGATTATCTATTACTCTTCTACTGTAACTTCAAGCAGCGCTGAAAAGAAGGTTTAGTATGAGCATGTGGTATAGATCCTGGGATGGGTAATAAGCACACAACAGTCTTTAAGATAACAGCGGCAGTTCTGTTTCCCACATTTCAGAAGAGAACACTATTTATTTCGGGAGTATTGGACTGGATATGCACTGCTTCACATACACTATATGGACAATGGTTTGTGGTAACCTCCACTCTTCTGGGAAGGCTTTCCACTAGATTTTGGAGCGTGGCAATGGGGATTTGTGCTCATTCGGCCACAAGAGCATTAGTGAGGTCAGGCACTGATGTTGAATGTGGAGGCCTGGGGTTCCAATTCATGTTCAGTGGTTTGAGGTCAGGGCTCTGTGTAGGACACAGGGTGTTTTAGAGGGTGTCCTAAAAGTATCCACACATAGGGGACTATGTGTGCCAGCACCACATCGGTCATGCCTTCATCAGTGGATATTCGTGGACATCCATTTCTTCTCAGTTGATCCGCAACATTTTCAACCTTTTTTGAATTTGTTTACAAGTTTGGCAACAGTGTGATGTGTCGTGTGTGCCACGTTTCCTTTTAAAGTCCATCACAATCTTGGCGACCACTTCACGATCCAGCCATGAGAATGATTTCAATATGTTCTTCTTTTGTCAAAGGCATTCTTAAAGGCCATTTAAAAAAACATTTTGGAAGACATTTTGCTAAAAACTGTTAAATTCCCCAGGTTTTATAGTTTGTAGTATTTATGTAAACATTTTACTGTTATTGGTAACCTTTTTATCTGATTTATGTCATTGTGAAATAAAGTAACTTAAGGGATTAAGGATTAAGGACATTTTGTAATATCTGGTGAAGTTTCCTCACTCCAAGAAAATATCTGTTGAGAGGTGAAACGCTGCTCTTGATATCCCTGGCTTTGTAAAAACAAGAAAAACCAAAAAACCAACGTGCAACCAATCATATAAGAGGCGTTTCTACTGGCTTGCCGATATGACAAACTTTCACTTTTGCTCTAGCATTGGCCATGAATGTGTTGGGAAGGAATGGCTTTAAATGGTACATGGCTGCCATTAAGAAGTTGCTTGCCTAAAAACTGATTTCATTCTTCTTGTCTAATCAGTGTGGAAAGGCAAATCACAGGTTTATATTAATGCACTTGTTCTAATATGTTATAATTTCTATAGTAACTAATTCACATGCACTTAGTCTGGTAATAGGCGAAATTGATTAAAAAGCATCAAGCGCACATTTATAGTTATTAATATATTGAATTGTTTTTTATTTCTTAGATTTTATTGGAAAGAGTCTCCAGTGTCAGCAAGGTTCCTTTCATTTTTCCACCCCAGTAAAGTCGAAGCATGTTTCTGTCTTGTTAACTTCAAGAGAAAAGAAAGGAATGGCTGTGTTAGCTGCAAAATGACAACAGGAAGCAACTTTGTCCGCAACATTATACGTATAACAACTGTAATATTTTGTTCTTTAAAAAGTAAAACATTTGAATCATTGACAAATTGCTGTTCACTTCTAGGTGATAACCTCATTTCACAATCACACCACTTCATTAAGGACTATTTTCATATAACAGCAAACCCCAAATTGTTATATTCATTACATAACAACTACAATAATACTGATTGATTATGATGTCAACTGCCACTGAGTCATTTATATATCTCCACCATCTCCACCAGCTATTCTGTATTAGACATTGCAAGGGGTAATTCACTTTTTATGAACTGATTCAATATGAGGTGTTTTATTATTACCCTGTCCAGGGTGTACCCCGCCTTGTGCCCGATAGGCTCCAGGTTCCCCGTGACCCTGAAAAGGCGTAAGCGGTAGAAGATGGATGGTGTTTTATAATAATAATAATAAATAATAATAAGAAGAAGAAGAAGAATTATTATTATTATTATTATTATTATTATTATTATTATTATTATTATTATTGTTGTTGTTATTTATTATTAAATAATATTACAATTGTATTCAAATACCTATTTATATATTTTTCTTTATGAAGATATTCTGCCACACCTGCTGTTCAGGTAAACACACCTGTGTCCGGAACACCACCTGGTTTTACAGGTGCATCAGCCTCCAACAACACAAAGGTCCAAGGTTGTTCTGACGTCATTGTGTAAATATTGCGTAATCAGCACACAAGATGAGCGTTGGACGAGCAGACCAAGGTGCACGGTTACATCTGTTTAAAGTCTATTAAATGATCAGTGTTAGAGCACAACTCTACTGCTGAGCTGCTCTGTTGTCCACGCGTTTGCGTTTTGTGTGTGTTGGGGCGTGTTCTCGGTAAGACTGCGCCTTTAAGCTGTTTGATCATGCTGTTAAAGTGAATTGGTTGTCAAAGGGGGCGGGAACGCACAAACTTCTCCTCCCGCATCCCCCCTTTAGATATTACTCTCGCGCTTGTCTTGCGCACGCCGTTGTGTTTATCCTGCAGCACTGTCTGGAGCGCTGAAACTCGGGACGGACTTGGTTATTATTATTATTTTTTGTTTTTGCTCTCCTGTCTCTGTGTCTCTGGTTTCTGAGCAGCGCAATGGCCTCTAACGGGAGCGGGACGGAGGCGCTGGGCACGCGTCTGGCGGAGGATCAGCTGCGCGTGCTGGAGGAGAATTTCTCTCGCGGGGGCCGGAACCCGGACGGAGCAACGCTCGCGCTCATCGCCGCTGAATGTGGACTCAGTGAGGAGGAGACGCTGGTGAGTGAAGGGGCACTTCTCACACGCGCAACAATAAAATCTACTCATTAAGACCAAACTTTCAAACAAGAATCCAACTACTCAACTATGATTTTTAATAGTATTTATAGAAGCCATAGAATTTATTATTATTATTATTATTATTATTATTATTATTATTATTATTATTATTATTATTATTATTATTATTCCTGAACACATTACATCCAGGTTGAGAACCTAATTCAATTCAATTTTATTTGTATAGCGCCTTTTACAATAGACATTGTCTCAAAGCAGCAGAAATATCAACATGGTATACAAATATTAAATGTGTGAATTTATCCCAACTGAGCAAGCCATTGAGTGGTGACAATGGCAAGGAAAAACTCCCTAAGATGTTTTAAGAGGAAGAAACCTTGAGAGGAACCTGACTCAGAAGGGAACCCATCTTCATTTGGGTAACAACAGATAGTGTGAAAAAGTTCATTATGGATTTATGTGTAGTCTGTATGGCCTTAGGAGCAGCCGTAGTCCCAGCAATCTGGAATTGGAGAAGATTTGAGCTCCATCCAGAGGCAGAAAGGATCTGGATCTCTAGTATCTCCATAAAATCGTGTATGGCTCGGCAAAAGGAGAGAGGGAGAAAAAGATTATTAGGACTGGGAATTAGTATAATAGAAAGTCTGGTCAGAGTAGGCTTGAGTAAAGAAATACGTTTTAAGCTTAGACTTAAACACTAATGACTGTTTAATAACTGGTTAATATTAATTCATTTGACATAGCCAGAATATTAGGGACGACCAGTTGATATGAAGGTGTTGTTTTTGTGTATAATTATTATGTAAAGATATTTTATTTTTTGTTGAGGTAAAACAATATTTTCTCCCTACTTCTGTCTTGGCCTATTCCCACCCACCACTTAGGTCCTCCATCATATAATGATGACATGTGAAGCCAGCCAACCGCATCTTTTCAGACTGCTACTAATTCTGTATCACGGTTTGGCATAACACATGGAAGGAAAGCGCTATCTGCTCCCTTCTGCATACATGAGCTCATAGATGCTTATAATTAGCTAGTGTCGCTGTACTAGAACTCACAAACTACAGATAGGGTGAACGCTTTGCTGTTGTACCACTCATGTACTGATACATGGTTTACTAATATCAGAACTCTGAGTACTGAGTGTACTGATACTCATAACCTCATGACAAGTGCTGAAACAATGCACTGAAAGGTTCTGCTGCCAAGTTATGCCGAACATCCAGATGATGGCAAGCTGTAAGCTAGTTCATGTCCTGTGTTCCCATTCAAGAACGGTCAACATAATACCTTTACAGCATTAAATGACTCTGTTCGGAAAACATGCCTGATTGTCATGATACGTTGATTATTTTCCAAATGATCTTTTATTTACTACAGAAATTTGCCAAGGAGAACATTTCATCAAATGTAATCATCAAAGAACAGTTTACTTTTATCTGTTTATAGTTACATTTAATGTTGTGGAACATCAGCAAAATGATTCTGATCCTTTTATTACTTATTCAGAGCTAAAAATGATCGTTCAGTCATCAGCTTCTCTTTTCTCTCAGTAAGTATAACTAGACCATAAGACCATATAAGACCATATAAGACCATAT
This sequence comes from Ameiurus melas, assembly GCA_012411365.1. Classification (NCBI taxonomy): domain Eukaryota; kingdom Metazoa; phylum Chordata; class Actinopteri; order Siluriformes; family Ictaluridae; genus Ameiurus; species Ameiurus melas. The sequence continues at coordinate 17,521,240 of CM022753.1, forward strand.
AAGTCCATAAACGTAGCTTGGCATGTTACAGAGAAGCCACAAAAAAAGGCAAAGCCATCTTCTTCCATCAGAAAGCTTTACATCTGACTGTTACAAAGAGCTGGAACTGGAGACACCTTCCAAAAATTGCAAAATAAACTAATAATCTCCTCACAGAAACATCATTATATCAACACTTAGACAATCTTTTAAATCAGTTTATATGAAGCGTCCACCATACAAGCAATATATTCTTTTATTATAACAAATGCATTAATATAAACCTTTCAGCTGCTATCCAATAAGTATCAAGCAACTTCTTTTAGAGCTGCTATCCAATAAGAATCAAGCAATTCTGTTAGTGCTGCTGTCCAATAAGAATCAAGCAGTGTAAATCAAGCAAATTTAACAGTGGTGTATTATTATTATTATTATTATTATTATTATTATTATTATTATGAAGCACACTGCAGACTTGTGGGTTTGACTAGGACAGTTTTGAAAGGCTAGTCATCTGATTAATGGAATCAGATCCTGTGGCTCAGCTCACCAGTAAGAAATGACTCTTGGATCTCAAATGACTCACTGCCATTTTTGGCCTAATGTTATAATTAACAAAATAACATTACAGTAACATAGATTTCATAAAAATCCATTTAAATAATTGTAAAATCAGCAAGCAGCTACGAATGTGCATTGAAAAAAGTATCTCTGACATCTGTGATAATAATGCTGTGTCTTTGCTTCAGTTAAAAGATTAATTTCCATTTGTCCTTATAACCGATTATCTACATTAATACACTGTCAATATTCAGCAAAATTTAACAAGCAGCAGCAGTGCAGCGGATCCTCCCTGTCATTCTACCTCATTCACACAGCTGACTCAAATTCATAACTCAAAAGAAAACGATTCATATCAGTCAGCTCTTGATGTTCACCTAAAAGAGTCGGCTCAAAGAATCGACTCATTCACCAACTCATAACTAGTGTGAGTGCTATCTGGGATAAGTTGGCTATGTACCATGACTTACAGTCGTATCACAGAGTATTGTGTAAGATCTGTTTTCGATCAATTGATAGTTAGATCTAGATATACATATGCATTAATTTTATTAGGAACACTTGAGCCTTCATGTAATTATCCAATCAGACAATCATGTGGCAACAGCGCAATCTTGCTGATACAGGGGGTGGCATGTGTGTTGGAACTGCACATCTCATGGGATTTTCACGCACAACAGTCTCCAGAGTTTGCACAGAATAGTGCGAAAAACAAAAGACATCCAGGCAGCAGCAGTTCTATGGGTAGAGTCAGTGAAGAATGACCAGACTGGTTTGAGCTGAGAGGAAGGCTATACAGTAGTAACTCAAATAACCACTCTTTACAACCATGGTGAGCTGAAAAGCAGCTCAGAAGATGTCGAACCTTGAGGTTCAGTGGTCAATAAGTGTAGATACATAGACAGTGTTTGTGGGTGTGTGTGTGTGTGTTGGGGGGGGGGGCATGGTTTTATATCTTTATCTGGACAAAGATCGGAATATATATGCATATTACAAAGAGGTTAGGTTTAAGGAAGGTTCAAACAAGGATAATAAAACAAATGTGTGTGTGTGTGTGTGTGTGTGTTTGTGTTTGAGCGCTAAATAGCACAGGCTTGGTTTTTTTCTGACAGTAATCACGTGACATGATAAAGGCTGATGTGAAGCCCAAAGATCATGTGTTGATATGTCGTAACAGGTATGAGGAGTTTCACAGAAACTATAATCGTGCTAACATAATCCTTTAAAATCATCATCCACTTCCTGATTGGTAGGTAGTAGAAGACTGTTTCCCAAATCTTTGATCAAGTGATATCGAGTGCATATTTTGCACCACAATTTTGTTTTTCATGCTCAGACACACCATGGAGGGCTCACCAAAAAGTCAGTGAGCTAAATAAGGCTTTTTAGAGTGATTAGCATGCTAACTGTCAGTCATAAGATTTTAGCTATTATTGTTAGCCTTGTTAGCCTCAGTTCTAAACACCAAACATGTCTTGACTGAGTACTTTAAAGATTATGAGAAAAGTTGCGACAAATTACTCATTTCTAATCCACATCCTGCTTACAAGGGTGTGTTAGAGAAGTTACTGTAACATGATGATAATTTGTGGTTAAAAAAAGCCTCACAGCTCTAAACCCAAAAATAAAGAACCAAAATTTGAATGATAAACTTGTCGTGGCTGATTGGCAACTTTTGATTTAAGTGTTTAAATTTCCCTGCAACACAGGTTTTAATGTGACTGCCCTCTCCCTGAAGGGTAGGTAATACATTTTGGTCATTAATATCCCACATTTAGTATCTTTTCAGGTTTTAAAATAAGCTTTAATACACTTGTTAAAGAGCTGAGATTTGTTAAAGCAGTTAATAATGTGCCAATTCGTTACGCTTGAGGTAACAGGAGATATTGTACAAGCATTCCTTTTAACGTCACTGTCCATGTTCTGATTACTGCGTAACGAGGAAATGTTTCTCAGTCTTGGTTTCATGACCCTATGTTTTGCATAAGTTTGAATTTTTCATGCTCTAATACAGTACACTAGTCTGTTATTGGAATAGACATGGACATCCTACCCTGTTTCCACATGTCTCTGTCTGGTCTGAGATAAACTGTGCTGACAGTGTGAAGTTAAGCAGACCTGCACCGGTTAGATTCCTCTAATGTGTAAAGATTCTACCAAATCCACTAGCAATCATACAATTCCAGTTTTCTGAAACAAATCATATTTCTTGGAAACAAAATTCCACAGATCTTCATAGAGTATACATTAAAAGATGTATCTGAAAGCAGCAAAGATATATACATAATGCATAGAGGAATGAATATCAAATATTTATGCTGTTATAGGAAAATAATCAACAATAGGGTGTTGTGATGTTGCTAGACGATGATTCGTTTTATTTTCAAAAAACAACACATATTTTTGAACTGTTTTCCATTGCATTTCAAATGGTGGAGCGGCCATTTTTTTGGTTCTCTACTGAGGTTAATAATATTTCATTTTATAATGGAAAACGCCAAGCCTTCTGTCCTGAAACCTGAAAGTTACTTATTTTTATTGAACATTTCTGCTGAACTTCTGATGAACATTTCTACAGAACATTTCTACATTTCTACTGAACAATTTTTGCTAAAGCAGTTCTGCTAAACATTTCTGCTATACATTTCTATACAGCTTCATCTCTTATTGTTATTATAAAGTGTTGACACTGGAGACTCCTTCCATACTTTTTTCTTTGTTAAATTTTCACATTTTCATAATTGTTTATTATTTGCTTTAGATTGTGTAAACCTTCGTCATCATCTACTATACAAATCAGTGCACAGTAATCTAAAACTGTGATACGCAAGCTCAGAATTACTGTCAGAGGTGCTGTTATAGAAGATTAATCGACCAATCAGAATAGAGAATTCAACAGTGCTGTGGTTATAAGAAGCAACTCTCCAGCTTACATAAGTGCGTATCCAGCTCTGATGATTTCCAATGCAAATGCGACTCTGGGAAAGCCTGCCACTGATGCTCGATTTGAATTTTGGGAACTAGAAGCATAAATCCAAGTACACTCAAGGCGTACACTCAAGGCTCCACATGATGCATGTGACCTGTCTGTCTCTTTCCTCTCTCTTTGGCAAACTGGTTCAACCTGAGTGCTGTGCTGAATAGGAAAATCAGGGCATTGTGTGTATGTGTGTGTGTGTGTGTGTGTGTGTGTGTGTGTGTGTGTGTCGCTAGTGTGGGTGTAGCTTGAGAGTTTGGCTCAGAGTTGCTGTGACATCATGATACCACTGGTAAATGTATTATTGCAAATATATTGTCCTATCATGAACAGTTATTTGTTAGCTTTGTTACACGGACACTTCAAGGAACCAGTTAGAATTTTTTATGCCCACATTTCCACTAGTTTATGAGTCAAACCATTACAACATAGGAAGTATGCGTTTACTATTGAGCAGAGTATAAATAATACTTTTACAAGTTCCGACTATTTGTTAATCATTAAAAGCCGAATCCCTCAGCGGCTATACACAGCACAAAGTCACACAAATAACCAGAGTTGCTTGACTTGTTGTCATGTCGACTAAGTGACGCGTCCGCTAAACATCCTGAAATTAGTGTTGAACCAACCAATATAAAATATAAGCTCTTGGACTAGCTTCTTTCCTCTCATCCTAAGGTTGGCATGGTCTTTACATGATCATCCAAGAACTACTGTTACACAATGCAAGCCCCTGTCCTGCTGGTGTTTAAATCTTCCTCTTAGCCACTCACCCTCTAACTGATGAATAGGAGATCTTTTCCCCCCACCCTCTTATAGTCACACAGAAGCACGTTTTTTGAGGTGGTTTATTGCGTAAATTTCCCAAAAGTGGTGTTGGAGTTAAAGATAAATCTGTGGCAACTCACTGTGCAACCATAGATGAAGCAACCAGTAACATCTAAAATGATGAAGCAAACACCAGATACACCCTGCTCATGGTATCAGTGCAGCTGATTTCCTTTATCAAGTAAGAATGGGAAAACATTTCACTTCCAAAACTACAGTTCCAGAATATTAAAAGAAGAGGTGATGCAACATGATGGTAAACATGCCCCCGTCCCAACTTTTTTTGAAACGTGTTGCTGGCATCAAATTAAAAATGAACATATAATTTAAAAAACAAACAAACAATAAAACCACTCCGTTTCAAAATGTGATATGCTGTTTTTGTACTATTTTGAATTAAATATAGGTTGTAAATGATTTGCATACAAATAATTGCATTCTGTTTTTATTTACATTTAACACAGTGTCCCAACGTTTTTGGAAACAGGGTTGTAGCATGAGATGTTTTTGATAGAGACTACTAACACTTCTGTAAGTTGTACAAGTAGGTCTATAAATATTGTCAATTTGGACCTAATGTTGGCATGGTGGTGCAGTGGGTCACATCACAGCTCCAGTTTCCTGGTTTGATCCTGAGCTGTGTCTGCATAGGTTTCCTCTGGGTTCTCTGGTTTCCTCCCACCTCCGAAAACATGCCAGTAAATGGACTGGATAAACTAATTTGTCCTGTGAATATGTGTGAATGTGTGTGTGCATGGTGCCCTCCAATGGATTGGCGTCCAAACTGGGGTGAAGTGTACCCAGTGTTCCCAGGATAGGCTATAGTATATAGCTTACAGAAGATAGCTAAATTATACTATACAATACACTGTACACTGTTAAGTAACGAGTCTAACGTGAATAGTTGTACCATGTTCATAAAATAAATATTTTTGTCTTGAGGTGGTTTGAAAAATTTGAACAGTTTGTAATTACATGCTAGTAATACACATTATCTGTAGTACTTGCACAATTCAAGGTATTGTTAGATATTGAATGGTTGCCCAATGATTCAAAATCTTATTGTATCAGGTGAAAGCTTGATGATTTCACCTCTACTTTTCATTCATTGGATTACTCTTTAGATTTGTTCTTATGTTGTGTCAATCTGAACAACTGAAAAGTTCAGTTTACCCAGTTTACACAACCATTTAATGTATTGAGTATAAGGCTTATAGTATCTGCATATATATAAGTATAGACATTTAGGTTGAATCATCATTTATACCACTTCAGAAGGTTTTATCCAGATCTTATGCCTTTGTGTATACATCTGTCGGCTCCAGCCATATTGGACAACCAAAATTCCTTCCAAAACATGACATGATAACACATTAAACATGATAGGATCATCCAACTGGGATAGGGATACGGTTTTGCTGGCAGTTTGTTAGCAAACCAACGTTTAAAAGGCCTTGCAAAATGAAGATATCCGATGCAGTTGTTCAGGGTTTTTTTTTTTTGCATAGAATAACTGAACACAGGGAGTTGGTGATGAAGTGTAATGAGCTGATTTGCATATTATGTGCAATATGGAGATCAGATTTCAACCTGGCTAACCAGAGACTAATCTGAAATGTAAATGCATGCGATTAAATTCGTATTGATCTGTCCATTTTAATACTCACACATGCTCTTTCTCTTACTCTCTGTCTCTCGCGTAGAAATGGTTCAGGATGCGTAACGCTCAGTGGAGACAAGCTGAGGGACTGCCTGCTCAACCGGGATCAGTCAAAGACTGAAGACAAGCAAGACGTGCTCTTTCTCTATATGCACACCTCATGCCGCTAGACCTCTCTATCTCTCTATCATCCATCCCTTCTCTTTCCATCTGCCCTTCTTATTCTGTTCATCCGTCCAGTATTGGACAGGGCTAGTACTTTCTCATTGCTCAATGTTCTTCATTTTTTGCAGTATGTATGTGAAGTAAATGTATATTGCACACACAAATGTCATGTTTACATAAAAATATAAACTGTATATATGGTTATGAGTGAATGCAGTGCTGTATTCTGTAATGTTTCCTGCCAATGTTTCTTTAAAGGTAATCAAGTGATATGGTGAGTGAGGAATAAAACACTTTGGGGGCATGCAGTTACAGGAAAATAATCTCGATTGACTATTATCACCCCACAGTTAATTATTTCACCTAACACCATATCCCAAAGCGTTTACTTCCTCTTGTTATGGAACACCTGGGAAAAGAGATCCTGTCAACAGTCGTTACCTCACCAGTTAATAAGAAAATAAAACGCATGTTTCACATAAAGGTACAACGTTACATCTGACTTACAAAGATAATAAAAGTAATAAAGGTAATAATTAAGGTAATAACAGAGCTGTGATTATGTAAAGTAACAACATAGTCTCTGTGTTACTGTTTGATGAGATTTTCAGTGTATATGAAATGCTGGATTCGAAACAATTTGGAAGGAATGCCCCAACTATGCAAATCAGTGTTTCATTTGAATAGGCTTTTAAGCTGATGTGTTTCCGCTGTGATGAATGAGTGTCTGTTATGAAAGAATATAATCCAAAGAGGCACTGTCAGACACAGCGTGAACCAGTTTCAGCCAGTTTTCCTGAGGGATCAACAAACAAAATGTTTAAAAGAAATGACCACTGAATAAAGAAAGGAGAGAAAGAAATCTTTTTTGAGTACAAGTCTCTACAGATATATTATTTACATATACTGTACATAGCATTTCCTGTTAACAGTAAGCGCTAACTGATATAGTCAAATGTATAGCAACTAGCATGAAAATGATCTGAGTAACAAGAAGAATTTTAATTGTGAGCACAGGGCCATGTGTATTAGTGATGTTAATTCCGGCTCTATTCAGTGACGCAGATCATTTGGCTCAACTAACCAATGAGTGTTGATTCTTCAGCTCCCAAATGGCTCATTCCCATTCTGTCCTAAACAGCACTCTACATTTGATACAGATGAAATAACTTCCTTATATTGACAAGAGGATACTTTAAAATGAGGAACAATGAAGTGCATGAGTGGGACAAACAATGCTGCTCAGTGATTGGTCATTGGGAACAATATTGAATAGTGATTGGTCTTTGGGAACAATGGTGATCAGTGATTGGTTATTGGGAACAATATTTGCTTATTGGGAACAATATTGATCAGTGATTGGTCAATGGGAAAATGGTGATTAGTGATTGGTCATTGGGAACAGTGGTGATCAGTGATTAGTTATTGAAAACAGTGGTGATCAGTGATTGATTATTGTGGACAGTAGTGACCAGTGATTGGTGGTTTGGATCATAGACTCAAGCAGGCAAAACTAGGCTATATAACTGGTGGTGAGTCGAGTGAACCTGCTCACTCGACTCCATAATCAACAGCTGTGATGTCAACTGGAGAACTGAATTGAGTAAAGGACATTCACTAACCTCTGCTCAGAAAGTTGCTAGCTTTGTCACCAGGCTCTTTTATGATGTATGTGATGTAATATTTTTCAGTGCACTTTATATATGAACATAAACTTGGCCGAAGATGACAGTTACAAAGAAAAAAACTTAGTTTTTAAAAAAATATCTATTTAATGAACCAAAGCAACAACAAACTTTCATTATTATGAACAAATTCACACTAACAGAAAGATCCGATCTTGAAAAGAAGTTTCAATATAAGCATTTTGATCAAATTACACTGCAGGACTAAGATATTGCCTACATCTACAAAAAGATCAAGAGGAAGAGGAAGAAAAAGGCTCATATACCTCAATGCTCACTGGCTCAAAGAGCTGACTAGTTTGCAAACAGCAATTGGTGTGTGTGTGTGTGTGTGTGTGTGTTGTGTGTGTGTGTGTGTGTGTGTGTGTGTTGTGCTTTGATTAGAGTTAATGGGTGTCAGAATGGCCACACACCCACAAGGAAAAATAAACATGTTGAGCTGAACACCAATGCTGCACTGTCTAAAACCTGGCACGCAAGCACACACACACACACACACACACACACATACACACACACACACACACACACACACACACACACACACACCGCACGCATACACACTACAATAGTATAGCAACTATATGCAGTACTGTATATCAAGATTAACAGCAAAAATAAATAACTAATCTTTCCCTCACACATGATATTGATATTAGATCCTGAATAAGAGCCTCTAATGGGTGATGAAAGAGTGTGTGAGTGCATGAGACAGACTGGATCTCCATCCAGAACTCGACTGGGCAGTACAAACTGCGAGACTGAGTGTTGCCACAACGACTAGACAAATACATGTGGAACCTATCAGTGAGAGAGAGAGAGATGGATGAATGAGACACAGAGGTTCAGATGTCAGAGAGCCAGCTGGATGTAGATCCTTCTCTTCCTCTCTGTTTCTCTCTCTCTCTGTCTCAGTTCCAGGAAGATACCCGTCTCGTCTTAGTGATCTGAAAGCTGATCAGCAGTGTTACTCAGTCCAGCTCAGTCTACCCAGTGTGTGGGTGTTTGAATGTCTTGTAGTCAGCATATGATGGCATTTGATCTGTATTTGTGGTCAATGTGGACTAATAATCTTTCATTTATCCGTCGAGAGAAGCTACACAAATCTGTCCCTGTGTTCACAGTAATAAACAACAAATCACTGAGGAAGCAAGACGTTTGTCGCTTGTGGTATGTAGTAAACGCCTCTGCATTACGACATGGGTGTGGACTGTCCAGTTTTCATGGGATCTAGCATAATAATTTATACATATCTTTATCTTGCATAAGTATTCATCCCTAACAAAGTGGCCAAGGGTAACACTTAAGGAGCTGGAGAAACCCACAGCTCAGATGGGAGAAGGTGTTCACAGGAAACCGACTGCCCGGCCATTCCACAAAGCTGTGCTCTATGAAATTCCACTGGAGCGGAGTTTAAAATTCCACTGGAGTGCTAAAAAACAAAAAAACAAAAACAAAACAAACAAAAAAACACGTAGAAGACTCAGCAAGCACGTGAAAAATGATTATCTAGTTTGGTGAGTAACATAGCACGATGTTTAGAGGAAACCCAATACTACTCATCGAAACCTGCCCATCCCCCCCCCCAAACACACGCACGGCGTACTAGTGGTTATATGAACTATCTATCTCTCTCTCTATATTTTTTATTTATAGATCAATCGTGTTATATCACCACTAAGAGTCGACTCTTTCGACTCCCAAATGACGGTTGGTCTTTTCGGTGAATTGAATTATAAAGATATGATTGTTCATTGCATTATACACCACTTTGTTTTGCATTACACTCCACTCTCCCCTCACAACCATGGTGAGCAGAAAAGCATCTCAGAATGCACAACACATCTGACCTTGAGATGTATGAGATACAACAGCAGAAGACCACATCTGGTTTTACTCCTGTCAACCAGGAACAGGAATCTGAAGCTACAATACACGCAGCTTCACCAAAACCAGCTTGTCTGGCACCAACAATCATGCTGCAGTCAAAGTCAGATTTTTTTCTTATTCTGATCTGAAGAATATTACCAGAAGCTCTTGACCTGTATATGCATGTCATGTGATGTGATTGGGCGTTGTTCATCAACAAAAATTTTTTTCATTGTTGGCAAAATGGCTGTGGTTTAAGAAGACATATGTGACCTGCAGGTCTTGTGCTTGTTTTCATGGCATGTCAGTACCTGTCAGATACAGAGGCTATAATTTTGTTTTAGATTTATATAATCTTGACTTTTAGCTATTAAAAATTAATGCAATGCCATTAGTAATTAATAATAGCTGCTTAGTAATTAATACATGCACGGCAGGTAACTTAACAGTCTCACTACAGCATGTGTTAAAATATTTTGTTTGGGCTGCAATTAACCTTTTGCTTAAAATCAATTTTTTATTGTGCAATCATTTTGAAATCGTTGCCAATCTTGAAGATGTACAATTTAAAAAAATTAAGGATAAAAAGAGGTTTTGGGTGTTATTTATTTGTTTAATTTTATTTTACATAGTGCTGGCACCTAGTGTTTGAAAAAGAAACTGCACGTTATAAGTAGATTTTTTTATTTATATATTTATTTTTATTTTTTTTTACAAACGTTACACCCCTTGGTTTTTGAATGTTCATTTTATAACGTTTGTCTAATGAAAACCTGTTACAACATGCAGCCTTAATGTTAGAATCAAAGCTGGCAATAATGTTCATTATTGTCTTAATAAAATGTAAATACAATTTTTATACAGTTATAGTCTACACAGGAGTATTTCCTGTATGTACGACTAAAAATCAGTAACCATAGTCATTGGTATTGTTGTTGTACTCAAAACCATATGACCATGAAGTGAAAGACAAAATAACTGGGGGAAAAAACCTGCTTTAGGAATTAAGGAAATAATCCCAAACAAATAGTAGGAGGCAAAATGATTCTGACTGGTCAGAGGGTGTTGATTATTTTCTACAATAGCAGCTCTGACAGAATTTGTATGGTGGATGTGTCAAGTAAACAGATTTGATTAGATTTTTTAAATTGTGTAATTGCTGATTTGATGTTCTCTGTGAGGAGACGATTATTTAGCAGTTTTAAAAGGAGTCTCCAGTGTAGCTATAAATGGATAAATGTACATGTCCTATAATGAATCAAAGAAATTGTTAGTGTTGGCAAATTTCTGTGGTATGGGAGGAATAAAACTCTTCACATTGGTTGTATCGATCTGCCCTGTTACTGATTACGTTCCTACAACAGCATGTCCCGTTCTCTTTCATTCCTTACTTATATCACATTCAGAAAAGTCAGTGGGATCAATATTCACACACAGAAGCAGTTTACGCTGTAAAGTTATTAAAGAAGGTCTGTGTTTGAGCTGCAATGTTTTTTCCTCACACACACTGACTCTCCGTTCTTGTTGCGCAACCGAAACTAAAGCTGTGTGAACTGATGTGAAAAACACACAAAAGACACACTGATCGACTGAGGAAAGTTCTCCTGTTTGCTGTGTTTACCATTCTGGCATTTTGCTTAAAATAACACAACCTTTCCCATTTGAGACTGAAACGTTCCAAGGTAAAGTCTAAGGCCTACAGACAGCAAAAGCAGAAAAAGAGAAAAGAAAAGAAAAACATGGAAACTCTTTTGTATGCTTCTTAGTGTGGTCATTTATTGAGTCCATCTGTTATTCTTGTTTTCGCTCTCTCTGTTCTTTAATCATGACAGTAATGCTGTTGATTATGAGGTCGCTGCCTCTTTAGTTCTTTTTTCAGGGAGGGATATAGCTCTTTGGGATCGAGAGCTCTCTCACACGAGTACTTGCTGTGGCTTTTCTTGCTCCTTTAGACACCTGGTTTAAAAAACAAATGTTGGTTATGAATACATACATATTAAAGCTAACAATAGGCCCCATTTACCAAACTGGAGCCGAAGAAATTTAATCATAAATCATTTGATTTACAAAATAAATTTGGTGTTTGTGAAAATCCAGATAGTATGGCAAAACAGAAAAACTCAGGTGACATTCACACTTGGGTTTGTGTAAATTTTGACAACTCTGCTTTCAAATCATAAATTAGTGATGATTTACTGCGGATTATATTATATACGGATTACACTCAGTTTAAACCATGTTTCATCACATTTCAAATTTAAATTTATTAATGACTTAACACAAAGCAATATAAAAAATCCATTAATTTGACAAATACGACTATTCAATTAGGACAAAGCAATGGTGCCCTATAAAAATAAAAAAGTGTCAGCGTGTGCCTATAGTAGCTGATGCGCTGCAGTGGCTGAACTGCATTACTGGAGGACTTATTGCATTTATGATAGTTTACAAGTTGGCTATCTTTGATCAACATAAGCAAGTGAATACTAAAAGGTTGATAAATGAGGCTTGATATTGTAGCACCACACTCATGCACCCAACAGCATGCTTCTTTATAGAGATCGGCCAAATATCTTCACATTTTTCATGAATTTCTCTCATGATGTGGAACTTACCAAAGGTAAATCTCTGAACATGCAGTCATAAGATTAATAGATAAATAAATAAATATATAACCAAGCCAGTGATTTTCAACTTAAACTCATATGTGTCTATTGTGTGTGAAGTATATGTATGATTACCACAGACTTTAATTTAACAAAATTTCTCTGTACTGAGAAAAGAACAGAAAGCCTGTTTACTCCAAACTAGCATATGAAGAAGTTTAAATGTTTGATATCTGAAGATGTGGTTTTCTAACTACATTTATACCACCGCATTGTTGAATTCTCAATTGTGATTGGTCAGAATTCAAAAGGACATGTATAATGGATGTGCCACATGAACTCATTGAAAAGAAAAAAAAAACGTGTGTAACTGATGATATGGTGAAGTTTTCCTTGAGATGATTCATTTATCATTTTTGGAAGGAGTCTCCAGTGTCCACTCTCAAGGTAAATCAGAGGACACTGTGCATTGCAGTTAGTCTGTAAAATGACAAGTTGCTTTAAAATAAAACGTATTAACTTCAAGAGACAGAAAAAAGAAAGGCAGGTGAGTCAACGTTTATAACTGGTATAACGTAATTGATAACAGGAATCTGTTAAGCTGTTATTGTCAGGTTATTAACAGCAATCCCCCAGTTTTATTATTTACATAATTTATACAAACAGTGTAGATTACATAACTACAACCATTCCACTTGAAAAATAATGGTCTTGGAATGAGATAAAAACAATGGAACATCTTACCAAAGCCAGTTTTATGCGGCTTTATCCAACTTTCCACCAGTTAAGTAATACAATAAAAATGAACTCCGATTACTTTTGATTTCCCAAAGGTTTTGTGGTGTCCATGGAAATCAGACCCAGACTACTGTGTGCTGGTAACCCAACCCAAATTCTTCTCTCTTTCTCAAAAAAAGGAGGATGTAATTTATTAATATATTTGCCTAAAGAATTCATGAAACAATATACTGACATAATTAAACAGCTGCGCTTAGGCTTGAGTGAGTTTGGAGTAAACATGTTGTCTGTCATTTTCTCACTACAAGATGATGTGTAGAAATTCTTGTCTGCAGTAATCTCACACTCGCACATACATTACAGATGCAGTGGATAAAAGATCAGGTTCAAAAAGCTGGAGTGTTCCTTTAACTGAAACACACACACACACACACACACACACACACACATACAGACACTCTCACGCTCTCTTTCTTACAGGCCTGATGGTGCTCTCAGGATGGCCAAGCTGGTAGAAAAGTTTGCTCTCTCGCACTTTGGGCACACAAAGCTGCTCGAGCCTCGGACTCGCCTGTGCCGATTTAGCTGCACACGAGATGCATGTTTCTACCATCTGCAGCATACACACACACACACACACACACACACAATTGTTTTATAGATTACACTACATTTGTAATCTATTCATAGTGGTTAGTTTTAGTGTGTGTGTGGGTATGTGTGTGGGTGTGTGTGCGCGAGACCTGGCGGTTGCTCTTGTACTCAGGGTGTGTGTGTCTGGGCTGAGCAAGCTGGAGAATGCGTGGAGAGGCCACAGCATTCTGCACCACAGGGCTGATGTGCCACACGGGACAATTGTGCTCACATTGGTTTGTATGAGGGGGGCCACACACACACACACACACACACACACACACACACACCACACACACACACACACACACACACACACACACACACAGATCAACCCTACTCAAACTGGACTTAAGATGTGCTCCAAACTGAATCACATTTTTACAACAATGATAATCTGACAGTTTAAAAAATGAAATATTCCATAAATCATGTTTACATGCATACAACTGCACTATAAAGAACTATTCTGACAGGGTGTAGTATATTAGGGTATACTGGTGAATAAAATAAATCAAATCTCTCATAGTTTGATTCATTCAAAAGAATCATAAATCATAATGTCCCTTCTGTATTAAACAGTGGACTCCTCCACGCTGTGACGTCATACCTCACTGCCTGGGTTCTCCTTTGACGAACATTTGGGTTTGCCAGGCGCGCGACGTGTTCGTACTGTGCTGTACTGGAAGGAACACACGCGCTCCTCTTCTTTGCTTCCTCAATCCCCTCTGGCTTTTTCCTGAGGGAAACACAGAGCGCGCGAGGTTGAGAAGCGAGCGCGTGCGCGCTGAAAAGTAAGCAGAGCGCGTGAGGGTGAGAAAGCTAATCAGTGTGGAACGCCAACGAGGCCACATCTCGCCTCAAATCAAGCACGTTTTACCTTAATTGCAGCGTTCAAAAATGACGTTTTGACCATTTTCTACGACGTAACATTGTCATTTTGTAACTGTTTCAAATCAGTTTGAAATGCTAATGACAAGCATAACACGCTAATGGCACTGAGTAAAACCAGCAGGCGCTTACAGAACCTCCATTATGAAATGCTCTCAATCAGTGCATTTACATGGACAACAATAATCCAATATTAACCCCATTAAGACAATACTCTGATTAAGAAGCTACCATTTAAACAGCTATTTTTAAGGTTAAAGCTATCCGATTAACGTCATACTTGATGTAAACACAAATGGAATTAAGACAGGTGGAGTACTCCTGTTTTTAGTTGCATTATCGACATGTATTACAGACATGTACACACCTTAATCACATTATTAACATTGTGTGAGAGTCTTCACCGCATGATCACACATGGCAGTGCTCAACCATTTTACGGAAAACAAGAGAACACGGCTGCATCTCAGACTGCGTACTTGCCTACTGTAGTCCTATAGTAGGTAAAATACATGTATCTTGGCTACTATATAGTAGGTAAGTACGCGGTTTGGGACGCAGACCACGGCTTCAAGCAGTCGTCTATTAGCATGTATAGCATGACAAATAATGAACCACACTTGAAGCATTTTATAAAAACACCCAAAACTGTATACGGTACCATAATGAGGACGAACTGTATGTCGATATGTGAAATTCTGGAGGGACCTTGGACGGCGTGGCACGGTGATGTAATGACGTGTGCCATTTATCAAACTATGTTCTATAACATGTAAAACGGGATCATGAAAGGAATACCCTAAAAGCATCTCATGTAAACACCTTAATCACAATATTGGCTTACTCCGAGTAAGGTCAATAATTAGATTACTACTGTCCATGTAAACGTAGTCAGTGTCAGCACACTTGGTTTAAGACTCGTCTGACATGTTTGAGAGTTTCCACTGTGGTTCTTAAGGTAAGGAAAATGGCAAGTACCTGCTACAGTCATTTACACACGATTGCTGTGTCTGAAACCGCTCACTCGTTCACTCATTCACTATTCCTTACATACAGAATAACACTTGAGTCCACTATATGAAGAAGAAGAGAAGGGAGTCAGAGAGAGCACTCTGTCGTGAATTATGGATTATGGATATAAAACAGTAAAGTAATTTTCTCACTGTTCATTTGTAATGTTTATTGTATTAGTTTATAAAGAAAACAAAAACTGCTTGTCATGATTACTTATTATTAGGCTTATTTATTATATTTAATAAATATATTTATTATATTTAAAAAGAAAAAGATAATTAAAACACTACTATCTGTTATATTTATTTTATTTGTTTATTTAAAAAAAGTAGAAAATTTATTTTTACAAGGTGTCATTTTGTAGGGGTTTTCTGTCAGTGTCCTCAAGCTGACTCCTGAGGTAAACATGTAAACAGCAAAATATACTCCGTCTGATTAGTTTTGCTTTTAGTGAAACTCCTTTTTCCTGAGGAGAAGAAAAAGGCAGATTTCAGAAAGATCAACTTTAAGGCGTACTTTGTTAGCTCGAAGATGCCTACTGTCGGTAAGAAGATATTAGACAAAATACATCCAGTGGTTATCTAAATAACTGATGAATAGATCCTTCCATCTCCTATAAGAAACAAATGCAACTATATATATATATATTTCCCTCATCGCCCTTAATTTAAAAAAAGTCATCAATACGTTATTTCCTAATGTATTATTTTCTTTGTATATGAATACCGTACTGTGAACTAGTAAATGTCAACAATCCACCAAATTATCATTTGTTGTGTATAGTTGGTCATTTAAAAGTTAAATCGCAAACTAAGTCGCTGAAAATACTGTTCCAATTAATCAATAATCTGTATAAATTTGCTTTGAAATATCTCGATATGGATGTATTTTAATTAATACAAAGTTACACTTGCATTTGTAAAAGTTGCAGCCTTCGAAGTTCCCGTCCAACATCTTTATTTTTCTTTTGCATTCTATTGCCGGGAAATAGTGCATTGGCGAGTGTACATCGGATGTATGCGCGAAATCAGAGTGCATTGTGGGTATAAATGAGTGAACGAATGTAGGGAAGAAGTTGTTCACTCAGAATTCAGACAACACTACAAAATGGCAGACACCCGTTACAGTACACTATATAGGAGATAGGGAGCGTTTTCAGACACAGCACAAGTTTCTCGCTATGCTATCATTCCGCAGAAGGTAAGTGATCTCGTTAATGCTGCAAAATCTGGGATAAATGCATTAAATGCTAAAAGATAAATAGACAAATGCTATTAGACAAAAGCTTTTTCGTATCCTCTTAGCTTACTTAATTTACTTCGTCATTGTAAGGAACAATTTAGCAAAAAAACAAACAAAAAAAAACAACAACATTGACTGGAGCTAACAAAGAAGGGATACTTATGTGTAATTCTGAACGCTGTTTAGGTCTCTGGATTATGAGCAAGCTGATCCTGCTTATAGAAAGCCAGACAACATATCAGTCATAACATAGAGTCATGTACAGTGAGGGAAAAAAGTATTTGATCCCCTGCTGATTTTGTACGTTTGCCTACTGACAAAGAAATGATCAGTCTATAATTTTAATGGTAGATTTATTTGAACAGTGAGAGACAGAATAACAACAAGAAAATCCAGAAAAACGCATGTCAAAAATGTTATAAATTGATTTGCATTTTAATGAGGGAAATAAGTATTTGACCCCCTCTCAATCAGAAAGATTTCTGGCTCCCAGGTGTCTTTTCTACAGGTAACGAGCTGAGATTAGGAGCACACTCTTAAAGGGAGTGCTCCTAATCTCAGCTTGTTACCTGTATAAAAGACACCTGTCCACAGAAGCAATCAATCAATCAGATTCCAAACTCTCCACCATGGCCAAGAACAAAGAGCTCTCCAAGGATGTCCGGGACAAGATTGTAGACCTACACAAGTCTGGAATGGGCTACAAGACCATTGCCAAGCAGCTTGGTGAGAAGGTGACAACAGCTGGTGCGATTATTCGCAAATGGAAGAAACAGAAAAGAACTGTCAATCTCCCTCGGCCTGGGTCTCCATGCAAGATCTCACCTCGTGGAGTTGCAATGATCATGAGAACAGAAAGGAATCAGCCCAGAACTACACGGGAGGATCTTGTCAATGATCTCAAGGCAGCTGGGACCATAGTCACCAAGAAAACAATTAGTATCACACTACACCGTGAAGGAATGGTGGCCAACTATAAGAAAAGTCTGACCTCTGTGATTGCCAACAAGGGTTTTGCCACCAAGTACTAAGTCATGTTTTGCAGAGGGGTCAAATACATATTTCCCTCATTAAAATGCAAATCATTTTTTAACATTTTTGACATGCGTTTTTCTGTTTTTTTCTGTCTCTCACTGTTCAAATAAATCTACCATTAAAATTATAGACTGATCATTTCTTTGTCAGTGGGCAAACATACAAAATCAGCAGGGGATCAAATATTTTTTCCCCTCACTGTATGTCATGCGTGATTGGGTTTCATAGGTTAGCAAAACACTGATTTAACATTGCATTTGACAGAAACTACATTTTAGCTTTGTGCACCTTTTAAGACAAATCATACCCAGGTCATATTGACTGAAGCACTAACTGAATGATCTCACACTGCTAGTTACCTAAGCTGGTCTTGGCTGAGGGCAGACAAATCTTTTTTGGGTTGCGACAGAGCCAGAATCCTTGTTGTCGGTACAGCTATTAATGCAGTCCTGGACGGCGACCATATTGTCTCCTGGTTGCCCCAAGTCACCTTCCTACAGTGTGAATGTAGATGGACACAAACACACAGGAAAACCGAGTGCATCTGAGAATTTATCGAGGAGCACTTATTTGAGTCGACTATTTGCATTCCCTTCACTTTTTGCACACTTTACTGTATTATAGATTTCATTTAAAATGGACTAAATTTACTTTTATTTGCTATTAATCTACACACAATAATCCATAATGACAGAGTGAAAATGTTATCAGACGTTTTTGCAATTTACGTAATTCAAGAACTTTTAGCTAAAATTAAAATTAGATTTTCATTTATACAATGGTGAGTCAAATGAAAACATTAAAAGTGCCACATTAATTAAAATTGGATCCAGTTTTTTCTAGAGGAATCTGGACCCTCCTTAAGCGCTGGAACACTTCCACTGAATGACATGGAAATTCTGAATACTCTGTCACCTATTTGCAATTAACAATGCAAAAAAATAAAAAATTAAAAAAGATTTTAATTTGAGTTACCAACATAATATCAAGGCCTCAATATCTGTAAAGCTCTAGAGGACTTACTCTGGAGTTGTGAGCCAAACTGTTTTAGATTCTCGGGGCCGAGCGAGCTCCAGGATTCTGGAAAAATAAAATCAGTGCCTTACAATAGACAACAATGTAAAATGCTTAGGAATTATGCACATGGCACCTTCTTTACCTGGGTGAGGGAGTTGAACTGAAATGCCCTGTGGGGGAAAAAAAAGCAAAGCTACAACATGTCAAACATAATGTTGTTAAATATTTCTACACAGTAAGAATATATTAGCTATCACCTAGAGACATTACTCGTGTTCGGATGCGCATGCTCCTCAGGTGGCAGAATCAGCGAGTGGAACTCTCAAGCGTTTCCACGGTGCCTGTTACCTGAGCTACTGGTGTCACATGGCTCTGAGTAACACAGATCCAGTAGCATGGAGTTACAATAGAAGGCCGTGCTCTCATTTGTGTGTCTGTGATGCAGGGGAAAGCTGAGCTTGATTTTCAATCAGGAAAGGTTGCAGTGAAATCAGAAAATTTCATCCAAAATAAAGAAAAAAATCTGTGGCTAATAGTGTAAAGGTACGTTCACACCAAGGACAATAACGATAACTATAACTATATTTGCTTCCACACCAACAAATGATAAAAAGGTCTGTTTAGCTCTAGAGCTGTGGTTTTAAAGCGAAAATGGATGTAGATGACCTGCTGCTCCTTTATGTTACACAAAAACATCAAAGGAAAACCAGACACTTTTGGTACGTGATATCCTTCGAAGATGAGAGAAGTTGGGAGAATCTGTCACTCGGAATAGAGAGTTGTGGTCTTTGAAGACAATTTTTATTCATACTTCCGTATGAGTCAATCTTAGTTTCAAGGTGTCCTGGACATCGTGAAAGAAGACAATCTACCTAAACAGTGAATTTAACTAACGTAGTCAATGTAGTGGAATAAAAACGACACCTAATCTTTTTCACAGCAATTTCAAAGTGAGCAAGACAATGTTGTCGAAACTAGCGCTGGATACTTGAGGTAATTTTATGTTTGCTAGCCTGGCATTATGATCTCGTCTGAGTTCATATTTCTCACCATTCATTCCAAGGGTATAACTGATTGTTTTACATACATCAGTTTTCTATAAAGTATCTTTGTAAAGGTGTTTGACTTGTCAGTTTATTTTATACCTCAGCGATTAGCTTCTCCGCAATGTCATCTGCCATTTTAAATGCGTGAACGCTTCAAATTCGAATGTTTTCTGATTGGCTGTCAGTGTTTTATTGTTTATCAGCTGGAAAAAATCATTCTGAAAGTGATCCCAAGGATATCATTCCGCTATATAGTTATCATCATCATTCTGTGTGTGAACGGGCCTTAAGGAATAAAATACATCAGGTCATACAGTTGTAGAAAACTAACTGAAGAAATGTAGTGTTATACAGCCCAACTACTGTTATCACCCCAAGATTGATTATTTTCCAATTACAGCACATCCCGAAGTGTATTTTCCCTCTTATACCACAACATTTTTCCAATCACTTTTATCCACTTATAGTTGCATTTAATATTGCAGATGTTACTGTTACGACTTATAACAGATACAAACAGTCGTTCCCCCACTTTCTCTTGAAGTTAAAGAGACAAAAAATGCAGCTTGTTACAGAGAAAACATAAAGCACAACATCCATCATCCTGAAGAATTTCCCGTGGTGGAAAACTTGGCGTTACTGTTTTAGCTCAGACTCTTACAAAATGGTGACACTGGAAACACTTTACATACATTTTAAATAAGCTTATTTTTGCATAAAGCTTATTAAATAAAATTAGAAACTATTAGCTATAAAAAAAAAGTAGTACATCTCATTTTTTAATTAATAAAAATTAATATACAAATAGCTATAACATAAAAACAGTAAAAAACAAACAAAAAAACCCCCAACATGCTGTTATTGGAAAGTAATCAGCTTCAGGGTGACCGCTCTCTGTTTCTTGTTGGGATGCAGCACATGATTGCATTGTTGATTATTTTCTTCTGTTATGACCAAGTAGGTGATAACAGGAATGAACACTAAATGTTGCTGTTATACAGGAGGAATAAAGCTCTTTAGGATGTGCTGTTATTGAAAAACATTGGGGTGAATTCGGAGCATGTGGGGAGGCTGGGTGACCCCAGAAAGACCTATAAATATTATTTTAATATCTCCAAATCCAAAGCAGTACAAACGAAACTTTTATTAGCACAAACCAGCACAAACGAAGCACAAACGATTGAGACTATTTTGAATGAACTTGTAGCATGTGGGGGGCTGGTGACGTCACCGTGCCATAATTAAATGTCTAATATTTTAAAAACGAAAGCAGCACAAACGAAACTTTTATCAGCACAAACGAAGCACAAACGATTGAGACTATTTTGGGTTAATTCGGAGCATGGGGGGGGGCTGGGTAACCCCAGAATGACCTTTGAATATTCCTTTAATATCTCCGGAACCGAAGCAGCACAAACAAAAATTTTAACGGCACAAACCGGCACAAACGAAGCATAAACGATTGAGACTATTTTGCTGACGTTTTGCTTTGGTTGGGGGGGCAACTTCACGCAGGTCTAACGGTGTTCCTGAGGAATTTTTTTTTTTTTTAAAGACACGACATGCTTGATGCTGGGCGCACGGCGGCTTAGTGGTTAGCACTTTCGCCTCACACCTCCATGGTCCAGGGGTTCCCGCTCCAGGGTTCCCCCCAGTGCCGTGTGTGTGTGGAGTTTGCATGTTCTGCGGGGGTTTCCTCACGCAGACATGCATGTTAGGTTGATTGAAGTGTCTCAATTGTCCATAGTGTGTATGTGATTGTGCACTGCTATGGACTGGCACCCTGTCCAGGGTGTAGCCCGATGCTTCCTGGTGCTGAAGTAGGAACCCTGACCCTGAAGAAGGAATAAGCGGTTGAAGATGGATGGATGCTCTATGCTAAACTGATGGTTAGAAGTTTCCCTTACTTGTGCAAAACTAAAAAAATTCAACTTCAAGCCACTATGCGTGTGTCTGACCGACTACATTTTAGTTATTTTGTACAGTTCATTTCATGTAAATGATCCATGATAAAAGTTTAGGCAGATATTGTCGAATTTTTAATGACTGGTTATGACTTAAGAAAGCAGTATCGCACATGTGGACATTTTATTGGATGTTTGAATAGTTTTTAAACAGATATATTGCTTTAAACATCTAACAGAAGGTAACAGCATCTACACAGGAGATATTTAAAAAATTACGAAAGTCTGTGTATTACATTCATATTAAACACAGATACATTCATAACAGTCTTTACAGTATTAACACAGTGCTCCGCCAATTTTGGTAATTATACAAGAACGTCTAACATCTAAACCACATTGTATAAGACCCAATCAAACCACAATATAAGACACGGTGTTGCTTTAGTGTTACTTAAATACTGACAATAAACTCGTAACCCTGAACGATCATGTTTAGTACTTTCTGCTTAAGGAATGTCTTTGGTGATGAAATAGCCCTGATTATTTCAGACATTCATTAGTCTTAGCTAAAAACATAACCAATCAGCCTCATTGTTGAGGCTGTTATTAGCGATTAGGTGGAGCTCTGCTACTCCGCACAGTTACTGTTCATCATCTCCAGGATGAGCTCGTAAGCATCCTGCACACTGGGATGAGCAGCAGACGAACCTTTCGGAACCTGCGTGCCCAAAACACACAGCTTACGGCCATCGCCTGCTGAACCCAGCGCCATCGACTCGTACAGCTCAGTCACCCCACACGCACCGGGGAGGTCCTGAGACAGAGAGAGTCAACAAATACATGTATGTTTTACAGGACAAAAAAACACATTCTACATATTGTAAATATTCTTTATTTTTAATAATAGTAATAATAATAATAATAATGATAATGATAACAAGAAGATGAAGAAGAACAAGAAGTAATTCCCCTTTTAATTTCTCTGGGTTCATGAACTATGGAACTTGGATTCTGATGAAAGAAACATGAATTTACCTTAATGATTACAGAAGCATCACATTAAATATTTTTTTTTCCAGTGGTGTAATTTGACAATCAATATGACATTTTTGCAAATGTTTTTTTTGATTCCTTTCAATGTACTATGGGTAAGCTTGACCTTACATACTGTACATTTCAAAATGACAAGTCATGGTTTTGAGATAAAAAAACAATAACAACAACAAATAAATAAAACCAGAACCCTAAAACATATCTAAAAAAAATCATATATCAAAAACATATTTTACGTAAATGTGAACCATCTGGATTTCTTTAAATATCAAAACTGTAACCCGTTTACTGTATAGGTTTATAAGATTTTGAAGGCAAATCGTACCTCTCACAAGTTCAAAACAAAGAAAAAACACTGGCAAAAATTTACATTTACTAAATACTCCACAGAATATACAGCATTCGTATTTATAGACGTATATGAAATACATATGCAAATACTTTTGTCAGCTTCCAAGCTCCATAGTAAAAGAGCCACACTATCGCTCTAGTGGATCTAGTGCTGTTTACCTGTTTATTAGCAAGTAGCACCAACGGCAGGTACAGCTCAGAGGCCAGCAGTCGGTGTAGGATGGTTTTAGCCAGAGGAAAGCGTGTGGAGTTGGAAGAGTCCACAACGAACACCAAAACCCGAGCCTTTTTCAGATACATGGGCCAGTAGTCTATGAGCTTCTCCTCGCCTCCAACTACATACGAAACAGGAACTTTACTACAGGACTTTTTTTAAAACAGGACTTTTACTACAACCATCATTTACAATCATGTGAAGAACAGGCATGTGCTGATATAAAAAAATATTTATGATGATAACTCAAGTTTCATCACAGTTTGATGTTAAACCGCAGCACTGTAAAATTTGCATTGTTGATTAATTTTCTGTAACAGCAGCTCATATTAATGTGCTTATACTAATACGTTATCATTTCAATAATAAAAACTAATTCACAGGTATTTGTATTGGGGATGTTAAAAATAATCTAAGCCTCACAAGAAACTTATGGAAGGAGTCTCCAGTGTCAGCGATCTGAAACAGTCTTGGAAAAGTCTTCTGGACGTTCTGCTTTACAGTTTTATTGGTAACATGACAAGCTGCATTTTTTGTTGTTGTCATATAAACTTCCAAGAGAACATAAAAGAGAGGGAATGGGAACAACTAGGAATTAACTTGTTTCACAGACATTCCATTTTTATGTAAAAAAAAAAAAAGCATATGTTGGTAAACTGTTGTGGTTTAAGGGGAATGGTAAAACAATCAACTTCAGGGTGGTACCGGTATCACTCCACCCTGTGATTATTTTTTTCCTATAACAGCACTTCCCAAACTGTTTTACTCCTTACATGACTTTTTAAAGAAATATCGCCATCTAAATGTTTTACTCGCACTACCAAGACATTAAAGTGTAAATGAGGAATATTGAGTCATGCAGTGCATGTAGGTTGTGTGCATACTCTCGAGGAACTCGATGTGCAGCTCCTCTCTGTTGATAGAGACGGCGTGGAACCCCTGCGTGGGCGACACTTCCTGCTCCGTGCTGCCTGTCACAAAGCATTGAAGAAGACTCGTCTTGCCCGCACCATCCAAACCCAACACCAACACCTGAGAACCTCTCACCTGTCGCTGCTGCACACAAACACACACAAAAGCAACAACATCAACAATGAACTGACACTATATATAGTCCCATCTATTTTTCAAATGATCCAAAAATAATGAATCATGCAATTGACAGGTGATTCTTGTTGCCCATGTGTGCCCTGTTAGATTGATTCTTTGAACAATTAATAGCTCTGAATGTCTACTCTTGGTTTGAGCCCTGGGTTTCACCTGTGAAGACTACATTTCTTGTTTAAAGGGATAAACCAACATGGAGAACAGAGAGCTGTATATGGGAGAAAAGCAAGCCATTTTTAAAGCTGAGAAAGAGAAAAAAAATCATTCACAGCCATTGCACAAGTACTGGGCATAGCCAATACAACAATAATGCATGTTCTGAAAAAATAAATTACTGGTGTACTAACCACCAGACATCAAACAGGTTGGCCAAGGATAACAACAGCAGATGATGAAAGAAACATTGTGAGAGCTGTGAAGAAAACCCCCAAAACAACAGTCAGTGACAGGCTCCATGGCTGCTTCTGGAATAGGCTCGCTAATCATTATTGATGATACAACTTATTATAATTGATGATGATTATGCATCAGAGGTTTACAGGAACATTTTGTCTGCCAAATTATACAGAAATACATCCAATTTGATTGGGAGGAACTGAAAGACAATGACCTCAAACACAGTGCCAATACAGCAAAGGACTTAAGGTTTTAGACTGGCCAAGTCAATCAACAGTGAACATGCATTTCACCTCCTAAAGAGGACACTGAAGGGAGAAACCCCCCAAAACAAACAACTGAAAAAAGCTGTGGCACAAGCTTGGTAAAGCACCACCAAAGAAGAATGCAAAATGTCAGTGGGTCACTGGCTTGATGCAGTTATTGCAAGCAAGGGATATGCAACCAAATATTAAGTATTATTTACTTTAAGACTATCTGTCCCAGTACTTTTGCTCACATACAAATTTTGGGTGGTACACCAAAAATGGTGCCATGTTCGACGTTGTTCAACACATTGGTGCGTAAATATCAAGAAATTAAAGGGTTACTGCAAATTTGCAAAATCATGGCTACCTAGTAGCTAGAACACAGTTTCCACCCCTAATGTCACTGTACCCCTTCAGACTGCAGTTCCCGCCTCCAACGCCACCAAAACCAATCAGATAACAGTTTGAATGTTTTATGGAATTTATTGTGTTGTCATGACCAGTTATTGCCGTCACTTCTCGAGCATTTTTTCATTCATCAATCATTAAGCACTTTATCCAGATCAGGATTGTGATAGATCCAGAGCCGATCATAGGAACACTGGGTGTGGGATGCCAGTCCATCACAGGGCATCATGCACATACACATTCACATGTGGGGCATATCCAATCCACCTATCAACATGTTTTTGGGAGGTGGAAGGAAACCAGAGATCCTTGAAGAAATAGCCAGAGAACATGCACAGAAACTTCACACAAGCAGTAACTCGAGTTTTAAGTACTTGTGTCCATATCTAATAGCAACATACAACAAGAATGAAAGAACAATTGGAGGAAATAAAATGTGTTGACAAAGTCATCCCATCCCCATGGTGTCCGACTGCGTTTGGTCACAGCATCGGGCAAGCAGAGATAATCCTCTTGTTTTTATAAATCGTTATGTTACAGACGTCTGCCGATTACAGTATTTACGGTGATATACAATGTGCACGAGATTGGCTGACATTTCAAAAATATTGTTGCTTTCTGTTTTGGGAAGAGGCTGTCTCTGTAGGCATGATTTTTGGGCAACGCTTCAGAGATTCACTATATGACCAAAAGTACATGGCCAAAATGAGCTTGTTGGACATCCCATCCCCAGCTTCAGCTCTAGCAGAAATGATTTGTGACATACTACATCCGTGTCAGGGTTAAAATCACTGAACTGTTCACTATGACTCATACTACTGCCCCTGATGTCTAGAGGTTGTATGGCTGTGCTTGATGATGTGCACCAGTTATTAATGGCTGTGTTCTTAATGTTATTAATGGTTGTGTTCTTAATGTTATTAATGGGTGTGGCTGAACACATCCCCACCTATGGCTGTGTTCTTAATGGGTGTGGCTGAAACACAGCCCCACCCATAGCTATGTTATTAATGGGTGTGGCTGAAACACATCCCCACCCATGGCTGTGTTCTTAATGTTATTAATGGGTGTGGCTGAATCACATCCCCACCCATGGCTATGCTATTAATGGGTGTGGCTGAAACACAGCCCCACCCATGGCTGTGTTCTTAATGTTATTAATGGGTGTGGCTGAAACACATCCCCACCCATGGCTGTGTTCTTAATGTTATTAATGGGTGTGGCTGAAACACATCCCCACCCATGGCTATGTTATTAATGGGTGTAGCTGAAACACCTGAACTCAATAATTAGAAGGACTGTCCATATACTTTTGGTCACAGTGTATATTCAGAAAGCAGTATAATGTCAGGTGTCAGATACACTTTGATCTGCGGGACTTTTCGAGGTGCTTTAGGTGGTTGTTTATTTTAGTTAGCTGACTAACTAATAACGAGCAACTCTTTATGACGTCAGGGCGCGTTCGAATCGCAACTGTATTGAATGGTCCTAAGGGCTGGCTGTGGATCAGTTAAGGGGTAAACCCGATTCCTTCACAGGACTCCGACTCCTAGGCAGTGCACAAGTGGACCAGGTTAGCTAATGTAATTAGCATTAGCACTAGCTAAAGTAGTAACTGAACTGGACTGTGCTGAACTCAGTCAGCGAGGTGTTGAAACAGACCTGAGAGACGGTAGGAGCTGCGTGCGCGGTCTCGGTCCTTATTTCTTTCTCGACTAACTTTTCTGGTTTCTCTGCGTTTAAATTCGGTTTTAACGGCACTTTCTCTGCTTCTCGGCTTTGCTTGGTGTCTCGGAACTTCCAGATGACGTAGACGACGCCTCCGGTTAGCACCAGGGCAGCTCCAGCTAACGCAGCTTCTCTCCAGCCCGGCATGTTTAATCCCGAATCCGCGGGGAAGAGCGAGTTTCTCACAAACTCGACGCCATGACTAATCGCCCTCAGCACAAATGGATTAGAATACGGGGTTGCCGGATTGGAACGGATTCCTCTACACAGGTTGCCAGATTGATTGTTTTACAGCTGCAAATCATTACGGATTCATAAAGCAGTGCTCTATCAATGCGTTTACACGGACATTAAGACAATACCCTGATTAAGAAACTACCATGCAAATTAGCGATTATTGATGACCTTAATCCGATTAAAGTCACACTCGAAGTAAACACAAATCGGATTAAGACATCTGGAGATTCCTGTTTTAGTCGCATTACAGACATGTACACACCTTAATCACACTATTAATGTAGTGTGCGAGTTTTCACTGCATTTTGTGACGGGACACATTCTCAAACACACACACGGAAGCGCTCAATCGTTTGACGGCAAAAAAAGAGAGCACGGCCGCGTCCGAAACCCAATCTTGCTCTGAAGCACTCACTTTGCCGTAACCCCCCCCCCAAAAAAAACTCAACCCTGGCTCGGTACCTTTCCTTAAAAGATAGTCTTAAAATATTCATAGTGTAACTACTTTAAGACAAAAACTAAACACACACCAAGGCACACTGTTACAGGAAAATAATCAACAACAGGATGATGTTTGATTCAGTTTATAAAACAGCAGTTTGCCAAGACAAACATTATTTTGTCAACTAAATTG
Source organism: Ameiurus melas (assembly GCA_012411365.1). Lineage (NCBI taxonomy): Eukaryota > Metazoa > Chordata > Actinopteri > Siluriformes > Ictaluridae > Ameiurus > Ameiurus melas. Next base: position 17,549,469 of record CM022753.1, read on the forward strand.
TTTTGGTGTCACAAAACTAAACAACTACAGTTATTACGTCACCAGTCGCTTTTTCTTGGTTTAAAAAATACAGCTTGTCATATTACTGAGAAACTGCAAAGCCATCTGTCTTGAAGATTTTTCTTTTTTTTTCCCCCCCCAAGATCTTGGCATAAGGCAACAAGATATTATTTAGGACTCCCTACTCTATTAATCTGTGCATTGTTAAAGTGGGGGGGAAGCACGGAGGTACAGTGGGTAACCTTTCCACTTCACAAATCCAGGAACCTGGTTCGATTTTGAGATCCGGTTACTGTATATGGAGTTTCGCTCCCAAAATCATGCTGGTTGATGGCTTGTTCCTAAAACTGATTTACTGTGTAAATGTGTGTGAATGGTTCCCTGTGACTGGGCCCAGTGTTCCCACGCTAAGCTCAAGATCTACTATTAAACTGCAGTAAGTGTTAAAAACCATCACTGCTGCTATACCTGATACAAGTGTTTCAGCACCATACACTAGCACCACATCAGTGTCAATGTGGTACTCAGAATGCTCCACCACCCAAAACTAATATACAGTATGTATAACCCAAACCAAGCACAATTGTACTGTACTGTATGTTTAATGTATATATGGAGAACTAGTCGGATTAATATGCATACAGTCCAAACAAAGATGGGCAAAATAGATTTTCTGTTCTCAAGGAAATTTTATTGAGACTTTACATGGGAGCTGCACTTCCTGTTCGATTGATTTTCAGCCTCCCCTACGACAGCAAAACGGCCGAAGGATATTCCTTTCTTGAAATTATAATTACAAGTGAAATATATCCAGGAGTTTGAAAAATAGATATTTGAATTTGCATAAACAGCCTCTCTTTGTTATTTGACACAAAGTTACTGTCTCTGCATACAGATTTAATAGGCAAGTCTTGTCAAATGAAACAGTGATGAAATATGAACTAATGAATTCATGGCCAGGCAGTTTCTGTTTCTTTAATGGGCCACAAAAAAGAAGGAAAAAAAAAAGGGTCATGTAATACAATATAAAACTAAGGTCCTTGGATTACAGGTATGAAACAGCTGTTGGTTAAAACTGATAAAGTAGATTGTTTCAAAAAGTCATCTGATCATGAAAACTTTCTTCTCTTAATTATGCATGATGATTAACATAAGATTAACCAGTGGATGTGATGGTTAAAAAAAAAAAAAAATTCCCTGGGTCAGATTTCTGTTTCTACACGTCTCCATCTGTCTAATTCAAAATCATTCCCTGATCCCTCCTTGGTTATTTTGAGTTCTAACTCCCTTCAGCTAGCATTTCAAAATCTCCAAAGATGGACACACAAGGAAGGAGCTGAGGAATGACTCTGGACTTCAGCCTTTCGTCTACCATCCTCCTTTTCCTCCCTTCTTTTTCTTCTGTGGGGCTTTTTTGCGTGTTGCTCCAGGAGCAGCAGGTTTCTGTTGCCGTGGCGGCACGATGTTGGGGGCGGAGCCAGTGCCGGAGCCAGGGCGAGGGGACGTGGGGGGGCTGCTTGCGGTTTTGCTGGCATCTCTGAATCACAGAAAATGTACAGTGAGAAAACATACAGTGCACAAATGCTAATGAAACACGATATAATTAACATCCTGAATCAAGTTATATAGATGCTGAACCAAATCAGATCATATCAATATTGCAACATATTGGTTCACTCTATACACTACCTATACCAGACATCCTGATTTCATCACTCAACTATGGATATATCCCAAACTACACACAAGAATCTCTGTATAGGCCATGATATCTTTAATCAGAGTGAATTCTGTTTTTGGATTTTAATCACTAAATATCCACTGTTCTTTATGGGTGTGAATAGGATATGGCAAATTCCCAAACTAGTGCACTATATAGTGAACAGGGTTTGCTTTTTAGTGCTGGCTGTATTTAAACTCACAGTTCTGCCGTAGCTCCCGACGTTGCTCCCTGAGTTCCTCTTCCCACCTGCTCCTTCTTCTTGCCCTTCTTCCTGCCACGATAGTATGATCGCTCTCGCATAGGCAACCAGCGCTCGGGGTCAGGGGTCGATTTAGGGTCACAGTTCTTGGGTAGTTTACCTGGGGAGGGCAAATCAATAATGAACTAACTAACCCTTTATAATAAATAACTACATATACATACACAAACACTGATTTGTAACATGCAAACATACCTTTCTTCTTTTTCTTCTTCTTTTTAATGTCCACTTGGCTAAAACAAATTAAAATAAATTTACTTTGAATTCAATATTTTATCAACAAGAACAATAAAATGGTGTGTGCGGCAATATTTAAAAGACCACAGTATGTACCCCTGTTCCTTGGGTGGGTTTTCACCGACAACTTTTGCCGCTTTCTTTCTGACGTTCGTGGCTCCGTGAGAGTTCTCCAGTTCGTCCACGTCGATGTTAAAGGACATGGTGTCAGGAGAGGGCAGATGCTTGCTGAGCCTGAGAGAGCAGCTCAGGAAAACTTCAGCCCACACTTTGGATGACAGACATGCTCAAATCCACACAATGCTCAAAAAGGACCTTGAGAATACCCAGGAGTGGGACATTTTGGAATAAATATTGGAATGAACATGGTGTGCATGTGCACAAGGATACGCTTTGGCCTTGTCCTGATCCACCAGTGAGTATGCGGAGATGAGCTGTGCCAGCGTGTGCACGTCTTTACGGTTTTGCTTCCACAGCTGCTCCAGGTCAATGATGCATTCCTTCTTTCTGCCGTAACGGAGCTTAAAATTTGCCGCTTCACGGACGAGGGAGAGGTGCACTGGAGAGCCCGGCTGAGAGGAGAAGAGAGAAATTTCTCATTTCTAAACCAATAATAGACCAAGTCTGAATCCTCCACCAGGAATGTTTTATAATGCACTTTCACTTGGTTGTTATTCAAGAATGTATTTTTCGGGATTTTAATTAGTGGTCGTTTCTTGGTCTCACCTGTTCTGATTGATAATACTGGATGGCTTGGGTGAAGACATCAATAGCACTGTCAATGTCCTCCTCATGTGTGTACATTGTGACCAGGGCAGAAACCTGCATCACACAAATATGTAACTTCGCATGTAAATTCTACCACCATATTAAAGGAGCATAGAACTGGACTACTTTAATACAGCAAATCATACCATTCCTTGTTTGTGCTTAAAATCCTCTATCGACCTCAGAATGTCACAAGCTTTAGTCACATGACCTACAAGAAGACAAGAGAATAGTGTAAACTTCAAAGTGCTAGAAGTGCTTCATGTGATTGTGTGTGACACAAAGAAAACAACAAAACAAAAACAAACCTTGAATCAGATAGAGTTGTGCCATGGTCAGTTTGATTCGAGATGCACTTTCAGGATGCTTTTCTGAAAAACACTAGAGATAGATAGAGAAAGAGAGAGAGAGAGCGAAAGAGAGAGAGAGAGACCCTAATGGCATAGCAAAGTTCGTAATTGGTAGGGTTTATAGACTAAATATATAATTTACAATATTACAATATTGTCAAAATAAACCAAATTTACTGGTAATTGTGGCAGCTACTTGTTTTTACATAAAATAGCTTACCTAATGACCTAGTCGGGGAGATGTTAACCAAAATGTTATGTACTATGTTAAGCAGAGGAAATATAAATAAATGCATTAATTGTAATGTCAGATGATCATGCGTCATGATTCTTGTCATTTAAGCAAAATGAGGCCATGCATGCCAGGACACAACCACAACTTTATTCTGCCAGACAATTAATTAGATACTAGATAATTAACCAGATGACTAGCTAGCTGGTTAGGTTTTCATTTACTCCCTCTTAAACTGTTGCAACTGTGCTATTAAAGGTAGATATCGTTATGTTAAACATGCATTCGTACCTGCAGCAGCTCCACGGCCTTGCTGTGTTGTTTCTCTCGACACAGCTGAGCCACCTGGATGAGAACTGGCTGTGGGTGTCCAGGATTCTGTGACTGCAGATTTGCTGATAACTTTCTGCACTGATCAGCCTATCAAATCACACAATCACAATTACAGCGATCAGAAGAATGCTAAATTCAAAACAAAACAAAACACTATTTTACTTTCTTCAGGTGTATGAAATGGGTCCCATGAAAGCTGACTAATGGTGGCCATGTTTTTTAAGTAACTCTGTCATCCTTGGAAAGCCACTTACAAGTTAACAATGCCTCACACTAAACTTCAGCTCGATCAGACCCATAGCTCCTGGGAAATAACCATTTTAAACTTCTTAATCCTGCATGTAATTTAGCAGTTCCAACACTGAGATCATCCTTCATCCCAACAGAGCATTCATTGTTGTTTAAATGGAGCTGCTTGTTTAAAAGTATGTATTCAAGCATTTTATCTGTATGTTATTTTGACTTGTGTCCCACACAGTGTGTGTACCTGGTTTGTATACATTGCTAGCAGTGCTTTGTTAAATTCAATGGCTTGCAGCTGCTTCTTGGCCAGTTTGTATTCCACACCCTCTGCACTCATCAGCTTCACCTTCTTCTTGGAGTCGAACACGTTTTGGTCCTGCAGAATCAACGAGAACACACAAAGCCATGCTAGACACTAGAGCTGGGTGATCTGAAGATACATGTAATCACACAGAAGTTAGTCATGATTCACTGTACTGAGAATATCGCAGTGACATAAGCAGCAAGTTCTTTACGTTAACAGCATTTAAATAAGACCTGTTAGTGCCCAGTTCTTTTCTGCAAAAAATGTTTTTACTTCTGATTAAGTTATTCACTCAAATCCAGAGCTACGATATGTATAACTCTTCATATTTATTATTTTTACACCACGCATAATAAACCAATTTTAACTCCCGTATCTGATTATGTAACAGTCCGTCCCTCATACCAGTAGAACAGCAGCTCAGTTCTTAAAGATATTCTGCCTCCAAGAACCAAAAAAAAAAAAAGTTCAATTAAAACCTCACAGTAACGAGCAGATGATGCATGTTATGCAATCAACTAGACATGTTCACAAGTCCCTGAGGTCCAAGTCAAGTCTCTGAGGTGGAGTCCAAATCAGGTCTCAAGTCTTTGTTCTATTTTCAGCAACAGTTCTTTCAGCTAGTTATTGTAATTAACAGGGTATGAGGCGAAATCAATTTTAAATATTAAAACTGATTACTACTACAGAATGTCTTTCATTTATTCAAAGTTGTCTAATAAAGGACACAAGGTTTACTATACACAATCAAAAAACTATTACTTTCAAACTATTAATAATGGTCACTTTATTAATGGTCAAACAAAATTAAGTAATTTCTATAGGAAATTCAGTTTGAAGCAATCTTACAGCATGACTAGCTTGGTGCCCTTCAGAAGGTGAATTATACCATTTGAGACCGTCACCACGAGGAAAAAATGTGCTGTGTATTTTGAGCTATTTGAGTTGCCGTAGTTTGCTGTAGTTCTCAAGTAATGATGGGTAAGGTAGTCTTCTAGTGAGCACTGGCAATAACAAAACACCCACGTATAGATGCAATTTAACTTGGTAAACTTGGATATTATATGCATATGGTAGCTAGGACTTGGGGGAGAAAAAAAAACAAACATGAAAAGGACATGGAAACATTTGTACTTCTTGAAAATGGTCAGCAAGCAAGCCCCTGACAGTTATGTAATAGCAGCTTCCCTTTGGATTAATTGATCGCCTTTAAAATTAAATGACATGATTAAAAGGTATTAAAAGACTTGGCTATATTGCTATTGTTTGTTGTTCATTTATATAACAGCACTTTCCCAATGGGTGATGAACACACACCTTCAGATGCGTCACGTGTATATAATAATGCTGGCTTGGTGCTTTTAAGAGATGAATTGTTGTGATATTTGCTGTTGCAGCACATAATGATGGGGAATGAATGAATGAGGAATAGAAAAAAAAAATTGTGTTTGATGCGGTCATGTGGGGTAGTAAAGGGAGAATGTAATCGGGAATGCTAAACCAAAATGACTAGTGTTTTTTTGTTATCTTCAAGTCAAGTCTCGAGTCAGCTGGTCATTTCTTTTGTGACTTAAGTGCAACTCAAGTTTCCATCTCTGCAATCAACTAACGGTGCCAGTGTGCTTCTTCCATAACAAACCACACTGTAAATAGTTAAAATTTTTGCTATACGGCGGCATACACTCACAGCTGCAGGAGTGTATAATTAAACACTTCAGACACTAGGAACTTGTATTACCTTGTTGATGGTGATGATGTTATTGGCAGTGACTGCTAGCAGACCCACATCAGACGGCCTGAGGAAGAGTCATTACAACAGTTTTAAAAACTGGCTTTTAGAAGTTCATATGTATTAATACCACAGGACTGTTGAAATCTCTATTCTGATTGGTCAGAAGGTGTTGATTCCACAACACTAAAGACAAGCGCAGATGATTAAAAAAAAAGTTCAAAAAATGTTCTGGAAATCAATGGTTAAATAAGTGAACTGCCTTTATAATTGAAAACCGTGCAAGAGTGTAAGTGTCCTTACTTCAGTTTGATAACTTGGTTATAAAGCTGCAGCGCATCTTCGGTCCTTCCTTGGAGCTGCATGACGTATGCCATCTGAGAGTGGATCACTGCCAACTCAGCATCTATATCCTCCTCAGTCATGTCCTACACAACAAACAAAATTACCATTAAATCCAAACCACACATCCATAACATTATTCATCTTATATTTTCCATTTCTTTGGGGTTCATTCTAAAGTTCAAAAGGCTTGGAATGGATTCTGTCCAATTTGCATTACATTGTAAATTGTCCTGGATTAAAGCCTGAAAAGCCAAATAAATGCAAAAGGAAATGGTGAACAATGAAAATGTTGTCTTTTAAAGAAAATAAGAAGAGGAGACACTCACTGAGTCTTCTGCCAGAGATATCCTACAGAGCTCTGTAATAATAATAAAAAGAAATCAGCATATTCAGATCCAAACAGGGCTTTTACATAGATATTACAGCATGTACACCTTCTACAACATTCTCCAAGTGTCATAAATGTGTTAATAAAAAAAAAAGAATAATCCAAAGGATGTGGATTAAAAAACACACACACACACATACAACACAGTAACAGTCTCGATCAACCAGCTGCTAATGATAAATAAGGGTTGTTCTCTCTTTATAAAAGATGCATACATTATTGTGGTATAAAGGCTTATGTTACGAAGACAAATACACAATTTTTTTTTAAATATTATATATATAATTTTTTTTAAAAATATATAGATAGATAGATAGATAGATAGATAGATCGATCAACTAATAAAAAAAAAAATTAAATAAATAAAAGAGAAAGTCAATTCAGTATTTACAAATCATGAAAGAATTTAACAAGGAGGGAAAAGAAAACAGGCGTCACCTTTAGCAGTAATAACTATAACCAAACACTTCCGAAATCTTTCACTTACTTCTAGGACTAGAACCTTCTCTTATCATTTGGATCATTGTCTTGCTGCATTATCCAGTTGCGTTTGAGTTTCAACTTATGGAGTGAAGACCTGACATTCTTCAGTCCCAGGCCCTGAAGCAGCAAAGTTTCCCCACACCATGCCACTGTCACCGTCACCATATACACCATATACATACTGTAGGTATGACGTCGTTTTCGTGGAAATCTGTGTTTGGTAACAGGACCTCTGTCTTCCAAACAGTTCCACTTCCGACTCATCAATCCACAGAACATTCTCCCAAAATAAGGATTATTAATGTGTGTTTTGGCAAAATTCAGACAAGCCTTAATGTTCTGGGTTAGCAGTGGTTTTGACCTCTCCACTCTTCCATGGATGCCATTTTTGCCCAGTGTCTTTATGATTGTGGAGTCATGAACACTGACCCTTATTGATGCAAGAGAGGCCTGTAGGTCCTTTGATGATGTCCTTAGCTCGTTTGTGACTTCCTGGATGAGTAGTTGCTGTGCTCTTGGAGGAATTTTGGAAGGTTGGACACTTCTGCGAAGGTTCATTACTGTGCCGAGTTTTTCCATTTGGAGATAATGGCTCTCGGATAGGGCCCCCCCCCCAATAACACGCATTAAAACCATCACAACTATCAGAGATTTCCCCCAGAATTCCTGAGTATTAAACTGGAGGGACACGGCAGAGACTTCTCGCTTTTAATGCACCAGATTCACCCTTTAAAGTGCACCCAGACAAAACTGAAACTCGTTATGGTAGTGGGCGTTTCCTTTTTTATAACAAGCTGACAATAGTAGACCATGGGACCTCTGACCAATCAGAGCAGTTTAGAGAGCAGAGTTTATAACGGATCATTGAAGGAGTCGTTTGTGACACTAGAGGGGAAAAAGGTAATGCTGCAGTTTAAATTATGAGCATGTTAAGTGTTTTTTGACCTTGGAGGAATGTAAATCTATTGCATGAGAACTTTAAAACAAAATGAAGCATGTTTCAAAAACATACTAGGTGTGCTTTAAAGGCCATGGTGATTAACTGGGGTGTAAAATGAGATGTGAAAGTCTGCAGCCCCTCAAGCACTGGACTCAGACAGCCTGTTTTAAATTAAAATCACACGAGCCCTGACCTTCAGCTTCTTGGAGTTTTTTCATAGCCTGAGCGAGCTGGCCTCTGCCGATCAGACTGCAGGCTGCGTTGTAGCAAAGCTCATACGTGCTCTCGGGCAGCCCCAGGTCCTCCTGCACACAGTGACCAAGGGAGGAAGTGAACAAGCGAGCAAGTTAAGTACACTGTCAAAGTACAGGCATAACTGCTGGGGTTCATATATAAAAAAAAAAATAATAATAACAAAAAAGCTTTTTTTTAACATTTGCTATATTTCTTTCCTATTTAGTAGCTTAAATCTTTATTTTCCTACTTCTATACAAGTGCACGACGCAGGCAATAAAATGCGTTCTTCACCCTGTGTAGTGCACTATTTATTCAAACTGCAAATTCACACGTTACGGGGGGAGCGCGTGTGTTGTAGTAAACATCTCTAAGCACGCGTTTTGACTCACGGGTGTTGCGCTCTCCCAAGTGCTCCGTGCAGCCTGCACTGCGGCGAGGTTCGTCTTTCTCTCCTCCTCGTATTCATCTTGGGAGTTTCTGATCAGATCTTTATACACCGCTTCACACTCAGAGTACTGGTCCAGCCTGTACAGCTACACACAGAGCTCTAAATAATTTACTTGATTTACTAGTCTGTACTTAGAGCTAATATGTCTGGACACAACAAAGTGACAGACTCTAAACCTTGTTTTGTAATAACTATTCAATAATAATAATAGATTTTTACACATATTTCCAGGCCTGTCAGAACTGTAAAAGGCGGTGATTTTATCACTTGAGAGTATGAGCGTTCTCACCACTTGGCCGTAGAGCTCTTTGAGTTTGTCGGTCTGTTCGGAGAGTCCCTCGATGGTCTTCAGTGCGGTCTCCACTCGGTTCAGCCGGTACTCACAGTACGCCTTCTCAAACCCGATCATGTCACTGCGGAGAGATATAACGAACGTCAATCAAATCTGCACTCAGAAGCTCTCGGTTATTTGGTTTTGCACAAGTGCAAGGCTGCAGCAAAAGATTATTTTGATAATCAATTCATCCATCAATTATTTTTCCAGATTAATCGAGTAGTGGGAGTGTTTTAAAAAATATATATATGAAATAGCGAAAATATCTATTTAAAAAATATTTCTTTGCAGTATTTCAATCAGCTAACACTACTACAGAACGTTCAAATAGGCTTGATTAAATAACATGTCACTAACTGCAATTCTACGTTAATACTCTATCACAGCATGCAAATGTTACTGTTGGAACAACGACGACGTGCCGTTTACCTCGTGAGCGACTTGGTGTGGGTGTTGATGACATTGAGTGCCTCCTTGAAGCCGCCAGTCTGGATGAGACACACGATTTTACAGCGCAGTGCCGTCAAGTCATCCTTATTCTCGTGAAGAACTGGACAGGGATGAAAAGAGCACAACACAAACAGATGGTAAACAAAAACAAGTTAAATTACAGATTACAGAAGCAACACTGACCCTGTGTTAAAGGATTAATAAAAAAATTTAAAAAATAAAAAATAAATAAAAATCCACCGTGAATTACTTGCAATAATCTTGACACGAGATCCAATGGATTTATTTGGTAAATTGTGTTTTCTGGGTTTAAACTTTTAAAAGGGCATCACCGTTTATTTATGGTCTCTAAAGAGAACGATGTAGCAGCGCTTTAGGCCCTATTTACATTAGTGTTTTTTAGTTTTAAAACGCATACCTTTTTGTTGCTACGGTTACGCCTGTCGTCTACACCAGCGGTCCCCAACCCCCGGTCCACGGGTCATTTGGTACCGGGCCGCACAGAAAGAATAAATAAAACGGAAATAATGTAAGTTATTTATTATCTGGATCTGAAAAATGACCGGATTCTCTCCGTTACATCCTTCTACGACTCACTCTTGACGAAAGTCTCGTTTCACGTGATATGTTGAAACCTTACCACAGAGACCAGAGAGCGTTAGGGGGGAGAGAGGATGTTACGAGGACGCTGCTAATAAAGTTGCGATTTCACATTGGATTCATGTTTATTATTATATTTTAAAAATACCCCAGTTTTTATGCCGGTCCTATCATTTTATTTTGTTGTATTTATCTGCCACACCTTAAAGGCCGGTCCGTGAAAATATTGTCCGATATTAAACTGGTCCGTGGCACAAAAAAGGTTGGGGACCGCTGGTTTACACTACTCCGGCGTTTTCGCCCCTTTGTAAACAAAGACTTTTGAAAATGAAGGCATGGCTTCGTCCATATTCGCCCACTGATTGGGTCTTCTGGATCATTGCGTATCCTTCCCCGATTCGTCAAGTCCCTACCATACGAAACATTACGCTACCTTGATCGTATACACAACACGGAGACTGAACCACAAGCTTTTCTGGCTTTGTTGTCATTCTTAGCCGCCACTCTGCAGTTCAATTCTGTATTTTATAAAACTGCAGCTGCCTACATGCACAAGAGGCGAGCTACGATGAGAGCAATCACCAACAAATCTCATTTTAAGCAGCATAAACCCTACACGGAACGCCGGTTTTGGGTTAGAGCAAAAGAGAATGGACAGCAGACAATGAAACTGAGGTTAAACGTGTGAGACATGTGGTGACAAGGTCTCTTGACCCACAAGCCATTTGAGCACCTCACATTAAGAGCAGCAAAAAAAAACAGCCTACGTTAAAAATAAACAATATCTCATTGTTTTATTTCATAAAGACTGTATGACTGCTTATGTGACCTATGCATCAGTTTTTACCGTGATGTTTATGTTTTCACTGCAATGTGCCAGTGTACTAATGTTACAAAAAAAAGTTAATTATTTGAATTTGTATCGAGTTTGAGTACACACTAGCATACATGCTAGCCTCGATTAACCATGTTTATAAAGAAAAAACATGACAAGGAAAACAGAATGACTAGAACGTAATAAATGCGACGTTTTCTTTTTTCAAAGACATCCTTGCTTTTCCTCGCCATCATGCTCATTGGTGCGCCTGGCGGTGACTAGCAACCAACTTCCTGTTTACACTTGTATACGCATGCCCAGTGTGCATGAACAGTCATGTGACATGCGTCTTCGGTCGTGTAGCGTGGACAGAGATCGTTTCTGAAACACAGCGGACGAAGATCATTTTCATTCTAAAACGCCGCTTCATAAAGCAAACGCACTGGTGTAAACAGTCTGTCCAGCTCCTCCTCGTCTCTACACTCTGCACAAACAAATCAGCTTCCAAAGCGTCACCTTTCATGCGAATACCACCACCAACACCATCCCGCTAGTCATCTCATACTACACCAACCGGATGACTCGAGTCCTGCATTCCACCCATGTCTCCCCTAACTCTACGTTGAATTTCCCATGCGTGCCGTATGCACAAGCGAAAGGGAGGGAGGTTCTCTCGATTACCCGGTGCACCAACGTGTCCAATCCAAACAAACGATTCCTCCAACCAAATCCAATGCCACACGTTGGAATGACACTGCTTCGGTTTTCCCCGCTCACTTTAGGAACTTTAGCCCCTATCCCATATTATTTCCCCCGTTACTGTTTGGCACAAACAAGTCGAAGAACAACTGGTGCCCCGTGACCTCTCGTTAAACGCATCACAAAATAAAAGGAGCGCTTAAAAACAGATCTCCACACCCACAACAGACAAACTACGAGTGACACGCCACCTGTCAGTGTGTACGCACTCCCTCTGAGTTTAAGATGCTCAAAAACTTTTTTCTCCCATTAGTTACCATTGTAACTGTCCCCATGTGACGTCACCGCGGGTCACAACTTCTAACATCTCCCCTGAATAACCAGAATCCAGGACCAACCAGCAGAACAGAACCTGAATCACTACTCGCATCATATATTTTGTACTCCAAACATATTTCATGTATTTGAGGGTGGACTTTTACTTTAGTTAGGTGCTTTATGAACGAGCGCCATGTAAGCAGCGGACTGTAAAGATATGGACACGTAATCATTCATTACCTTCCCGTTACACGACACACAGAACACTGTTCCCCTCACACGCTTCAGAAAGTTCACACTACGCGTCATTCAAAACGGGGTTTATTTCCTGAGGCAAAGCAAAAATAATTAAAAATAAAATAATCCCAAACAGCTGAATAGCAGCATAACGTTCACCGGCAACAGCCAAGTCCCATTCGCTTATCACGCGACATGCTAACATGCTAACAGCTGCCTTAAAGCCAGGTGTCAGTGAGAAACCTGAAGGGAAAGAAACATTATATATAGTTACTCTTATTGACCGCCTTGAGGGCTCTCGTGAATTCGCCATTTTGTCCGCAGCGGTTGACTTCAGTCCACAGCGACGCTACAGACCCCGCACCACTCGCCATCTTCACCAACGTGACCCAAACTCCGGTGGGTTTCTCTCCCTAACACTTTCCCCACCCGTATTACAAGGAGGCGGTACAATCCCCACCTCCTTGAGCTCGCAGTTGCAGCGTTGAAATGCGCTGTGATTGGCTAAACGTCGGAGTTGGCCAATCGAAGCAAAGACGGTAGGATTTTTGTCGGAATACGTACCACACAGGAAATGACATCACGTTCTTTTCCGGGCACCGGAACGCTTCTATAATAAGAGTGATGTGGTTTGAGTGGCCAGTATGTCCCAAAACTTAATTATTGGCACCCTTCATGGAAATGAGTGAAAAGGAGCACAAATGAATAATACATGCAGTCATGGTTAGTGATACTTTTGAGCTCAAACATATGGGAATATCTTTAGAGATTTACTGCAACACTTAATTTTTTTTTATAAAAGCATGACAAATTCTGCAGAAATTCTATTTTTACAATTATTGGCACCCTCACATAATTTATTTATTTATTTTTAATCATTCATCTTCACAGTAGCTGCTTTTTTTTCCTGGTCAGGGTCATGGTGGAGTTGAAGCCAATGCCAGGAACACTGCACAACGCTGAATGAAATGCTAGTCCGGTCCCTGGGCACCACACACACACACACACACACACACACACACACACACACACACAACAGCGTCACGAAACTCTAAACTACATTTTCTGAGATTTTAACAGAGGTGTTCTTATCGCACATTATAAAAGACAATCTTAGCATCTATTCATTTTAAGTTTAGGAGAAAACTGGTTAATTTTGAGTTTTTTTTCTGCTATTTTTTTATTATTTTTGTCTTCCTGGTTTAAAATCTGGTCCTGTCACATGTCACATGAAGTGACCTGGCTATGTACAATAGTACTTCGATGACGTGTCGGTGTCTCATTCATGAGACTGTGTGTTCTTATCCTATAAGAAGATGCTGTCTCTTAATTATTCATGAGACTGTGTGTTCTTATCCTATGAGAAGATGCTGTCTCTTAATTATTCACGTGGTGCTTTCCTACAGATGTAGTAGATGAGAGAGGCATTCAAATGGGTTGCAAGTGTTTGTTTCAGTGGTGTAAGAGTTTGAGTGTGTTTTCTCGGGAGAGCTATGAGAATTGGAGAAAGGTGGACTTCAGACTTGCTCATGAAAGCAGTTTGTGTCTACACAATGATGTGGTACCAAGTCCTGAGGACTTTTTCTATCCCTTCAAATGACGTATGTGTCTAATTTTAACCATGAAAGTTTTACTTGCCTTTTGAGCTAATTACACTGCTTAAAGCTCAATGGGCCATTGTGTGTAAAACTATACAATGGGTGTCCACGTTGAAGGGAAGAGCCTTCACCTTTTATTTGTGAAAAGCACGAGCCTATTAGCAAGCTACCATTCAGACACTGCCTCAGAGCACAACTATATTATACAACGCAAAACTATACAACGAGAATCCGTATTGAAGGGAATAACCTTCGCGTTTTATTCGTGAAAAGCTTGAACCTATTAGCTAACTAGCATTCCGAGTAGGTGCTGCCTCCGGTTTTATTTGATGTTTTTCTCCACAGACACACCATGTTTCAAACAGATAGGGCAGAGGACCTGCACTGCTATCTATTGTGTCTCCATTTAGCCCTGGGGATTCAGGAGGAGAAAAGTGAGCTGTCTCATCTGCAAACTTTTGCAAATCTGCAAATATTTTTTTTTTTGAGTGTTCTGAAGACCCACCCCCCTCTTCCTCTCCTGCTTTTCGCTGCTATGCCCATTCCCCGTCCCTTCTCTGCACAGCCGTCCACGCCCATTTAAGCTGCATTTTTCAGACATTGAGAGGTAGACTTGAGCTGAAAGAGAGAGGTTTCATGACCCCTTAACATGGAACATAAGGGCAATTTCCTGTGACCAAACTATCTACAGGAGGAATGTTTTGGTAGGAAGTGAGAGGAAAACTGAGAACCTGAATGAAACCCACACTAAGACAGAGTGAGGCACAGCTGTGAGGCAGTAACACTACATGTGCCACCCTTAGCTTAGTCTTGCTCCCTGAAATGTGTTCTTTCATACACAAATGAATCCATTGATGCATGGAATCCGGTGTTTTTTGTTATTGTTTTTTCTTTGTCTATACATGGTCTGATTATTGAGTTTTGTTCTGGACTGATGTTTGAGTTGATGAGTTTTCACTTACAAGTCAGAGCAGTTAGGACAGTCATGCACATTTTAAATACATTTTGCTCAGCATCAGATAGATGTTTATTGTGAATGCACTACTCTATGAATGCACTACTAATAGTTCTTTAATGTACCGGCTTAACACATCTAAATTTCCTCCATAGCTACTGAAATGGTTCATCAAAACGTTCTGTCCTTCTCGTTCTTTCTGTCCATTAGAATACAGGAAATTAGTGGTTATCACAATAACTATGCTACTTCCTTTGCCTCTGTCTCATCAGTGCTGTAAAAAGGGCTTCATCTTGCCATTGCAGTTGACCACTCATGACCAATATCTCTAGTTAGAGGACATTTCATTGAATGAAATCAGAATACAGGTCATTTTTGGGTCCTTTTGATTTTCACAGGAGCTGCCATGGGTAGAGGCCATTTTCTCAAAATGCATAATTTGATCATTTGCAACATTTTATGTAAAGTTTATTCTTTATGGGATAAAAAAATATTTAAAATGTAGTTCCACCAAATGAGTGCTGACATCAGTACAGCGATCGTCTTTAAGAAAAACCTGAGTTCAATGTAGGCACCTCCCAAAAAATGTAGTTGAATAAATGGTGTGCTTGCTGCATTTTTGGGTGGATTCAATTGAGACTATATTTCCCATGGTCCTTTGTTTCTGGATGCGTTGCAATTTGTTTCCATTGGAGTAGTTCAAGCCAATGGGTTGCCTGTTTAATTAAACTCCTAGCCAATCAGAGGTCACCTTTGTTGGGGAGGGAAAAAAGAGGGAAAAAAAAAGGAGGGGAGAGGTAGCGAATGGGAGAGGGAGTGACACGCGGACGAGAGTTGGGAAAGAGAGACCGGATTTTTAACGCAGAGGTGATTTTGTAGACTAAATTTTAAATTTTAAACTTTTTTATCAGCTACATATAAAAAAAAATTTAAAAAAGATAAATTGGTGAGCTGTAAGGTGAAGTACAGCTAGCTTATCTGCGTTTGTTTGTTTTGCACTAGCTTGGGAAAAAAAAGATAAGTACAAACTGTAACTTGGGACGTTAAGCTAATGTCTTCGTGAGAAACGGACAGCTATAACCGCCAACCCGCCGTTTGAGCTTTGAAACTGAAGGACGAGGACTGTGGAGAACTGTGCTGAACTGTACTAGGTAGCATGGTAGCTACGCCTGTTGGAGGAGGGACTTCATCGCTGAACCTGCGTCGCTGAATTAACCTTTCTGGAACCTCGCGTGCAGCGGTCATTCATTCTCTCAGCTCGTGTGTGTTTGCGATTATTTTTTCGTGTTTTTTTTACAGGCTTGAGTAACGGAGAGCGTTCATTAAAGGAACTGAGGAGGGTTTTTTTGTTGTGTGGAAGGAAAAACTGTGCTAAAAACCAAACGAACTATCCTGGTGGTTTAATAATTAGAAAGGAGTTGCGGTTTAATTATTGGTCGTAAATTATGTTTCTAATACATTGCTGATATTTTTTCAGTTTGAAGTTTTTGTTTAGCATAATAAATGTTTTTATTTTTCTAATACATACTACCTGGATTTACTGAACTTTTCTTTTTTTTGTTTAATAAGGTTTATATATATTTGGCATAGTTAAACTTGATATTTGTTTCTGGGGAATAACCATATCGCTCATAGTGTGTGAGTGGGGTAATTCTTCAGTGGAGGCACCGTGCTATTATTCTGGATTAAATCATTTACATACATTTCTGCCTGTATAACATCATCGACTGGTAAATAAAGGTTAGCCAATTCACCATCAACTGCTAAATACTCAGGATCCTGTTAATTAAAACCATTTACTGTAGTAACCTTATCTAATATTACACTTCCGGTGAAGGGAAGGGGTTATATCAGTAATACTTTTATTTAAACCAGGACACATTTTCACAAGTGAAAAATATTTACAGTATCTCACAAAAGTGATTACACCCCTCACCCTCCATCCATTCATCTTCTACCGTTTACTCCTTTTCAGGGTCACAGGGAAATCTGGAGCCTATCCCAGGGAGCATCGGGCAAAAGGCAGGGAGTACACCCCGCACATTTTTGTAAATATTTGATTATATCTTTTGATGTGACAACACTGAAGAAATACACTTCCCGCTGTGACAACACTGAAAAAAAGAAACTTTGTTAAAAAATAGTGGGGAGGGGAAAACCCGGGGGACCGGGTAAATTTGCTGTCCCCTCAAAATAACTCAACACATATCCATTAATGTCTAAACCGCTGGCAACAAAAGTGAAAATGTCCAAATTGTGCCCAATTAGCCATTTTCCATTTTCCATAGTGCATTAAAATACACCAGCCAAGATACTTACTGACAACCGTTTACTAACACCATGATAGTAAAAAGTGCAGAAAGGAACAACTCAGGAAGATGTATTCTAGATGTATTCTAGAAATCTTTGATGAAAACTGTTAGCAAAGACAGCTATAATCTCCAGTTGAACATTGAAGGTAAGACCACACAACTGCTAATCATATCACACAGTTGAAGGTCGCTAGTTGAGGTCGTGCATTGCAGTGAATTTATCATGCAATAAAATCAGAGTAACACACTCTTTGTTGTGGCTTATTGCTTTAGAGTAAGCTACGAATGAGTAAAGCCACCGCACAAGCACCACATTGAATATAATCACCACTGGTTTAATGAGCAAGCATTTCTTTCCCCACTTAGTTTTTTGCACTTTGCACATGTGCTGAATTGAACATGTGGCTGGCAATCACAAACCTAAGAGGAAAAGAAAAGCATGCAATCTCTTTGTTGATGAAGAGTGTTATTCAGAGTATTGGTTATTTTGGACACAACCAATCCCAATTAAGCTTTGTGGGACTGAATCAGAAGAAATGCATTGGATGAGGTTGGTAGCAAAAGGTAGGGACTTTCATTTGAAGCTTTGAGGAAGTGAATTTCATAAATTGTCTAGCAGACTGAACTTGACAAGAAGGTATGAACGTGTTAGAGGTGATTATGTTCTGGTACAGTGGGGGAAATAAATATTGGATGTGTCAATTTTTTTCAGTAAATAGATTTCCAATGAGGCTATTCACATGAAATTTTCACAAACATCAGTATTAACTCAAGAAATCTGGAAATATAAAGAATCGACAACATTAAAGTCCACAGATGAAGTTATGAATAATAAAGTGGAATGACACGGGAGAAAAATATTGAACTCGCTAACTGAAATTAATTTAATACTTAGTGCAGAAGCATTTGTTTGTAATGACAGCTTCAAGATGCTTCCTGTATGAAGAAATTAATGGGCCGCCATATTCAGGTGTGATTTTGGCCCATTCTTCTAAATATATTGGCTTTAAATCTTGTTCAATTGGATTCAAGTCAGGTGATTGACTGGGCCAAAGGAAACTCTCTGAAAGCAATTGAGAGTTTCTTTTGCTGTGTGATTTGGATCGTTGTCCTGCTGGAAGATTCATCCACGTCTCATCTTCATCATCCTGGTGGATGGCAGCAGATTCTTCTCAAGAATCTCCCAGTAAAGGGCTCCATTCATCGTTCATTCAATTATATGAAGTCTGCCAGTACCATGCGATGAAAAAAACACTTTGAAACTAAAAAAAAAACACAAATTTTGTTTTCACCTCGAAACGCACTGTTGGTGATATGTTTTACGCGGTGATTATATTAACTTATGGTGTAGTGTATGACAGCAAAAAAGTTACATTTTGCTGTTGTCTGTCCTGAATATACGAGTATTTCATAGGCTTGTCCAAATGACTTGTTGCAAACATTACACAAGCTTCGACATGCCTTTTCTTTAGTGATGGAGTCTTGCGGGGTGAGTGTGAGAAGTAGATTGCTTTGCCTATTGCTTTCTCTGTGACGATGGCACCTGCTGCCTCCAAGTGTTTCTGGATCTCTTTCCGAGAGGTCCTTGGCTCTTGGGCTACTCTTCTGACTATTCTTCTGACTCCCTGGTCAGAAATCTTGCGAGGAACTTCTGTGCATGGCCGGTTGATATCAGAATGTTGTTACTTCCACTTGCGGATAATGGCCTTAATGGTGCCTACTGGAAGATTCCGAATTTTTGAAAGACATCTACATCCAATTCCATTCCAATATGTTTTGAAAAAAAGTTGTGAAGGTCTTGGGAGAGCTCTTTGTTTTTATTGTTGATACAGTACGTATTGATAAGAATAAGTGGTATGCATGAATACCATCTGGACGTACTACGTGGTGCGGATTCAGTCACATTGCATTATTGGATACCGCAGTATCCATACTGTCCATTGCTTCCATATTGAAGTATCGAGGTGGAAGCAGTGGGTCATCCACATTTCTCACCTACTGTTTTTTGAATACTGAGAATTTGGACATACATACTACTCCTTTGGCATACTGCTTTTCGCCTACTGTGTTGTAGGGTAGTAGGGATATTTTGTCTTGTGGATTTTGATTCTGGATTTGCATTAACATGTTAGCCCCCACCCAAAAAACACCCAAAAACCAAACCCAAAAAAAAACCCTTCCCGGTTACTGAATCTCAATTCTACCAAAGAAAAAAAAAATAAATTTTAAAGGAAAACAAAAATAACTGTGGGAGCAGATAAATAGCCTATTAAGGCAAAAGCAAAAAAGCAAAAAAAAAAAAAAAAGCAGCTTAATCTGAAAATATTTAATTCTAGATTAAGCTAATTCTATGGTCAGCTGCACAAGATGAGACAAGTGTGTGTGTATATATATATACCTTGTGTATATTAACCATCTGCCTCACAATTTATATTATATCATTATAATATATTAGTTGAGTACTTTATGCAATTCCCAATGCAGGTTTGGGTCTATACCAACCAACATGATACAGATGTGATCTGTAGATCTCTCAGACATTGCTACTACACCAATGTTGCATGTTTGGAACAGTGGACTGTTAGACATACAGTACTTTATTTTTTGTAAAACTAATCAGATCAGAAGCAGGTATAGAGCCTGTGTTGAAATCCCGAATTTAGCATATTACCCAAAGACAATTCAAATTCAACCTAGAAACAAATACTCACATCCATAAACCCAATTGGAGATAAAAAAAAAAAAAAGACGACCAGCTGTAAGCTGGAAAAGCAAGGGTCCAGTTTTTATTTCGGTCCACCACATGAGATCCACACCATTGAGAATTCCCAGAAGTGATCTGATAACTGGAGCTTAAGCTCCAGTATTTATATCTTATGTACACAGTAAAAAAACAATACATTTCAGAAAGATTAGGATCTCAATACCAATAGGGTTAAAAAGAGCTCATCTACATTCACCATGAGGTTTAAGAAGGCTTCTCAGACAGTTACTATTAGAGGAAAAAAAAAGCCTCTCACGATAACCATGAGGTTACAAAAAAGGCTTATCAAGATTACCATGAGGAAAAAAAAACCTTCTCAAAAATTTACCATTAGGATTGAAAATAAGAGAGAGAGAGAAAAGAAAACAACTTTGAGCAATGACCTTGGTCTCACAGGTGCAGTGTGACGCAGCTATTCGTATAAATATTCCTAATGGTTCTCCCAAACATTCAAGGCCCATGTCCATACCACGCCCGACCCCTCCCCGTGAGACAAGAATCCTCACCATCTGTGAGTAAGTACATTTTTCTGTATTTCTGGTTGATAATTTACTTTCATATCTGCTCTATATTTCTATTTTATATACGATTAAACTGATTGCAAGTGGTTTACTGTACTCCCTACTTCATAACATCATTATATTATCTAATATCCTATTTATATTTTTTTTTTTTTTTATTCTTGTAAAGTTCTAATATTATGTGTGTGAGTTCGGGCCTTCGGAGTGTGTGTTAGACAGAGAGGGAGAGAAAATTTTTTTTTGTGTGTGGGCGCGCCGGACCTTGAATGTGTAAGAGTGTGTGTGTGTGTGTGTGTGTTATCTATGCGTGTGCGTTTCCTTAACTCTCTTTCTCTGTGACTATTAAACTATAGTGTGTTAATCTTAAAATGTGAATCCTGTTCATCAATATCCACCTAATACCTGCTCTATACCTAAGTGCCCGTCATTTTTCCCTATTTCATTTATTGGAAGGGCTGGACTTGGATTCGAGCACCCTCCACCAAATCGTGCATCTCACTGATGAAAAAAAAAAAAAAAAAAAACCCTTTAAAAAAAAAAAATTTTTGCTACAAAAAATTAAATATTACTTTTTGACGTATAGTCTACTTTATTTAATAACATATAAAAAAAAAAAAAAAAAAAAAAAATTTCTCAAAAAGCTTTAAAGCAGTTATGTGAAGCATCCAGTGTATACATTTGAACTGTTAAGGTTAGTTGTAATAAAGTTAATAAAGTTAAACACAGCAGTAAACTGTAAACACTCCCACTATGCTGTGAGTTATAATGTTTAAGTAGCCAAATGTTTAGTCTATAGGTTTGTCTGGAAATATACTTACTACATCTACTACTAACTACTGAAACAGACTGGATCATTTCAGTGATTTCAGACATCAGCAGATGATCAACACAGAGATAAACGGGGGTGGTGATGTTTCTGATGTTAATCATTAACCTTTGTGAAGGATCTCCTCCACACATTCCACTGAATGTTCATCCATACACATTTTTTAAATAGCGGGTCATAGCGGACAAGTGTCTGGGGCTGGGTTTGGGACAGTTTTCCTAACAGTTTTTTTAAAAAGGCAAACCTGCTATTGTGAAATGTAGCTATTACTAAATCAAAATTTTTATACATTTTTAAGAAACTGTAGATAAATCACTCTATAACTCTGCCTGTCTGTAGGTGGGTGTTCAGTCATCACTGTCATGTCTGCAATTACTCAAAGAAAAAAACTAACAGTTGTGAGACTCCTTACTGGAGTAATATTTCCCTCAAAACTGCTCTCTCCATTCACTGTTCTCCATTTGAAATGTTTTATTATTAGTTCACTCTTTTTTTGTATTATAAACCTATCACTTGTAATTCAAATGGTTTATAGTAATGCACCTGTTCTAATATGTTATAATTCTAATATGTTTCTATAGGAACTTGTATGGTGGATGGTCCTTATAATAATACTAAACAAATTTGTCATTTAACAAAAAAAAAACTATGCTTTCTGTGTGATGCTATGTGGTGATGCTTTCTGTAAGTAGATGGTTCTGTGCCATTTATGGAAGGAGTGTAATATACTCACTGAGTTCAGTGAGTATATTACAGAGTATATTACAAAAGATAGGGTGCAGAGGGAGCTACTGTTAATGTTTGCTTTAGTGATGTGATGTGATAACAGGAACTAACTTGTTACACAATATAGAATGCTTAAAAATGGAGAAAAACATGAAGCATCATTTCATCAATAATGCAACCACTGTCAAAATGCTGTGGTGTAAGAAGAATAACACAAGGAAACAGGCTGTTAAAAGAACAGTGGTAACAGTTTTAAAGCAACTTATTGACCAAGCTTAAGAAATGAACTGTGCAAAATTCATGGTGCTTATAAACACATTTTAAATACCAAGCTAAATAAAAGATGAATATAATGTAAAACATAACAGTGTAGGTCTGTAGTTTTCCAGATAAAACTTATATGAATATTTTGACACACATATTAAAGTAGACTGTATGAGTAAATTAGACATGCAGTACTGAAACCAATTGTAACATTCTGTCCATTTCATTAGGTAAGAAAACAGGAAGTGTGCCATTGCAGAAATGTGACTTTTCTTCCTCTTTTTTCCTCAGAAGAATGTTATTTGTCATGTAAAACATTACCCACAGCTTCACGCAGTCTGTACGGTTTCCCAGAGCAGTGTACATTTCCCTTCAGTTGGTTTGTGGGCTTCTGGATGTTTTTACCTCTCTTCTCTGGACTTGCAAGAGGAAAAAAAATGCAGGACGTCTTTGGGATCCTGTTGATGTTCACAAGAGCTGCCTCAGGTAGGTTTCTTAATAGTTATAGAAATTGTTACTTTTTTAATGAAGATTTTGCTGTACTGTTTTACTGTGTGTAATGTTTTGCATTTTAACACACATTTGTCTGAACAGCTTTCACAACCCTCATTGTGCCTACTAATATTATTCAGATTAAAAAAGTGAAGTGCTGTTTCTGGAAATTAAAGAAATGTATTGATCTTGTACAGAAATATAGAAAAATAACATTGAATGAGATTGTATTGAATATAGTGCTATAGCATAGTAAAAGAAAATCTCATAGATGCCATGCTGGTATAAAAATATATAAACTATAGAAATACAGAGTGATATTTGCCTGCCTTTAATCTGTGAAGTAAAAGATATAGTTTGCCAGGCTGGACAACATTGTTTAGCACGTTGCTAGCAATTATTTGCTTTTTCACTAAACAATGATATTATACGGTTAACTAATCACTTCCAGTTTCAGACTTTAATACATGGTATTCTCATAATGTTCTCTCATCATCTTATTAAAGTGCAGTTATTTGCGGTTATGTTAAACCCCAAGCACTGCACACGTTCTACACTGAGGGCTAATCCTAAAAATACAGAAGTTTACAATTTGAGTAACAAGATGGCTACTTTCATAGTATGCTTACACATGGTATTGAATTATTTCTCTTTCTTTTTGGTAAAGCTTTTAGATTTAGTTTTAGACCGACTTCACAGTTTGGCTAATTTGCCACTATGTTTTCATTAAACTGTGAAAGTAATTCACTTTTGATTAGATTTGGCTTTTGTTTAAGCAGAATACAAACTAAAAATACTGAAGGAATTTTTTTTTCTGGATTTAGAAATCGTACCATAGCACTGAATTCCAGATTTCCTGTTGTTAGGATTGTTAATCGATATCCCCATACAAGCCCCCAGAAAACTGTTTTGGGAATCAAGTGATGTGATATTCGAAAAAGAGAAAGAGAACATACACAAGAAAGAAGACACCCTCGCCCCACTACACACTTGCAAATGACACTCAGACACACTAAGTTCAAATGGCAAGATCTCGCATTTATTCAAAGAAATGCAGAGTATATATCATGCTTGACACAGAATAGAGACAATCGGTTAATTATTGATTGGCTAGGTGGAAAGGCATATTTGCATTTAACAGGAAGCATCTGAAAGTAAGAGAGAAACAATTCCATATATGGTATTCAGGAAATCATATTAATGCGAGCAGATTTTGTTTGGGAAGGTATGTAAATCTACGCAGATGGTATTCAGGGAGAAAAAGAAATGCAGACATGATGAGGGGCTTTATCTGTCTGTACCTGGTTGGGAAGAGTTACAGAGGAACAAAGATGAAAAGGTGTTAACAAGGTAACAGAGAGAGAAGAGTGTTCACAGTAAAATTATCACCTGTAATAATGGAGTAAAGTGTGGACCAGGAATGTGTTTCAGTGTGTAATAATATTTACAAAATACTGCAGATTTTTTTTCTTCCTCTGCAGGTTTGCTGTTTCAGGATCCTGTTGTCTGTAGATTTAGTGAGAGTAATCAGTGTTATGTAGCTCTGGGACAACAACTGCACCTGAAAATGCCCCTGGAGGATGGGTTTAATCTAAAGATCACACACAAGACATCTACCATTCGTTTAATTTTAAATTATAGAAACACCCAAAGTAATCCACCAAAACCAAGTCCAAATCCCCCAAGATGGCAGTTTGTTGAAGATAATAAAACTATGATACTAACCAGTGCAGAGAGGAGCGACTCTGGAACATACACTTTAGACATCTTTGATGCAAACGGGAATAATAAAGGCAATTATACTCTCCAGGTGAACATTGAAGGTAGGACCACACAACCTCTAATCACATAGTTCTTTTATCATTTTAAAATGCACTTTAACATTAGTCTATTTGAATTCTCTACAAATGTAAAACTGTGATGGGAATGAATTAATTCTGCTAAATTCTCTAATCTGATTGGTCAGAAGATCATTTCTATAGCAACAGCTCTGACAGTAGTGCCGACTGTTATTCAAATCACAGGAATTGACGAACGTATTGCAGACACTCAGCGAAAAATACATTTAAGAACTGTTTTACCAAGAAAAATGCATAATCGTTGATATAGTGATACATTTTCTGTAAGAGAACTTAAAAAAACATTTATGGAAGGAGTCTCCAGTGTCAGCACATTTTTATAGCACATTTTTGTCTTAGTAACTTGAGTAAAAAAATGACAAAAAAACAGAGGTTGGTGAGGGAACAACTGTTTATAGCTGCTATAACATAAGTGGGGTGGCTGTAGCTCGAGTGGTAGAGCGGGTTGTCCATTAATCATAGGGTTGAAGGTTCGATTCCTGGCCCACATGACTCCACATACTCAACTGTCCTTGGTCAAGACACTGAACCCCGAGTTGCTCCAAATGGCAAGTTAATGAATTGCACAAAAGCTCTGCTACTGTGTGTGAATGGGTGAATGAGACACAGTGCTTTGGATAAAAGTGCTCTATAAGTGTGCCATTTACAATTTAACTGATAACAGGAACCAACTTTTTTGCAGATGTTGGACATTTAACTAATTAAATGTGACTATAAATAGATAAAAAGTGAAAAGTACTTTCAGAAAAGTGGTAACAGTCATCACCCCATAGTTGATTATTTTCCTACAACAACATGCCCCAAGTGTTTTATTTCTTTCATGAAATTTTAAAAATCTATTTCCATTTCTCTTTTTGTATCTATTAAATGTCAAATAAAACTCATGAACATAGCACTTAATTTAAATTCCCTCCTTCAGCTGTGTAGAATTTTAGCCAGTTAAACTAATCTGTTCAGCCATCATGGTACGTTATAAGACTGATCAGATTATCAAATAGAAACCGTCCTCATACTATAGGAATATCCATATTCAAGATTAGGTATGAGCAATGACTGAATGGAAGCAGGAGTGAGGAAATCATTAACAACGGTTATTTTATTTCTATATTCTATCATCTGTAATCTGCAGCTAAGGTGTCCTCAGTGAGCATCCAGTACAACTGCTTTTTCTCTGAGGTCAGGAAAGTGCACTGTTCTGCTGATGGAGACAACCTCCACTTCAGCTGGACTTCTGTATCAGCCATACGGTTGGAGAATGAGAACAGCACTCTCATACTGGATAAAAATAATGATGGAAATGTCACCTGCCATGTCAAAAATCACGTCAGCCGTAACAACAATTCCATTGAACTCCACTCATGTCCCAGTGAGTCTGTTTTTTTTTTTTTTTAAATCATAATAAATTAACTCTGAGGTCATTTGCATGTGATGTGATTTGATGCAAGCAAACTCATGACTCTTATTCTAATAATAATTTATTAGACCCCTAACACATTTTATTACATCCTTGACACACAGAAAGTATTTAAAATATATGACAGAAAAGTGCATTTGTATAACATACTTAGAAAGGGCCACATCTAAGCATGGGAACATGTACGTATGATGATTAGGTTGTTTACAAATGCAGTGAGTTATTCAAAATATTCTACAAGGTGCGATTTCTACACAAAGGCTAAGAGTGATATGCAGTGTTTTCACCCATATTTTGTACTAAAAAGCCATAATATTAGGTATATTGAATTAATCCTAAACAGTTCCAGGAACATCTGTAGTTGTGACTAATCTGAACCATCAGAGTCATAATTCACAGAACATGCTGTTTTATACAATTTCTTCTGTTTATACAAAGAAACAAAACAAATACTTCCAGTGTTCCCCATAAAGTGGCAACTCTGAGCATTTTTATATATTTGCATATATTTCTATGTAGAACTTAGAAAATATTAGAAAATATATTAGTGATACTTCACTTGCTTCCACAATGACAAAGGTGATCTCATGGTTAATAGATAAGGTCAGAGATGAGCAAAGTCATGTGTTACTGAATCAGAGAGGACCTACTATGTAATAAAATGTGGTAAAGTTTATAAAAAAAAAAAAAAAAAAAAAAAAAAAAAAAAAAATTTTTTTTTTTTTTTTCCCAAAAAATTTTTTTTTTTTGTTTTTGTTTTTGAATAAAATTCTCTTTACTCATTGAAAGCTAACTCTACATTAAATGACTGAAATGTTTTTGTTTTTCAATCTTCTTCTTGTAGATTTCACTCTGATTATCCTGAGCCTGGTTTGTGTGCTTCTCATTGTACTATCGGTCTTAGTGTTCTACATATACAAGAGACTAGGCATATGGAAAAAAGGTCAGAAGGGTACGCTTTTTACAATTTATTTTTAATTTACAACCAGCCAATCATGTGGTAGCAGAACAATGCATACAATCCTCCTGACATGGGATAGGAAATTAACTGAAATCAGAATAGGGGGAAAAAAAGTGATTTCAGTGACCATGGCATGGTTGTTGTTTGAGTTTGACTTTGAATAACTCAAAAAATGCTGATCTCTGCAGTTGGCACAAAATGGTGTGAAATACTCTAACCATTGTTAGTCTAGCACTAACAGAATGCTATGGTCAAAGTAATTTTTTTTATGTCACAGATCAGCCTATCTGGAAAAAAAAAACCTCACTGAAATCACTTTTATTTTTTGATGTGAATGTTAACTGAAACTCAATAACCTGTATCTGCATGATCTTATGCATTGTGCTGTTGCCACATGATTGGCTGATTGGATAATTGCTAATCATGTGTACAGGTCTTTCTAATAAAGTGGACGGTGAGTGTATTTCTCAGTAGCTCTATGGAGTTTAACAGATGTGTGGGTGTGTTTTGTTGACAGCCCCGTCTCAGGACGGCAAGGAGCTTGTGTACGCGGACATCACCCATGTACCCACAAACAAGACAGGGGCAAAACCAACTACATGTAAGACTTTTACACACTTTAATCATACAGTCATGGACGAAATTATTGGCACCCCTGGAACTTTTCCAGAAAATGCACCATTTCTCCCAGAAAAGTGTTGCAATGACAAATGTTTTGGTATACACATGTTTATTACCTTTAAGTGCATTGGAACAGCACAAAAAAGCAGAAAAAAAGGCAAATTTGACATCATTTTACACAAAACTCAAAAATTAGGTCGGACAAAATTGTTGGCACCCTCAACTTAATATTTGGTTGCACACCCTTCGGAGAAAATAACTGAAACCAATCGCTTCCTATAACCATCAACAAGCTTCCTACACCTCTCAACTGGAATTTTGGACCACTCTTCTTTTGAAAACTGCTCCAGGTCTCTCAGATTTGAAGGGTGCCTTCTCGCAACAGCAATTTTGAGATCTCTCCATAGGTGTTCTATGGGATTTAGATCCGGACTCATTGATGGCCACTTCAGAATTCTCCAGCACTTTGTTTCCAACCATTTCTGGGTGCTTTTTGAGGTATGTTTCGGGTCATTGTCCTGCTGAAACACCCATGACCTCTGATGCAGACCCAGCTTTCTGACACTAGGCCCTACATTATGGGCCAAAATCTTTTGATAGTCTCCAGATTTCATGATTCCTTGCACACAGTCAATGCACCCAGTGCCAAGGGCAGCAAAACAACCCCAAAACATCCTTGAACCTCCACCATGTTTGACTGTAGGTACTGTGTAGGCCTCTTTTTGTTTTCTGTAAACAGTAGAATGACGTGCTTTGCCAAAAAGCTCTACCTTGGTCTCATCTGTCCACAAAACGATCTTCCAGAAGGATTGAGGCTTACTCAGGTACATTTTTGCAAACTACAGTCTGGCTTTTTTATGCCTCTGTGTCAGAAGTGGGGTTCTCCTCGGTCTCCTGCCATAGCGCTTCTTCTCATTCAGATGACGACGTATGGTTCGAGCTGACACTGATGCACCCTGAGTCTGCAGGACAGCCTGAATTTGCGTGAAAGTTGACTGAGGTTGTTTATCCACCATTCGAACTATCCTGCGTTGCATTCTTTCATAAATTTTTCTCTTCCGTCCACGTCCAGGGAGATTTATCACAGTTCCATGGGTTATAAACTTCTTGATTATATTGCGCACAGTGGACAAAGGAACTTTAAGATCTCTGGAGATTGACTTGTAACCTTGAGATTGTTGATATTTTTCCACAATTTTGCTTCTTAAGTCCTCAGACAATTCTCGGCTCTTCTTTTCTTCTCCATGCTTGGTGAGGCACACTCAGGCACACAACATAGGTTGAGCCAACTTTTATACACTCTAACTGGCTTCAGTTTTGATTTCTATATTGCCAGCACCTGTTACTTGCCACAGGTGAGTTTAAATGAACATCACATGCTTGAAATGAAATTATTTACCCACAGTTTTAATAGGGTGCCAATGATTTTGTCCAGTCCATTTTGGGAGTTTTGTGTAAAATTATGTCAAATTTTCCTTTTTTTTCTGCTTTTTTGTGCTGTTCCAATGCACTTAAAGGTAATAAACACGTGTATACCAAAACATTTGTCATTGCAACACTTTTCTGGGAGAAATGGTGCATTTTCTGGAAAAGTTCCAGGGGTGCCAATAATTTCGTCCATGTACTTCATTAAGCCAAACACCTTTCATGGATTTAATACACTTTAATGCACACAAAATATGGTAGGGAATGTAATATCAGTATGGAGGCATACTACAATGAGGAAATTTAAAATCTGAAACTGTTTTAATGTTGTTTAAAGTGTTATTAGTGTTATTGGTTGTGCAGCTATAATACTTAATCATGTCTGATTAGATCTTTTACATTACAACTAAAAGATTTTAACCACATTTTCTGAGCTAGGGAACTGACTAATCTGAAGATTATTTTGGAATTTAATTAGACAAATTAATAGTATAAAAAGTGCCATAGAAGAGTTGTCAAACTTGCTTTGACTCCAAATTAGCTTAGATTTGTAATTAAGAAAATTTTTTACACGTGTCTCCAATCCCAGCAGCTTGGAATAGTTTGAATTGTTACCCATTATGACTCAATTCTACTTCAGTTTTAGTTCAAACCCTTTTAATTTTAATGCTTGATCTACCTCAGCTATACCTTGGCCAAAGCTTTTAGCTCATTTTAGCCAACTCATAAATAAACCTTTTCACTAGAAAGTTGTTAGGCATAGCAGCAAAATGTGTCCATATTCATGTTCGTGTATTTAATTCTTGCTCATCCAAGTTCGACCTTATGATAACAAAAACAGTTTTGTTGCCATTAATGATTTTTGTTTAAGACAAGCTTGAAAACCTGTGAACATTTAACTAACCTCTAAGATTAAAAAAATTAACAAAAACAAACACAAACAAATAAAAAAAAAAAACCCCACTGTGCTTTCACTGGCTCTTATACCTCTACTCTATGCACTTTGCTCATCTAGAACTCAATTCTCAATTCAGTTCTCCGTTTGATATATCGCTTTGGTTATACAGTATTTGGATAAAAGCGTCTGCTAAATGAATAAATGTAAATGTAAAACTTGACTATTATTTGGACAGGAGGATCATGGGTTTTACAGTCCCTGCAAATACAGGATAAACTTGACCAGTATAAACACAATCTAATTACTTGACATGTTGCCTGTTTAAAAAGAGCCTAGTAACTCTCATACTGATACATCTCATAATTTGTCCTGTGACAACAGAAGACTAAAAGCAATGTTTGATGTTGGCCCAGAGATGATGATGATAATACTTGTATAGCACCCTTTATTTGTAATATTGTGACCTCAGCATTATAAAGTTCTGTCTGCTTTTTCAGTAAAAAATTTTTTTACAGAAAATGAACCACATAAACCTTTTAACTCTAAGTTCTGTGAGTCTGATCCCAGAGTGGCATCAGATATGTGTTTTTGGCTGACTGGAGTGGAACCTGATATGGTCTTCTGCTGTTGTAAAATATCTTTCTTGTACAGCTTCACAATGTGCACAATGTATTCTGGGATGTTTTTCTGCTCATCACACATTTGCCATTCAATGGATGTTTTTTTTCTCTCACATCATTCTCTGTAAACTCCAGAGACTCTTGTATGTGGAAAGTCCTGGGAAATCAGCAGTTTTTAAAATACTCAAACCATTCCATCTGGCACCAACAACTTTGTCACAGTCAAAGTCACCGATATGACATCCTTAAAATGTTTAATGTGAACATTAAGCGCTTGTATTTGTCTGACTTTATGCATTACACTGCTGCCACCTGATTAGGCAATTGCATAAACGAGCAGGTGTACAGGTATTCCTAATTAAGTGGAAACAGTTATGGTTTCTACCCTTTTATAAGTTAAAACCCCGCTTAATGCAATGTTCATTAGTATATATTATTTTAAAAGAAAACCAAGATCATCACTGAATTCTCTGTGTGGTGATGTCTTGTGATCCAGCACAAGCTCAGGACAAGGACATGGAATATGCCACGGTGGTCACTCATCCCAGCCAGAGGAACCAGAAGAAGAATGAGGAAGAGGTGCAGTATGGCAACCTGGTGTTTAACACTCCTGACCAAAAAAAGAGCAAGATGCCGAAAGTGCAAGAAGAGTGTGTGTACTCACAGGTCCAGCTTGGTCAGTAAAGGATACACTCTCAGCCTGTCTCAGCATGTATCACTAACATAGTTTTATTGCAATCATTCTGGTACGTGTGGAGAATAGAGATGTAGACAATGGAGGTGTGGAGAATACTTCGGGGAGCGGAAGTAGCTATTGTTGACATTCCACCCATACACACTCATCTCTTACCCAAAACAAAACTATTTCAGTATCTGTTTATCTAATTACTGAATCTTTAAGGCTACATACGAACACAGAGGTAAGTGTTACATAAAGTGGGTACTAAAGAGGAATGAATGAATTCATATATTTTTCTATTTAAATGTAATGATTATGTCCATTCAACTAGGATGAAATGAAACTGTGTATTGAGTGCTGAGTTCATCGCCCCCCATCCAAAAGCTTTTAGGGCTCGATTTAAAAAACAAACAAACAAAAAAGTTTCACTAACACTTTTTCTTCATTTCACTAATGAAGAGAAAATAAATGGGAAGTTCCTTTTTTACAGCTTTAAGTGTTGAACTTTAGACACAGCTTTGGCTTCTTGGACAGCTCACACACTGCTGTTTGAGTTGCTCCGTCTTTCAAAACCAACATTTCTGCTTCTCAGTTTAAAACAAAAGAACGCCTTGTCACTGTGTCCAGGTGAAAATGGATTTTCAGCTTATGATATCTAAAACTTTCAGTTTGTGAAATTGTGTGAAATCATGCCTTTAGAATTGACACCTGAGGTTTACACTCCTGTTAAACACATCGGCAGGAAAAGCATCAGCCAAGTCAGTGTGTTTATTTTACTTTTTTTTTTCAGGCTATAAATGTGTATAGATGGATGTATTATTTCATATTGCCTTGGTTGTATTATCAGTTTCAAATGTGCATCTTCACATTATATTGTAATAATTAAAGGAAAAACCCATTCCTGTAACTATGCTGAGCCTCTGTTAGTACATTTACTCTTGAATAAAGCAGTGTTATTGTACAGTGTTGCACTGTTACCTTCTCTGGACAATGAAAAGAGGATGAAACACACTCGCCTGCATATGCAAACATGCTCATGCAGACCATTTATTTGCATCATAAGTCTCCCAGCTTGTTTGGTTGGTGGAGAGCAATTGCAGTGCTTGGTTCTAAAAATAAAAGATATAAAGGTGTTGTCATCAGGGCGTGTTGGTGTTACTGACACAAATCAAGGCAAGACACTATAGGTGAATAGGGTCATTAAAAAAAAAAAAAACTAAAGAATATCACAATCATTCTTTAACAGTTGATTGCTGATATTCCTATCCTTTAAGGGCTTTTATTCATTTATTTATTTAGGATTACAAGATCAAATGGATGGGTAGTATAACAAACTTGAAAATGACACAAGGTACTAAGCACTCACCTTACAATCTGTGATATAAAAAAGTATATATGGTATCTTACAAAAGTGAGTACACCCCTCACATTTTTGTAAATATTTGATTATATCTTTTCATGTGACAACACTGAAGAAATGACACTTTGCTACAATGTAAAGTAGTGAGTGTACAGCTTGTGTAACAGTGTAAATTTGCTGTCCCCTCAAAATGGCCTACTCTCAGTGAATGCACACAGGTGAAGTGCTGTTGTATATTACATTAGCAGGAAATGACAGCTGTCCTGATTTGAAACAATGCTCAAACAAAAGTGCAAATTTACAGATGAATTGCATTCAAATTTCCCATGCTTTTGTACCGGTCAAGATTCATAGGAAGCAGAATGTTTGATATGTAAAGCTGGCAATTATGTGTCAGTTGTGAATAAAGTTCTAAGTGATTTAAAAGCCCACATTAGCATAGATACGAAAGCATAAAGTGTCAGCAAAAGGTGAGAGTTCATCAGTTAAATTAACTGCCTATTTCTTCAGACCAGGTAAAACATAAGATGCAGTGGCTGCTGCTGAGGGAGTTTTTGCATTCCACACCGCTAAGCATCATCATAGCTACAGGTCAATGGATTGCACGTCTGCTTTGTTAAAAAATGGTAGTTCTTGATACTGAGACAGCCCAAAAATTTTCAAGCGCTCATACAAAAACAGAAGCTATTGTTAATGCTCTCCTAGCACCGCATTCAGTTGACATCGCTCTGAAAGCAGGAGAAGAAATACTATATTCCCTTTGCTTGTTCACTATTTTGATTGGAAGAATGGTGGTGTGCAAAGTAAATTAATCAACACACCAGATGAATCAGCTGATACGATCGTACAATACATCAAAGAAACTCTGGCTGGTCAAATGGCTGTCACTATTCTCAGATATTGAGCGGCTGCTACACATGTTTCCAGCCTTGAAAGCGTTCTTTTTGTCACAGGAAAAAAAAACACCCTCCTTGATCAAGACATTTTTTGTGGATGAGTTCAGTTAAATTTATCTCTGGCACATGCACTCCAATCTAATCGCACATTCAAGAAATAGAAAAGAAGAACAACTCAGGTGTGGAAGTGAAGAAAATTTTGAACAGAGTCCAAACCATGCATCTAGAATGCAAAACTAACAACTTCATGTCACTTAAAGTTAAGGGACTGTTGGCACGAAAGCACAAGGATTGTCTTGATAAGAAGTGCGACCAGTCCAGGATTCATGTGCAGGGTCTGTACAGTTCATGCCTGGAGTATCTGGAGAAGTGGATGGAACCCATGGAGGGGTTCTCCATATGTATGGTCATGAGTGAGCCACCTGACTGGAACGATGCAGAAGCCTGAATTAAACACTTGGGAGAAACGGTTGTACCAATTGATGATGCAAAATGCTTTCATCACGTCACCAATCTGAAGAAATTCATAGTAAGATGTAACAGTGATGGAACTTTTTTTAATACCATGTAAGTTTTAATTTCATTGCTTCATATTCCATGGACATTCAGATGTGTAAACGGTACATTTATGGCATCTAGTATTTTATTCTATTTTATTCTAGATTTTATGTGTGTGTGTGTATATATATATATATATATATATATATATACAACACACACACACAAATATATATATATATATATATATATATATATATATATATATATATATATATATATATATATATATATATATATATATATATATATATATATATATATCTCGGGCGCATGGTGGCTTAGTGGTTAGCACGTTGGCCTCACGGGTCTTCACAGTAACATTGTTTTGAACATACATCAGACACCATGGTCTTAGACCACAGTCCAGCTTTTGTGACTGTAAAGAGACAACCATAGGACAGTGGTGTTGACCACACAAGCAATGAGTTCTCACTTACAATTCAAAGAAGATAGATAGTACACATTTAAATACTTTACATTAATAAAGAAACGCATTTTGCTCAGCAACAGAGAGCTGTTTATAAATCAACTCTATAGATAAACTAGCAAGACTTTTCTTTAATAGACCAGCTAAACACACACCTATTTCTTTCTTTCTTTCTATCTGTCCAGTAACAGAAAATACAGGAAGTGAGCGGTTATAAAAGTAACTTTGGAACTTCCTCTACTTCTCAGTAAACCATAATTTGTATTGTAAAAGGAGTTTCATTGTGGTATCGTTGTCTCTCATCACACATGTTCAAGATCTCTAACAAGTACAGAGAGGACTGTTGTTTGGACAAAATGAGAACACAGGTCATCTTTGGAATCCTGCTGATTTTCACACAAGCTGCCATGGGTAGGTTTTATCCTCTCAAAATACACAATTCATTTATTTATAACATGTACAGTTATACAGTTTATGATTAATTAAATGACAAATGGAATAAATGTGGGTTAAACAGGTGAAACCAGATCAGTAAATCAGTCGTCTTCTAATGAAGACTTCCTGCACTTCAAAAGTACAAAAACTTCATCAATAAAATAATGTTTAAAAAAACAACAACCATAACATCCAAGGAAAACAGGACTTCCATTGGCAATAAATGGTCTAATATGTATTAAACAATGACATGTTGATATGAAGAACTGGCCTACTGCTTAACCCTGTGCAGGCTTTTCTTTTCCATCATCAGTGTTAATATGTAGCTTTAAAGGAGTCTAAAGCAAGTGCAGTTTTACCAGTGCAATTTAGGTATAGGCGATCTGAAAAAAATATCTCATCAGTAATCACAATACACTATATGAAATATGTATTTTTATTGGATTTTTAAATATACAATTATTTATGCAAATGGTGCTTCAGGGCTCTACGGTAACCATTTCTTTCCAAAAATTTAGGAGTTCAGTCAAAAAAGCACGGTTGAAAGTTTTTTTTTTGTTTGTTTTTTTGTTTTTTTTGGAGATGGTAGCGTTAATGTGCCACAATATAACACACAAGTAAGCATGAGAAAACTTGAGCTTGTCAATTATTACAGAATTTAGGAACATAGTGTGAACCATGCCAAATTAATTTACCTTCTGATAAACTAAATTTTATATTTTCAGTTAATTTTAGACTGTATACGAAAAACAACAGTTAACCTGTTCCACCTTGTAAACAAGTAGAATAAACAACAATGTTCAGTGTTTGAAGTCTGCTCCTCTTAAATATATTTAAAGCTAGACTATTAGACATTTCCCACTGTCATGGTTCTGTGTCGGGGCCAGTTCTCAAACCGCTCTGTGGATATTGTGTATACAGTGCATTCGGAAAGTATTCACAGCGCTTCACTTTTTCCACATTTTTTTATGTTACAGCCTTATTCCAGGATTAAATGGATAATAATGAATTAAATTCATTATTATCCTCAAAATTCTTTAAAAAAAACCCCAATACCCCACAATGAAAACGTGAACTAAGTTTGTTTGAAATCTTTGCAAATTTATTAAAAGTAAAAACACCCCCCACACACACACACATTTACACAAGTATTCACAGCTTTGCCATGACAATCAAAATTGAGCTCAGGTGCATCCTGTTTCCGCTGATCATCTTTGAGATGTTTCTACAACTTGATTGGAGTCCACCTGTGGTAAATTCAGTTGATTGGACATCATTTGGAAAGGCACACACCTGTCTATATAAGATCCCAATGCATTTCAGAGCACAAACCAGGCCATGAGGTCCAAAGAATTGTCTGTAGACCTTCGAGACAGGATTGTGTCGAGGCACAGATCTGGGAAAGGGTACAGAAACATTTCTGCAGCATTGAAGGTTCCAATGAGCACAATGGACCCCATCGTCCATAAATGGAAGAAGTCTGGACCCAGCAGGACTCTTCCTAGAGCCTTAGTCAGCAAGATGACCAAAAACCCGATGGTCACTCTGACAGAGCTCCAGCTTGTCTCTGTGGAGAGAGGATAACCTTCCAGAAGAACAACCATCTCTGCAGCACTCCACCTATCAGCCTGTATGGTAGAGTGGCCAGACGGAAGCCACTCGTCAGTTAAAGGCACATGACAGCCCACCTGGTGTTTGCCAAAAGGCACCTGAAGGACCCTCAGACCAAGACCAAAACAAAGCTTGAGCTCTTTGGCCTGAATGGAAAGTGTTATGTCTGGAGGAAATCAGGGACCACTCATCACCTGGCCAATACCATCCCTACAGTGAAGCATGGTGGTGGCAGCATCATGCTGTGGGGATCTTTTTCAATGGCAGGAACTGGGAGACTAGTCAGGATCGAGGGAAAGATGAATGCAGCAATGTACAGAGACCTCCTTGATATAAACCTGCTCCAGAGCACTCTGGACCTCAGACTAGGAATAGGTTCATCTTTTAACAGGACAACGACCCTAAGCACACAGCCAAGATAACAAAGGAGTGGCGACAGGACAACTCTGTGAATCTCCTTGAGTGGCCCAGCCAGAGCCCAGACTTGAACCCGATTAAACATCTCTGGAGAGATCTGAAAATGGCTGTGGACCGACGCACCCCATCCAACCTGATGGAGCTTGAGAGGTCCTGCAAAGAAGAATAGGAGAAACTGCCCATTAAATGATTTATTTATAACTAAGCGCATTTTCTTCTTTACATTTCATTAGTTTTGTTTGTTTGTTTATCAGTTGTTCCTTTTAGATCGGTTCCCCCAGTACAGTGTTGCCATGTCTGCTGATAAAATTGTATATTTTGGGGGGAAATAAATCAAACATGGAAACTAGAGTTGATTTTTCTGGAAATATCTGGCAACCCTGAGTTTAAGTGAGGTGAATGTGCTGTCTATGTAAGTTGGTGAAGAGAGTGAAGGAGAGCAGCAGTGTACTGTAAATTTACAGACTGAACAGTTGCTACTCTTCATTATGATTGATGAGGAATTATTTGATAAATACGTTTGAATTAAACCCACCTTGTAGCGTTAACATTATTATTAATTTCCTCGCTGTGTCTACACGAGCAGTCACAGTCATAGGTTCAGGTAATTTTGCGGTGTCAATAAATGATGGTGGTTTGTGAGTTCAGAGAGTTGAGAGAAGCAGATGATGTTCAGAGTTACTCTTGTCATCATAATGGCTTCTTTGACATATTTCCACACTTGTTCGGTTGACTGAGGTGATGAAAAGCATTGTGAAAGTAACTGTTGCTTGGTGTAGATACATTTTGGACTTCCTGTAGTTTTTATTCTGATTGTATTATACACCTCTGAACAGGTCACTTGCACAGGTGCGAATAAATATTTATTCACAGTCGCACAAAATACTTTTCAGTCACAAATGCTAATGAAATAGTCACATTGTAGAGCCCCATGCTCCATCTATTTTAAATGTGTCATCTTCATATATAATTATAAATCTAGTCTTTTTGAGGATGTTGTTGAACAAAATGCTCATTTCATTGTGAACAAAGTCTTCAGAAAAAGACTTATATAAAAGGTTGTTGAAATATAATTTATGTATCTTTTAATAAAAAAACACCTTTTTTAAACTGCCTCTTTGTGATTTGCACCAAATATGTGCATTTATTTCCACATTCTTTTCTTTATTGAAAACTGTAGCACAGTACTGAATCCAGCTCTCCAGTAATAATGGAGTGCCATTTGTTAGAGGATAAAGAGGTGTGTAATAATCTTAAGAATGTTCATGATTTTTTCTTCCTCTGCAGGTTTGCTGTTTCAGGATCCTGTTGTCTGTAGATTTAATGAGAGTAGTCAGTGCTATGTAGCTCTGGGACAACAACTGCACCTGCAACTGCCCCTGGAGGATGGGTTTGATCTAAAGATCAAAGACAAGAATTCTACCACTCGTTTAATTTTAAAATATAGAAAACACCAAAGTACCCCACCAAAAATAAGATCCCCAAGATGGCAGTTTGTTAAACATGACAAAACTATGATACTAACCAGTGCAGAGAGGAACGACTCTGGAACATACACTTTAAACATCTTTGGTGGAAACGGGAGTACTAAAAGCAGTTATACTCTCCAGCTAAACACTGAAGGTAGGCCCACAATCTCTAATCACCTCACACAATACACTACAAAATATACAAGTTATTTCATAAATATGAATTTATTCTAGAGTCCCTCTCAGACTATTTTACTATTTCCATTTATAAAAGTTACATTTATTTATGAGAATGAGGCTTCATCTAATGAAATATGCAGTAATGTGTAAATACTTCACACAGCACAATACAGGGCTTTTGATGTTTGATTTTGTTAGAATTTTAATCGTTATTTGACTGTGAAGAAGTAATAAGAAGAAGGTAGGAACACACAACCTCTACTCACAGCACATTATAATAAGTTATTTTGTAGATTTATTAAATATAAACCTTCATTCCACAATACAGTGGTGCTTGAAAGTTTGTGAACCCTTTAGAATTTCTATGTATCTGCACATCACGATTTCCCCTCGAGGTAGTGCTGCAGTGTTGTAGCATGCTCGGAAACCTGAAGTGCGCTCAAAGCCTGAGCTAAAACGCGAGTCCGATGCACAAGCTCTTAGTGAACGCACACTTTTGGTTCTTCAGTGACATTCACTTTGTTTACTTTGTACACGTGCTTTTGTTATGGTTTATGTCCTGTCTCCGCTCCTGTATTGTCATTGGTTGTTTTCTGTATGTGTGCCATCATTGTTTTCAGCTGTCTTGTGTTTCACCCCTGATTACTTTTGTCATTTAAACCCCTCGTGTCTTGCACGTTGCGTAGTATTGAGTGTATTATTCATCGTGCCAAGCCTTTGTTTGTGTTTTGTTTCATGGTTTTTGATCTTGCACCTAGTTTCTCGATTTATGTTTTTGCTTGCCTAGTTTATGCCCGTTTGCCAATCACCTAACCTTCTGCCTGTTTTGTGACCACGCTTTTGATTACCGATTTGGATTTGTCTGTTTGCCTCTCTCTTATAAAAGTCTATAACTGCACTTGCGACAAGCATATATGTGAAGTAAAGCATCATCAGATTTTCACAAAGCCCTAAATGTAGATGAAGGGAACGCAATTAAACAAATGAGACAAACATATTATACTTGGTCATTTATTTATTGAGGAATATGATCCAATATTACATATCTGTGAATGGCAAAAGTATGTGAACCTTTGCTTTCAGTATTTGGTGTGAACCCCTTGTGCAGCAATATCTGCAAGTAAACGTTTCCGGTAACTGTTGATTAGTCCTGCACATCAGCTTGGATGATTTTTTGCTCATTCCTCAGTACAGAACAGCTTTGACTCTGCAATGTTGGTGCATTTCCTCAATGAACTGATTTCTTCAGGTCCTCCCACAACATTTCTATTGAATTCTGGTCAGGACTTTGACTTGACCATTCCAAAAGATTAACTTTTTTCTTTAACCATTCTTTGGTAGAATGATTTTTGTGCTTAGGGTTATTGTCTTGCTGCATGACCCACTTTCTCTTGAGATTCATTTCATGGACAGATGTCCTGATATTTTCCTGTAAAAATTGCTGGCATAATTCAGAATACGTCGTTCCATCAATGATGGCAAGCTATCCAGGCCCAGATGCCGCAAATAAGTATCAAACCATGAGACTACCACCACCATGTTTCACAGATGGGATAAGGTTCTTATACTGGAATGCAGTGTTTTCCTTACTCCAAACATAGCCAATCTCATTGAAACCAGTAATTTTATTTTGGTCTCATTCATCCTCAAAACATTTTCCAACAGTCTTCTGGCTTGTCCATGTGATCTTTAGCAAACTTCAGACAGGCAGCAATGTTCTTTTTACAATCCCGCCATGCACACCATTGTTGTTCAGTGTTCTCCTGATGGTGGACTCATGAACATTAACATTAGCCAATGTGAGAGAGGCCTTTATTTGCTTAGAAGTAACCCTGATCCTTTGAAACCTCGTGGACTATTACAGCTCTTGCTCTTGGAGTGATCTTTGTGGGTAGACCAATCCTTGGGAGTGTAACAATGGTGTTGAATTTCCTCCATCTGTACACAATCTGTCTGAGTTTTGGATTGGTGTACAAACTCTTTAGAGATGGTTTTAGCCTGATGAGCATCAACAGTTATTTTTCTGAGGTCCTCATGAATCACCTTTGATCATGCCATGATACATTTCCACAAACGTGTTGTGAAGATGAGACTTTGATCGATCCCCGTTCTTTAAATAAAACAGAGCGGTCACTCACACCTGATTGTCATCCCACTGATTGAAAACATCTGACTTTTATTTCACATTCAAATTAAACTGCTGATTCTAGAGTTTCAAATAGTTTTGCCACTAACAGATATGTAATATTGGATTATTTTCCTCAATAAATAAATGTCTTCTCTTTAGGACATATTTGTAACACCTCAGTCAAAGAACAGTTCCTCCCTGCACCAGAGCGAGCCGTCACCTGAGTTTTAGCTATACTTCCTGTTTGTATGTTTATAAGCCATGTGCTTCATGCACATTGTGAAGTATTGTCAGTGATATCTGCCTTACCATTGCCATTGGTTTTTGTGTTCATTGACCTTTGGCCTTTTATTGGAATTTCCCTTTTTTGTCTATCAATTGGATTTGTTTGCTATTTTTCTTCCTCACTGTGTTTGAAACCTTGCCTGGACTTTGACGGTGACTTTACCTTAGATTGCTTTTTGATTGTCTTTTACAATAAAGACCCTCTGTACATGGATTCTAACAAGCCTCCAGCTTTGGATACCTTACAATATGTATGCAGTTATATAGAACATTCTAAAGGGTTCACAAACTTATGAGCACCACTGTATAGTCTCTCTCAAGTTTTTATTTATGGAAATTAAGCTTAATCTACTTAAATATGCAGCAATGATCACACTTTTCATGTGCATACACAAATCTAGGCTTCTGATATTGTTAGAATTTAAATCGTTATTCAACCTCTCAAGATAAATATTTTACAGAAATGTTTGATGGAATATATTTCTTGTTTAATAAAAAATGCCATGGCTTGTTCTAAAAAAAAAATTCATGCCATTTTTCAAGGTAAATCTATAATAATCCTAAGAATAATCAACATTTTGGGTAATATCCTTTTAATTAAGGAAAGGACACATACATACACATTATCATTATTAATGTTGCTGTGTTTATGATTTGCTGCTGCATTTTTTCTTTGATAATGTGTTTAGTACTTATAGGCCCCTATAGTAATTTATCCTGAGGTGTTTATCTCTAATCTGCAGCTGAGGTGTCCTCAGTGAAAATGTGGTACAGCTGCGTGTCCCCTGGAGTCATGAAAGTTTACTGTTCTGCTGATGGAGACAACCTCCACTTCAACTGGAATTCTGATTTAAACACACTTCCTCAACTTGAGAATGGGACCAGCACTGTCACACTGAATAAAGACCATCATGGAAATGTCACCTGCCATGTAGAAAATCACGTCAGCCATCACCACAATACCACTGAACTCCACCCATGTCCTGGTGAGTCTTCTCACTCTTCTTGGCAAATACAGCCAAATATCTGGGGAATATTTTCTAAGAATGAAAAAGTTAGGCTCAGTCCCTAAACACATAAGAAATGGGTAGAGGTAGAAATGATAGCAGAGTCAGCATGATGTATCAATTCTGGTGCTGATAGTTCCTCAACCTCAGCTACATCACTCAAGTTCAAATTTGGTCTCGAGTACAGTATGTGGTACTTAAAAAAAAATCTCTGGGGCCTCGAGCCCCTACCCTTTTTCTGAATTATTTAAAAGGCTTAGTGGTTAGCACGTTCGCCTCCCACCTCCAGGGTTCGATTCCCGCTGGGGCCATGTGTGTGCGGAGTTTGCATGTTCTCCCTGTGCTGCGGGGGTTTCCTCCGGGTACTCTGGTTTCCTCCCCAGTCCAAAGACATGCATGGTAGGTTGATTGGCAGGTTGGTAAATTGTCCATGGTGTGTGAGTGTGTATGTGATGGACTGGCACCCTGTCCAGGGTGTACCCCACCTTCTGCCCGATGCTTCCTGGGATAGGCTCCAGGTTCCCCGCGACCCTGAAGCAGGAATAAGCGGTTGAAGATGGATGGATGGATGGATGGAAAACAGAAGCAAATGAATCAAAATAAAGTCAGAGCCTTTTCCTATTTATTTGAACAACTTGAGTCTGCAGTCAGATATTCTCATTGGCGACACTATAGTGATGTCTCTCTTCAACAAACGTCTGTATGCTGAAACCACTAGCTCTTCTGCTAACCTTTTCCGTAGTATCCTTCCATCCATCTTCTACCACCTACTCCTTTTCAAGGTCACGGGGAACCTGGATCCTATCCCCTTTATATGCTTCTTGTCACTAGTTTTCAAATTGATTGAGAGGGAATGTGTTGGTATGTACTAACTACTCAAGTTCACTACAGTTCCAGACATGCAAGTAACCTTGTTATATTATATGTTATATAGTCAGTAAAGGCACGATGCCAAACAGATAGAGACGGCTGAAGATGAAAGAAAATGTGAAGGAGGCTGCAAAAGGGACAGCTTCCTTATCAACATTTGTAAAAAAAAAAAAAAAAAAAAGTGAGCTAATATGAGACAGATAGTTGCAAAAAAGGCGTAATATGTTTACAAAGAATGATAATCTGTGTTACACGGTGTTCTGTTCAGCCATACACTGATAGCCCTTGGCCTCCGTGGCACCGCCCCCACTGTTGTTTAGCTTTTTTATATAAATAATACCATTTAGCTCAGTTGGAGAACATTTAACGGACGCTACAATAATAATAATAATAAAAACACCCTGAAAGCAGAGTCGCAGCACAGAATAATAATGGACCCACTTTTCAACATCCCGAATATAGTTATACTATATACATATAGTAACTTACCCCTTGTTAACTAATATTACACATTTAAACCTGTAACCTAAGTGATATGAAAACATTGTGATAAGAAAATATAAATGTAATTTTATGTTTTTAAATGAAATTTAGAAGGAATAAATTGTAAGCTGTAAGACCAAAAAGCCAGTTCAGGAAGCAGTGCTGCGGTTTTATGGAAATAAAGGCCTTTTGCCAAATGTAAATTTAATTGTGAAATTAATAGTTTTACTGACTTTTACAGTAAGAGACTCCCAGAAGGTGTCATAAACCCGTCACGGAGCGGGTAAACGGGGGCGGGTGCAATCGCAAATAAGAACGGATGTTTTATTTAAAGAGAGGCAGACAAACCCAAAACGTAATCCATAAACAAAGTCCAGAAACAGGCGAAGGTCATTCGAACAGCAAACAGACATAAACAGGGCAACGCAGAGATCAAGGTCGTGGTACGGAAAACAGGGTCGAGATATTAAACATTAAACAAACATGTAACGTGAACTAGAACGTTGACCAGGGAGCGGATAACCCAGCGTGAACTAAATTTAAACATGAACGTGATAACTAAGTTTATACTATGTAACTCTATGTAATTCTCAGTCTTGTGTGCTCGGAGGCGCGCGGTATATATGCCGGCATACAGGTACAACAGCAACAGCTGAGCGCAATACCGACACACGTGACAGCACAAACAATGACAAAAACATAAACAAACACACACGTGTCCAGCTGTCACTCGGGAAAAGCACGTGCTCTCGAATTTGCGCTTTCGAGCACGTTGTCTCAAAGGGGAACCGTGACCGTAGGTGTGTCACTACATTTGTGGATAATAATTGTAGGTCAAATTTTACCTACTTTCTTATTACCAATATAACAATTTAAAAAATATTGAATGTACTTACAATAGCTTTCATCAGCTGAGATACTCAAAGTCTAAATCACCACACGGAACCAGTGAGTGAGAAAAGGTGAAGGTCCAATTTATTTAATTCCTTACATGAGATCCAAACAGTTTGGGACGTCTCAAAAAGTGATCTCCCAGTCCCCTGAAATGGGGCTCCCTTTTATAAAGTTGACACACCCTTGGTTTGCCCAAAATACCATTACATGTGATGTCTGGGTGATGTAATGCATTTTTATGTTCTTTCCAAGCCTGCTATTTTTGCTCAGACTTCTTGAAACCTGTTGAGTTTGCACTTACTCTATCAGTTCTCCTTTTTGTTGTTGCTTTCTTTGGTATTTCTGAGCTGACTTTGAGTGAGGTCATATATCACCTATATGCTTTTTCCTCCTTTATCATGGTACCTATATGCTTTTTTCTGCATTGTTATTAGCATATGTACTGTATGATTTAGTCAAATTAT
The DNA here is from genome assembly GCA_012411365.1 of Ameiurus melas. Classification (NCBI taxonomy): domain Eukaryota; kingdom Metazoa; phylum Chordata; class Actinopteri; order Siluriformes; family Ictaluridae; genus Ameiurus; species Ameiurus melas. The sequence continues at coordinate 17,594,365 of CM022753.1, forward strand.
CATTAACCATTACTTTGTTATTCTGATTACTCTGGGTCTGTGTGTCAGTGAGTTCATGCTCTTGGGTATGTGTGCTGTGTGTGTTGTACTTCCTCTTTTTGGTCAGGCCCTAGGCCTTGCTATAATTAACTTATTTAAGAGACATTGTCTGTAAGGAAGAGAGCGTGACTCTGTTCTTTCCAATATTCTCACTAAATCTTCATTCTCCATATTTTACTACCCTTGTGTTTTATTTCTATCAAAAATCTTATCCAACATAATCCTGTAGTTTTAGTTATTTTTATTTCATAATGTTTCAATTTTCTTTTAAAGATTATTTGGATTCGTTTCTCCAATAAAAGTTGTCGTTTTGTTGTAATTATTTCTATGAATGTAAAAATAAAATACCATTAGGTTATATTAGTATTGTCATATTCATAATTGTGACCACACACAGTCTGTTTACGATGTCTACCAGTGTGATAAGAATATGTAGTTGAATTAAAGTTAGTAAACTAGTTGAAGTAGTAAAGTGGTCAAATTAGTGCTTTGGTGATGTAGCCCTTTTTTCATTTGATCCCCTGAGGAACTCTCTGCACGTTCCTGGTCAAGTATATATTTTATTTTATTCTTCAGAACCTACTACTGCAGTAATCAGTTCCACAACGACTAATGATGGTAAGTCTCACAGTTCCTTAATTTTCTTTTGTTCTTATGTTTGCATGTACTAGTGTTTCCCTGAGACTGATGATTACTTACTGACCAAAAGCAATAAAAAATTGCAGTACTTCTAAAACAATTAAACCGAGCAGTAAAAATATAACCAACACTTTCTACTCACGTGTGTTTTACTTATCATACCAACTTGAAAAAAGTAATAAAACACAAGCTGTGAAGTTCAACAGTGTAACCAACTTAGTGAATTTGTTGCTTGATTTGATGCTTTGCATTTAATTGATGTTGGAATTAAAATATTAATTTCACCACGAACACAATCTTCAGAGAATACAGCGTGTGCTGTTATGATTTGTAAAATGCCATTGTTAGTATAAAATCCAACAAAAAGACAAATAATCCATTTGGAGAAGATAAATACAATTCTTTGTAATTATTACCAAATATGTACACTTATTTCCATGTTCAGTTCTTTACTGAAAACTGTACCAGGAGTACTGAATCCAGTTCTCCTGTTATAAAAGTGTAATTTAAGTGGATCAGGGGAGTATTTCTGGGTGTTAGAATAATGAGACCACGATCTTGTATTTCTTCCTCTGCAGGTTTGCTGTTTCAGGATCCTGTTGTCTGTAGATTTAATGAGAGTAGTCAGTGTTATGTAGCTCTGGGACAACATCTGCACATGCAAATGCCCCTGGAGGATGGGTTTGAACTAAAGATCACAGACAAGACATCTACTACTCGTTTAATTTTAAAATATAGAAAACACCAAAGTACCGCACCAAAACCAAATCTCCCAAGATGGCAGTTCATTAAAGATGATAAAACTATGATACTAACCAGTGCAGAGAGGAGCAACTCTGGAACATACACTTTAGAAACCTTTGATGCAAATGGGAATAATAAAGGCAGTTATACTCTCCAGCTGAACACTGAAGGTAGGACCACTCAATCACCTTACACAGCACACTACAAAATATACAAATTATTTCATAAATATTCAGTTATTCTAAAGTCCCTCACAAGCTATTTTACTATTTGCAGTCATAAAAAATTACATTTGTTTATGAAAATGAGGCTAATGAAATATGCAGTAATGTCTACATGCATAACAAAGCACAAAAAGGGCTTTTGATGTTTGATTTTGTTAGAATTTAATCTTTATTTGACTGTGAAGAAGCAAGAAAAAAAATGTTTGTTGTAAAATAATTTGTATATAGTTTAATCAAGAAAATGCAATGCTTCATTATAAAAAGATTTTTAGGGTCAAATTTAACAGAAACCTAAGAATAATCAACATTTTGAAAAAAAATGCAGGCAATTTAGAAACTGTATATATAAAAATGTATATATAAAAAGCCAATTTTGATCAAAACAGTTTTAAAGGGGCGGAGCTCTTCAGAGCCTTTGTTACGTTTCACATAATGTGGTGGACAAAAACAGTTTTTCTGTTGAGTTTTAATTACTAGAATTTAATAGAAGACATGTTATAGATGTGATTTATCCAAGTAAATGTTAAGCTGAAGATGTTAATAAAATTGACAATACACTTTTGGTACTAAGCACTCAGCCCACAATTTCAGATTGAAAAAAGTATGTATCCGAAGTAGGGTTTTTGCTGACATACTTTTATGGTTTTAAAAAAGACGTGCATTTGTTGAATGTCGTTGTTGCATTTTAATGTCATGGTGCATCAATCTAGATAATGCTTTAATTGCACAGTTCAAGGTTTTAAAACTATACTGAATTATATTTGACCTTATCTTAAACCTAAAATATTTTTTGAATTAATTGTTGGCTCTTAATTCCCAGAAGTATTTGAGAAAATGTGATGATTGAGAAATACAGCCTGCTGTACAATGACATTAGTTGAAATCATTGAATTGAACTCATTACTGTAGTTTGGGCGAGATTGAGCTGTAATGTACTGTGGCCTGTAAGTTTAAAACATGTTACTGATTAGCTAAAGCACACATCAGTCTGAGAGACAGTGGAAAATGGAGAGCTGGAGGATGTGTACAGTAAGATTATGAAACATGAGATTAAATGAATCTAATGATGCTTCACTTTGCTTAGCATTAATATGAGAACGCTGAAAAGCTGCCTAAAGGAAACTGGGTCATTCAGCAGAAAGAATTACTCATCAATCTAACAAAATAAATAACTTCACATTAAATTGGTTTTGCTAAGCTAACTAGATAAACAGGCTGAAAAAGTGCAATTATTTTTCTTGTAATAGTCATATGTGTGATGTTTTGAGTTAACGTTGCTGTGCTTCTGATTTGCCGTTGCATTTTTGGTTTGATAATGTGTTTAGTTTTTATGGTCCTCCATTGTAATTCATTCTAAGGTGTTTATCTTTAACCTGCAGCTAAGGTGTCCTCAGTGAAATTGTCGTATAGTTGCATGTTCCTTGGAGTCAGGAAGCTGCACTGTTCTGCTGATGGAGAAAACCTCCACTTCAGCTGGACTTCTGAAATAACCACTCGGTTGGAGAATGGGAACAGCACTCTCCTACTGGATAGAAACCGTAGTGTAAATGTTACCTGCCATGTTGAAAATCACGTCAGCCATAACCACAGATCCATTGAACTCAACTCATGTTCTGGTGAGTCTGTCTTTTTTTTTTTATGATAAATTTAGCAACAGTAGCAACAACGATGTAGCATCAGAATTAATGTCACTGCTCATGCGCTGGTGAGTCTGTCTTTTTAATATAATGATTTTGTGAACAAAAAACAATGCAGCAATTTTTGAATACACAGCCAATTTTTATTATAAATTATATTTTTGCTCCATTAATGGAAATAGATCCCAAAGAAACTCACTTTATAGCATGTTTGCTAGCTAGGTCAAATTGATTTGTACAATCCTGTTTTACTTCAGGTAAAATTGGGGTCCCTTCTTCCTTTTCATCTTCAACTCATGAGCTTTCATATTTTAACCCAAAAGTTATATGAAATGAAAATATTTTTTTGCCATGTCCGCTGATGATGTCACTAACACTTCTGTACAATGGTTCTTACTTACACTCACCATCCACTTTATTAGGAACACCTGTTCACCTACACATTCATGCAGTTAACCTATCAGCCAATCATGTGCCAGCAGTGCAATGCAAATATCAGGGAGTTATGGGTCAAGAACTTCAGTTAATGTTCAGAATCTCTGTGACTTGATTGTTGGTACCAGAAGGGCTTGCTTGAGTCTTTCATAATCTCATTGAAATTTCACACACAACAATCTTTAGAAATTACACAGAATGATGCAAAAAAATGGCCAGGTTGGTTTGAGCTGTAAATAAATTCATATTATCACTCTTTTCAACTGTGGTGAGCAGAAAAGCATCTCAACATGCAAAAAACATTGAACCCTGATGTGGATGAGATACAGCAGCAGAAGACCACATTGGGTTCCACTCCTGTCAGCCAAGATCAGGAATCTGAGGCTATCATGGGCACAGGTTCACCCAAATGGGACAATTAAAGATTAGGGTAAAAAAATCATCTATTTTTTCCAGTCTTCATCTGTCTAGTTTTGGTGAGTCTGTGCCCATGATCACCTCATGTTCTTGGTCCTCTGCTGTTGAAGCCCATCTAACTCAAGGTTTGATGTGTTGTGTATTTTAGTTATTTATTTATTTTTACTAGAGACTACCTGCCAGATCAGACCAGGCTGTTTATTCTCCTCTGATCTCTCTTGTCAACAAGGTGTTTGAGCCTGCAGAGCCTCCACTCACAGGATATTTTTGTTGTTGTTCATACCATTCTGTGTAAACTCTAGAGACTGTTTTGTGTGTGTAAATCCCAGGAGATCAATAGTTTCTGAAATACTCAACAGCCATGCCACAGTTAAAGTCATACTTTTCCCCCATTCTGATGTTTGATGTGAACATTAACTGAAGTTTTTGACCTGTATCTACATGACTTTATGCAGTGTGCTGCTGCACCATGATTGGCTGATTATAAATCTGCATGTATGTGCACGTGTACAGGTGTTCCTATTAAAGTGGACAGGGTGTTTATTTACTTGTATAGTTCTATATCGATATAACATGGTGTTTTTAAATCTTCAGAATAGCCAAGATGGTCAGTGCTGCGTTTACTAGATGATCTGTTTAATATGACCAGTTGCACATAGTGTAATAATGGTAGGTGAATGGTAGGTGGTAGGTAACTGAATGGTCTTTCAGTTCCTCTAGTTGTCTGATTCCCTCATTTGTCTGTATGTGCTAATTCCCATGCTGTAAAAATTACTCACTGACCAAAACACAGCAAAAAAATAAAAATAAATAAAACCTCTCTCTCTCTCTCTCTCTCTCTCTCTCTCTCTCTCTCCCTCTCTCTCTCTCTCAGGTTTCATGGTGGTGTTTTTGTCTTTGCGGATCTTTCAAGTCATCATCCTGCTGTCTCTGTTAGTGGGAGCGTACATCTACCCCAGAATCTACAGGAAACAGAGGACACCTGAGAGTAAGATTTTAATACTTAACAACTTAAAAAATTAACACATTACCAAAGTCCATTTTCAAGTATAGAGTATGTGCTAACATGTAAAGACAGAAGAACATGAGCAGCTAGAAAATGTAATGTCTGAAGGTCTAAAGCTTCCATGGTGATGTAAGTGCAGTGATCACCTGCACATCATTTCCTTCCACAGTTCAGCAATCACTGTAAACCTGGATTAGGAACAGAAGAAGCAGATCTCCTCTATGCAAGCAACCATCACTCTGTGTCTCATTCAAATATAACCATCAATAACAGATGGCTAACAGAGAACATAAATTTAATTCCTCAATCCAAAAAAATACAAATAAATCAGCCTCATGATTCCTGTAGATTCGATGCTAATTTTTAGAGTTGTTTCTGGTATTCTTTCTTTTTAAAATTAAAAAAAATAATGCAATGCTTTGATGCAGTTACAAATGCCAACAATGCTTTTGTGGGAATGATTTTAATAGAGTTTTTAAATGTAAATGTAGGTATATGTACTGTATGTGTGAATGCTGAAATAAAGTCTGTTTTTTTAAAATGTATTATTTATTATTATTATTATTATTATTATTATTATTATTATTATTATTTCTTTTTTTATTATTATTATTATTTTTTAACTGTGATACACCTAAACTCACTGTTCTAGATTGTTCTCTTAATTATGATGTAACTTTTCAGTTCTAAATTCTATAAATTAAATAATTCTAAAAATACAATTATTTACTGTCTGGTCTGTATTTAATGTAGTGTACAGTTAAAGGAAGAAAGCAACATCAAGAGGAGCAACCATTGAGCACAGACACATCGATCAGATGGCCTTTAACAAATCTTAAACTTTTCATCCAAACCTAAATCACTCCAAAACATCTATAAGTGTATAAATAATATTAACATCAATCTGATGAAAACAGTTTTCAGAAAAATGTGTTTTGAAGCTCTGTAGCTCCAATAAACAGCCAAAATATTGTTCTACTCAAATAAATAATATTCCAGCATGTTGGAGCTTGTTAAAGACAACTGGTGGATGAGTTTGCAAGGAGAAAAGTAAGGTTGACGGCAGTCGCTTAAGGTAAGACTGCCTTTTGCTTACTACAGAGACTACTGAAATACTTGTAATTTATTCATTTGTTCATTTTATTTTGCATGGGCAAGGTTGTGGGGTGAAGCAATCAGGGGTCTCTGCACTGATTGAAACACATTTCACTCAGCATCAGAGAACTGTTTATTATCCAACTCTATAAACAAACTAGCAAGATTTTTGCTCAATGGACTCACTAAACACATATTTACACTTCTACTGTAGTTGTACAGAATTTTAAAAACTTTATTTTAGCAGTCTCTTTCTTTCTGTCCAGTCACTTAGAATACAGGAAGTGAGTGGTATTTTACTTTTATTTTAAAATATATGAAAACCCAACTTTTTTTTTTTTGCCTTTGTTTATTTATTCATTTTCATATGATTCATTTACATGTGATTCATTTACATGTAATTAATTTTCATGTGATTCATTTACATTTTCATGTGATTCATATTCATGCATATTCATGTAATTAATTTACATGTAATTCATTATGTGATTCATATTCATGCATGTGATTCATTTACATGTGATTCATTTTCATGTGATTCATTTACATGTGATTCATATTCATGAATGTGATTCATTTACATGTAATTAATTTTCATGTGATTCATTTACATATGATTCATTTTCATGTGATTCATTTACATGTGATTCATATTCATGTAATTAATTTACATATAATTCATTTTCATGTGTTTCATATTCATGTGATTCATTTACCTTTTCTCCCCTCCCTTCCCCAAATATTTCATTGAGAAAAAATAATAACAACAACAATAATAATAATAATCATTATCATTATCATTATTATTAATTAATTAATTAAAAAAATAAAATAAAATAAAAAAAAATTCCCCCCCGCGCCCCCCCGGCTCATCATGGCTACTCAATAGCTGTTGCTGGTTATATAAAAATTATAAAACCCAAAAACTAAAGTAAAATAAGAATATAAATAGCCAATTGGAGCTGAAGAGGGACACACACCCAAAGTCTCCATAAAAAAGGAGACAGCAGTGTATCACCCCTAGGGTTGTCCACAAAGTGGACCTAGAGTAAGCTAAAAAAAAAAAATTACTAAAAAAAAAAAAAATTCCAGTACGAAAAAAGTCCCCTGCTGAGTTCAAATCTACTAAATATTAGATTTAGTAGATTTGAATCCGTAGCTGCGCTCCCTTCCCCCTGGAATCCCAGGAATCCGTAGCTGCGCTCCCTTCCCCCTGTGAACCCGCGGTCACATCCGCGTCCCCGAGTGGTGGAGGAGTTTCAGGATTATCTGAAGCACCAGGAGACTATCCATGAGAATCTTCAGAAGACTCTCAGTGATGCGCTGTCTACTATCCAGCTCGACCTGCAGGCCATGAAAACACAGCTGGCTAGTGATAAAGTCGCTACCGATGCCACCATATCAACACTGAAAGGTACTGTATGGGAAATGGGGCACACTCTCTGATTACACCGCTGATATCGTTCATATGAAGACTACTATCGAGTCTCTCACTGCGACCGTGACTCAATTGGAGAATAAATGTGAAGATCTGGAGTTGAGGTCACGGCGCAATAACATTAGGATAGTGGGAGTTCCAGAGGGCCCTGACACCTGTTCAACCGCTGCAGTAGCGGCCTTGTTGAAAGAGGCGTTTGGTCTGGAGAAGGAGCCGGTTCTGGACCGGTCCCACCGGACCCTTCAGCCGAAGCCGAAGTCTGGTGAATGAATACCCAACTTAACCAACAAAACTTCCTCAAGATGATAAAGATGATAAAACTATTATACTAACCAGTGCAGAAGGAATGAGTCATACAATTTAATCACCTTTCATACAAACAAAAATATTAAAATCAGGTATACACTCCAGCTGAAAACTGACCCCACAACCTCTAATCACATCACACAGCACACTACAACATTGTACCGGATAAAAACGGATGATACCTTAAGCATTGACGCCTGAGGTTTGCACCCCTGCTAAACACATGGGCAGAAACTTTTCTGTCAGCCAAGACAAGCTACACACATGTATATATGGATGTATTGTGTTTCACATTGCCTTGGTTGTACTGTCATATTTCTGTAACTCTGCAGAGCCGCTGTTTATATTATATTTGCTCTCAAATAAAGCAGTGTTGTTTTTGTTGTGGTACTGTGGAGGAGTTAGTGCTGATGACATCATAAGTGGATCAGTGTTGACTAGTATACTGGCTTCGCTGTCTGTCATAACTAGTCTCATATAGCACTCCATTATTATCATGGTGAATGCAATGGGATGGTAGACAAGGAAAGGAAAGGAGAGAAATGCAGAGAAAGACTTAAAACAAATAAATAAAAAATACAGCACATATCTTGTTTCAGGCAGTTTAATAATGTCTCTCAAAATATGTCTCTCAGTTCCTCTATTTTCTGATGTCCTCAAATGTCTGTATGTGCTACATGTACGTGCTGACAGCAAGATGTGGTTTGTCAGTACCTACTACACATAGTGACCCAGATGGTTTTTGCCAATCAGAGAAAGAGGAAATGATACAGTTCCCTCCACTAATATTGGCACCCTTGATAAATATGACCAAAGAAGTCTGTGAAAAATTGTCTTTATTTTTATATTTTGTCCATGAAATTCACAAAAATACTCTGCTCTCATGGATATCAAACAATTGCAAACACAACACAGGTTTATGAAAAAAATATCTTTGTTAAATATAGGTGTGCAACAATTATTGGCACCCCTATGAATTTATATGAGAAAAATATATTTGAAGTATATTCCCATTGATATTGGACATATTTCTAGTACACCTGATTAGGAAGAGAAAATTGTTCAACTATGACTTCCTGTTTTACAGGGGTATAAATATGAGGTAACATTCAGGCCAAATTCTCTTAGTCATTCATAACAATGGGTAAGACCAAGGAATATAGCTGTGATGTGTGGTAAAAGGTTGTTGAGCATTGAAAATGCCCATTTCAACCATCAGGGTAATAATTAAGAAGTTCCAGTCAACTGGAAATGTTATGAATCGACCTGGAAGAGGACGTGTGTCTATATTGTCTCAACGCACTGTGAAGAGGGTGGTTCGAGTGGCCAAAAAATCTCCAAGGATCACAGCTGGAGAGTTGTGTCTTTGGGGTCAGAAAGTCTCCAAAACTACAATCTGAAGTCACCTACCTCGCCACCTACATCATCATCATTATCATCATCTATTTTAAATTTATCATTTACCAATTACCATACATCATATATAATTATAAATCTAGCCTTCGGATTATGTTATGGAATAAAATTTCATTGTCAACACAATCCTCAGAAAAAACACTTACAAAGTTTGTTTAAATATGATTTATTTAATCAAGAAAACATGTGTATATGTTTTTCTGCCATTGTTCAGAGTAAAACCCAACAAATATGTAAATAATCAATTGGAGAAGATGAGCACACACACACACACACACACACACACTTTTTTAGATTGCTTCTTAGTCAACTACTCACTTACTTCAACTTTATTGAAAACTGCAGCACAGTACTGAATCCAGCTCTCTTGTACTAATGGAGTGGCATTTATTAGAGGATAAAGAAGTGTGTAATAATATCAGTGTGTAAAAAGTTACTCAAAAAAGTAATCCACTACAGATTACTAATTACTACTTTAAAACTGTAATCTGATTACATTACTGATTACTGCATTTAAAAAGTGATCAGATTACTAATTACTTTCACGTTACTTTCAAAACCTATTAAACCTACAAAAATACACTACAAAGTGAAATTCATAGTTCTTTCAGTAATTTTAGCACGGGTCAATGTATGACATGATCAGAATAAGTAGGATTTATCATAAAACCTGCCTTGGGTGTTGTTACTGTTTGTAGGACTACCAGACTGATAAAATATAAAACTTTTCTAACTAGGCTAGTTTGGTGTCGCTAATAAAAAGGACGCACAGCTAAGCTATCACTGTATGGGTTTAGCTGCTACAGTGCCATGCAAAGTACATTATCTTTCCTTATGCTCTGCTCATATCATGTTCACGTAAACTGGAACTCAGAGACATTTACACACCTTGTTTTCCTGCTCAGTGTCAATGTTACTGTTTCAGTTTCAACCCATTTACTGGTTTTTAAAAAATGGCATATATCCATTTTTCCTCACACTGACTGTGAACTAGCATTTGGCTGAAGTGAGAGCTGTCAGCCAATAAGACACAAGTGTTTCCACATATTTTCCAGGTAAATTGTGATGCAGAGATGAGGGATGAAGATTCGCTTTCTGACATTTCTGATGTTGAGTCACAGGTGGTGGAAGACGTACTCTCTAGAAGAAAAAATAATTTCCTTGACACAACGTTTGGCAAAGTAACTGAAGTGAAAGACTTTTTCACAAATGTAGAGGAATTCATAATGTCAGCATACAGTGAACCATGAAGTTTTGGATAAAAAGAAAAGGTTCAGATTGAAAAAGATGATAATGAAATTAAGGAAAAACAAAGTGAAAGCTTAAATAAAATAGTTAAATGTATTGTGCAAGGGGTAAATGGTCATCTTCTGGACAGCTGTCAAGTCTTCCCCATGATTGTGTAGAATACAGAACTAGACTGAGAGACCATTTAAAGGCCTTTGCAGGTGTTTTGAGTTAATTAGCTGATTAGAGTGTGGCACCAGGTGTCTTCAATATTGAACCTTTTCACAATATTCTAATTTTCTGAGATACTGATTTTGGGGTTTTCATTAGTTGTCAGTTGTAATCATCAAAATTCATGCAAAAGGAATGAATACTTGAAATATATCAGTCTGTGTGTAATGAATATATATATTATACTAGTTTCACTTTTTGAAAGGAATTACTGAAATAAATCAACTTTTTGATGATATTCTAATTATATGACCAGCACATGTGTGTATATATATATATATATATATACACACACACACACACAGACACACACAGTGGCAAGAAAAAGTATGTGAACTTTTTGGAATTTCATGGATTTCTGAATACATTTGTCATAAAATGTGATCTGATCATCAGTCTGGGGTATTGACAAATATAATGTGCCTAAAAAATTCTGATCTTTCATGTCTTTATTAAACACAATCATTTAACATTCAAAATGGCAGTGGCAAAAGTAAGCGAACCCTTAGAATTAATAACTGGTTGATCCCCCCTTGGCAGCAATAACTTCAACCAGGCGCTTCCTGTAGCCGTGAATCAGAGCTGCACATCGTTCAGGGGGAATTTTAGCCCATTCTTCCTGGCAGTTTTAGCCCATTCTTCCTGACAGAACTGCTTTAGCTCGCTCATATTCTTTGGACGTCTCACGTCATTCCATAGCATCTCTATTTTCGATAAGGTCTGGGCTCTGACTTGGCCACTCCAAAAGGCGGATTTTGTTTTTCTGAAGCCATTCTGTTGTGGACTTGCTCCAGTGTTTTGGGTTGTTGTCCTGTTGCTTCACCCAACTTCTACACAGTTTCAGCAGATGTAAAGACATTCTCACATTATCCTGAAGAATTGTCTGATCTAATTAGGAATTAATCTTCCCCCCAATAACTGCAAGCTGGCCAAGCCCTGATGCAGCAAAACAGGCCCAAATCATAATGTTTTCCTCCACCATACTTTACGGTTGGGATGATGTTTTCATGATGATAGGCCGTGCCCTTTCTATGCCAGATGTAGTGCTGTGTGGTTTTTCCAAATAGTTCAATCTTAGTTTCGTCAGTCCACAAAACATTTTGCCAATACCACTGTGGAGTGTCGATGTGCTCTTTTGCAAACTTCAGGCGTGCAGCAATGTTCTTTTTAGTAAGCAGTGGCTTCCTTCGTGGTGTCCTGCCGTAGATACCCTGCTTGTTCGATGTTTTGCGTATTGTAAACTCATGAACAGAGATGTTAGCCAGTTCCAATGATGCCTCTTCATGAGTTTACAATATGCAAAACATCGAACAAGCAGGGTATCTACGACAGGTGGTGTCCTGTGAAGGAAGCCACTGCTTACTAAAAAGAACATTGCTGACCACCAGAGGACAACTGGGTGAAAGTGTTGTGGTCAGATGAGACCAAAATGGAGCTCTTTGGCATCAACTCAACTCGCCGTGTTTGGAGGAGGAGGAACAAAAAAATGTTTTGGTATTACATACAAAACTAAGGCTGTAGCGCACCTCACTGGCACCCTTAATGCACGCTCAATGCCCCTGGTTCCATATGGCAAAGGTCAGCTGCAGGGTCATCATCCAGGTAACACCGTTCAACTACACTCCTTTAACCCCGGGATGTCTTCTGGGGGCGGAGCTGTGACTCCCTGCCACCACATGCAACTAGACTTTGGGTTAGATGTTACTGCTTCTCTCACCCAAAACTTCCAGAACCTTCCTCTGGACTCTGCCAAGGAGTCAGTCTCTCTCAGTCTCTCTCTCTCTCTCACATGTTTGCAAACCAGTAAACTATTGATCAGTGAGCAGTGTCAAAACTCTTCATGAGACATTCAAAATGTAGAATGTTCTGCCTGGTTCAATGCTAAAATCTCAGACTTCTAAAAAAAAGAATTGGAAAAACTTTGGGCTCGTCCGGGATTTGAACCCGGGACCTCTCGCACCCTAAGCGAGAATCATACCCCTAGACCAACGAGCCAGCGAGAAACTATTTAAACAGTGCACATCACAATTTGTCACGTTACAATTTGCCACGTTACATACAGTACAGATGTTTGAGGAGTTTTTGTAAAACGCGATGTGTTCTTTGTGCCATCTAGTGGTGAGAAGTTAGAAACTGCAACTCTTTTCTAAAAGAAAATAATACATATTTTTTCAGTTTAAAAACACGAACAAAAAAATTTTTGTGGGCATTACAAAGAAAAAATGTTTGTTTACTAATGATTACGCGCATTTACGTCAAATATAGCAGAAAAAACTCTACATTGAAGTCCAAATCAGAGTTCACTGAGATGTTGTTTATTATACTTCTTAATTTTATTGTTATTGTTAACACAAAGGTGCTCATAGGATTACCGCTCATCATCCAGCCTTCCTAACATGCCTAACACAACCAGAACCATACAGGCCTTCCCAGAGACTAAGGTAGCGACCTTCATATACAGAAGGGAAACTAGCCAGCGGGGGGTGGGGCACAGGCGTTTTAAGGTTGTCAAATGAGATTTTATTATTTTATTTATGACGGTCTGGACAGTGCGCGTGAGTGCGACAGCAAGTGGTTTGCGGGTTTGCCGGAGTCGCGCCGGGGCTTTTCGGTGAAACGGGCTCTTGGCTTCGCCCAGTTCAGCATCGTGTGTCACGTTTTCGAGCGGAAGAGCGGCCTTTTATACTCTCCCCTCGTCGAGGGTGTGTCTGCGGCTCCGCCCCACGCCACGTGCTTTCCCACTGTCCAAAACATTGAAGCAGGGCTGTCTCTCAGCGCCAGCGCGGCAGGAGCGATTGAGAGAGAGGAGAGAGAGAGAGATTTTTATATAAATAAATAAATAAATAATATAACAACTCTGAACCCGAGAGAGAGTGTTGATATATATATATATATATATATATATATATATATATATATATATATATATATATATATATATATATATAATATAAAATCAACACTCTCTCTTTCAGGGTTCATGGTGTTTGTGGCTGTGTGAAGTCATCATCCTGCTGTCTTTGTTAGTTGGAGCGTTTTATTTCTACACCAGAATCTACGGGAAACAGAGGGCACCTGAGAGTAAGAAGTAAACACGTACTAGCTTGGAAAATAAACACATTACAAGAGTCCATATTTAGGTATTAGAGCATGTTCTAAAATGTAAATATTTACATTTACATTTATTCACTTAGCAGACGCTTTTATCCAAAGCGACTTACAAATAAGCAAAGCGATAAATCAAGCAGGGAACAATACAAGCAGTGCTACTATACAAGATCCAACTATACACGACAGAAGAACATGAACGGCTGGAAACTGTAATGTCTAAAGCTTCTACAGTGATGTAAATGCAGTGATCACCTGAGTGTCATTTCCTTCCACAGATCAGGAAGCTCTGTAAACATGGATTAGGAACAGAAGAAGCAGTCCCAAGCCGTTGTTCTGCTCCATCCCATTAATTCATCCATCAGAAAAATATAAGCATCAATAACAGATGAGGAACAGAGAAAAGAAATGTAATAACTCCACATTCAAAAACTAAACCAGCCCCATGATTCCTGCAGTGGTCTTGATGAACCAAGTGCTAATTTTTACAGTTGTTTCTCTTAAGCTTTATTTTTTAATATTCTAAAATACAGTTCTTATTTATGCACAACTCTTATTAATGATTAAGTTCATTATTCACTTCTATTATTAAATCAGTTTTGTGACACTGGAGACTTGGCCGTATTTAGAGGATCCATGTGTGGAGTCCAGAAACAGTCCAGAAATCAGTGTCCATAAAGCTTTCCATGTACAGGGGAAAGTAGAATGAATATTCAAAAGCATTATGAAGCAATAAAGAACAAGTATTGTCATCCTCTGTCAGTATTTTTCTTTCTTACACACAACTGATTGGCCAATCTAAGTGTTTGTAAAGTTAAAACTGTATAGAGTATATGTATGCTGATTTTATAATAAGGATGTTAAGGTGTCACTCAGATTCACAGTTAAATCTGAGTTTCTTTGCAATATGAATTTACTGGTGTGGCAGGATAAGTGATTTAACTATCCTACTGGCTCTGCTCAGTGTATAGTTTCGGCAGACCAATAAGGTGGGAGCTACCTGATTATTTAAGGACCCTTATTTTGGTAAGCACATATGTGTCTTGGTGATTCGGAGTTCCTCGTTCCCTGGCATTTCCTCCCTTTTCCATTCAGGTACCTTCAGGCTTTTCTCACAGTGTAATGAGGTGAACATCTCAAGGCTAATTTGTTTGTTTATAGTCTTAGAGCAGCGCTGATGAGCATGAGCAGCTAGAAAATGTAATGTCTGAAGGTCTAAAGCTTCCATGGTGTAAATGCAGTGATCACCTGAGCATCATTTCCTTCCACAGTTCAGCAATCTCCTCTATGCAACCAACCATCACTCTGTGTCTCATTCAAATATAACCATCAATAACAGATGGCTAACAGAGAACATAAAGTTAATTCCTCAAACCAAAAAAATTAATAAAAAAAAATAAAAAATTGAACAAAAAAAATTACATTTATTTAGGCAAATGAGGCTTCAGCTAATTAAATATGCAGAAATGTTAATACAAAAATCTAGGTTTTTGGTATTGTTAGAATTTAAATCTTTATTTGACTGTGAAAAACCTCTGAAGACAAACATTTTACAGAAATGTTTGTTGGAGAATAATTTATTCATTGTATAATCAAGAAAATACCATGCCTTGTAAAAATATTTCATGCCATTTTTCAGGGTAAAATCTATAATCCTTTTTTTCTGCTGCTGCATTTTTGCTTTGATAATGTGTTTAGTACTTATAGAACCCTATAGTAATTCATCCTGAGGTGTTTATCTCTAATCTGCAGCTGAGGTGTCCTCAGTGAAAATGTGGTACAGCTGCGTGTCCCCTGGAGTCATGAAAGTTTACTGTTCTGCTGATGGAGACAACCTCCGTTTCAACTGGACTTCTGATTTAAACACACTTCCTCAACTGGAGAACGGGACCAGCACTGTCATACTGAATAAAGACCATCATGGAAATGTCACCTGTCATGTAGAAAATCACGTCAGCCATCACCACAATACCACTGAACTCCACCCATGTCCTGGTGAGTCTTCTCACTCTTCTTAGCAAAAACAGGCAAATATATGATTTAAAATGTTTTTTTTTTTTATTATTACGTATGAATGTCTGAATAAATGTTAAGCTCAGTTCCTAAACACATTATAAATAGCTAGAGGTAGAAATCGTACCAGCGTCAGCATGATTGTTACGGATTCCGGAATTGAGGCGGATGCAGGTCAAAGTCTTTATTAAAAAACTCATAAACTAACAATGCGCAGGCAACGCACTCTTTACAGGAAAACGGGAATCGTGTCATGAAACGAGAGCATGAATCAAGGCATTGAAACAAAAGACCGCTTAGCCTGCTACATGCACTCACTACATAAACAAAACACATGAGACGCTAGATACAAACTATACAACCCATAATATTGAGCGAAGTGCTCAGTAACCGAGGGGTTTAAATAGTGACCATAATCAAACTAAAGCATCGACACCTGGGGCAAATTAAAGACAGATTCATGACAGAACCTGCTGCAGCCCCCAGTGGCAAATCTAGCAACTTTTTGGGCAAACTTTAGCTACTTTTTCTACTTTACTTTTACCTCTCTCTGTGGCTACACTGTTCGGCGAGTGAAAGAGAGGAACAGCACATTCATTCACTTTTAACTTTCCTTCGGAGTGAATAATTTTACAAATATCGTAAATCATACAGCGCAGCCATTGTCTAAGTTATGAATATTTTTTTCAGAGGACGTTGTGGTTATAGATCAGGATTTTAGCAGTGCAGAGGAGTAGCTTGGAAATAGTTTGGAAATGACTGCTGGTTACCGTGTAGTCTTAATAGGCCACGTTTCAGTCACTATTTCATACTTGTTCAGTTGTATGAAGACATGACAATATCTCTTGAATAGTCCTTGAAAACAACAACAAAAAACAGCGCTTGAAAAGTCCTTGAAAATCCTGGAATTTCATAAAGAAGCATCTGTAGGAACCCTGTAATACTAGCCATGTTTGATCGTAAGCAAGTTACCATAATTTCCGGACTATAAGCCGCTACTTTTTCACACGTTTTGAACACTACAGATGGATTTTTACGGGCTAACGAGCTTCATGCCACCAAAACATTTAACTCGTCACATTGGACCAATGAAATTACCCATCAGGTCTCTGTCATGATTTCCCCGTGAAGAACCGCGTCATGTCTCCGCCCCATCTTGTCATGTGTCATCAGGTCACGCGTTATTGTATTGCCTGCAGCTGTTAGCGCTTGTGGGGCTAATGATACCGTGTGAGCCGTGCTACACGCAGTGCGGGTAATTAGACTTAGATAGAGTAGAGAGACTAGATAGACTTAGAAGTGGTTTCTAGAACTAGATTATAGATATAGAGAGTCTTCGGTCCATGCCATGTTCATAGTCCTAGTCCATGATTGGTGTTTAGTTTATAGAGTTAGTGTATAGCCTAGCTTAGCTTAGCATAGCATAGCATAGTTATCTTAGCTTAGTTTATGGAGTTAGTCCTGTTTCTTGTTTCCTTTTTGTTTTGCTCTCATCGTTCGAAATAAAGTCATCAGATGTTATAGGAGAAGACTCAGAGCTGTAAAGTATTGACAAAGTATTGACTAAAATATGACTATATATATATATATATATATATATATATATATATATATATATATATATATATATATATTTATTATTATTATTATTATTATTCTATAATTATTATTATTATTCTATAATTATTATTATTATTATTTTTTTTTTAATAAAAGCTCAAAAGTATAACGTTAAAGACACATTTTCACAGCCTTCTTTGTTCATATTTACCAACGGTGCCAATATTAGTAGAAGGCACTGTAACACAAACCTCCCCCTGGTGATCTGGAAAGATTTCTTAATGTTCGCATCAATAGGAGCATCCCAAGTTTTAAAAAGATACGATTATCTATTGAGGATTTTTAATAACATATGAGTAGCCTTTATCACTGAAGGTGTATTAGATGGTATTAGATTACCTTGAGATTGTAGATTGATAACCAGTGAATTTTATGGCTTTATTTGTTTTGTGCTAAAACATATTCACTGTTCTGTATCCGTTACTCTGAAATAGGTACAGGGGGCCCTTTTCTACTAGGTTAAAAATCTGCTTGGCTATGATGGGGGAAACATGTGACTTCATGTCACAGACAGCCGTCCACCGGTGTTCATAGGATTACCGCTCATCCTTCAGCCTTGCCAACATGAACAACCAGAAACCTACAGGCTTTCCCAGTGACTAAGGTTGTAGTGAGCCATTAATGCATGATCAGTGCCACTGGTTCCATATGTCAAAGGTCAGCTGCAGGGTTGTCATCCATGTAACACCATTCAACAACACTTCTTTAACCCTGGAATGTCTCCTGGGGGCGGACCAGTGGCATGCCACTCAGTGCAACTAGACTTTGCATTAGATGTTACTGCTTCTCCTCACCCAAAGCTTTCAGAACCTTCCTCTGGACTCTACCTAGTCTCTCACACATAAACACACACCTTCAAACCAGTAAACTATTAATCAGTGATCAGTGTCAAGACTCTTTATGAGACTTTCATAATGTAGAATGTTCAGCCTGGTTGGATGCTAAACTTTGAGACTTATAGATGTAATCTATATCAAAGATTTTGAAAAGAATTGGGCTTGCCCGGGATTTGAACCTTGGACCTCTCGGACCCTAAGCGAGAATCAAACCCCCAAACCAACGAGCCAGTTAGAAGAAGTTTAGGAGATTCACAACACATTTTGCCACGTTACATGTCTACAGCACATATGTTTAAGGAGTTTCTTGATGCCATCTAGTGGTGATAAATGAGGAAGTGCAACACCTCTGTATAAATTAATCTCATTTTACATTATTATTATTTTTTTAATTTAAATACACGCTGCATTTTGTGCATTTAAACGAGCAAAATATATTTGTGGGCATTCCATAGGAAAAACAAAAAAACAAAACACACACACACACACACACACACACACACACACAACTGCTCAGAAAATAAAGGGAACACTTAAAACAGCACAATGTAACTCCAAGTGTTCCCTTTATTTTTTTGAACAGTGTATGTATATGTGTAATGTAATATATATATATATATATATATATATATATATATATATATATATATATATATATATATATATATATATATATATATATATATATATTTATTAGACTCACAAATCTATCTATCTAGACCAGTGGTGTCAAAATCATTTTAGTTCAGGGGCCACATAGGGGCCAATTAGATGTCAAGTGGGCCGGGCCAGTAAAATCATAGTATAATCACCTATAAATAACAACTAGTCCATGTTTTTACCTTTATTTTCATGCAAAGACATTTATATTTAATGAATATCCTTTTATAAAATATATCATGAACAACCTCACATTTCTTAAGACAAACATGTGCAATTTGCTTCTGATTATCATTCACATATATGTGCATTACAACTGCTCACAGTGTTTGTACAAATGCAAAAAAAAACTTCACAGGTATTTGGAACTGAAAAATATAGTATTTCACTTTAAAATTTATGGTATTGCATGAACAATAGGATTCCACCAAACCAAACTCTTTTGTACTGAAGCTGTTTACTAACATTAAATTGCACATTTTTTTTTAACTATTACCCATTCATCTCTGTGAATAAATATGAAGCGGTCAATTTTTCATGGAAAACTCTACAGTCTGTATCCACTTTTTCTGCTTTTTGGCAGACATTTTGGCTAATGAGGGTGTGGGGACGAGTAGAAAATAGAGTAGACTACTCCGGGATAACAAACAGCAGACGTCACATTGCTGCCATCTGCTGTTCAGTCCCAGAGATGTGCCGCGTCTTCTACCCCCTAGCGGATAATTTAGGAATAGCATTTTATTAAAAATGACAAGCATATTTATGCATAGTTTTTTTCACTTTCAAAATTCGTCCTGCGGGCCGGATTGAACCCTCTAGCGGGCCGGTTTTGGCCCGCGGGCCGTATGTTTGACACCCATGATCTAGACAGATAGATGGATAGATGTATTTATAATAAAGATATTATCTTTGTCTCTCTCTCCCTCTTTCAGGTTTCATGGTGTTTCATGGCTCTGTGAATTCAACATCCTGTTGTATCTATTAGTGGGAGCATTTTATATCTACACCAGAATCTACAGGCAACAGATAATAACCGATAGTAATACTTTAATACTTACTATCATGGAAAATGTGCACATTACCTGAATCAATATTTAAGTTTATATGTCAAAATGTAAAACAGAACATGAGCAGCTAGAAAATGTAATGTCTGAAGCTTCCATGGTGATGTAAATGCAGTGATCACCTGAGTGTCATTTCCTTCCACAGATCAAAAAGCTCAGTAAATCTGGATTAGGAACAGAAGAAGTCCATAGTTGCTCTCCTCCATCACATTAATTCATCCACCCTGAACCACCAGAAAAATATAACCATCAATAACAGATGAGGAACAGAGAAAACTAATTTCATTCCTCAATCCACATCAACTTATCAAAACCTAAACCAGCCTCATGATTCCTGCAGATTTCATGATGAACCAAATGCTAATTTTTTAGAATGGTTTCTCTTAAGCTTTATTTTTTTAAAATTATAATGTACAGTTCTTATTTATGCACAACTTTTAAAAATTATTCAGTTCATTATTCACTTCTATTATTAAATCAGTGTACTAAAGACCTTATTTGATGAGTTTTGTGACACTGGAGACTATTTAGAGTGTGGAGTCCAGAAACAGTCCAGAAATCAGTGTCTTTAAAGCTTCCCATGTACAGGGGAAAGTAGAAAGAATATTCAAAAGCATTATGAAGCAATAAAGAACAAATATTGTCATCCTGTGTCAGTATTTTTCTTTCTTTGGCCAATCTAAGTGTTTGTGTTTGTAAAGTTAAAACTATAGAGTTTATGTAGAGTTAGGGCTGATTTTATAATTAGCATGTTAAGGTTTCACTCACTTTCACAGTTTAAACTGAGTTTCTTTATAATATGAATTTACTGGGAATACATTAGGAAAAAAGAATGTGAAGTATGTAATTGTGCAGGATTAAACTGATTATTATAATGACAGCTGGAGCTGGTATAAAGCCTCTGACATTATATTCTCATACAGTATGTCAACAATACAAAATTGTAGTTTTGTGACACTGGAGACTTGGCAGTATTTACAGGATCCATGTGTGGAGTCCAGAAACAGTCCAGAAATCAGCGTCCATAAAGTTTTCCATGTACAGGGGAAAAGAGTACAAAAAATATTGCATGTTGTACTATAAAAGAACTATAATAGAATATATGTGCAAAGAATATACAAAAGCATTATAAAGCAATAAAGAACAAGTACTGTCATCCTGTGTCAGTACTTTTCTTTCTTAAACACAACTGATTGACCAATCTAAGTGTTTGTGTTTGTAAAGCTAAAACTGTATAGAGTATATGTATAGAATTAAGGCTGATTTTATAATTAGCATGTTACGGTGTCACTCTCACACTTTAAACTGAGTTTCTTTGTAATATGAATTTACTGAGAAACATTAGGAAAAAAGAATGTGAAGTATGTAATTGTGCAGGATTAAACTGATATAATGATAACTGGAGCCGATATAAAGCTGGTATAAAACCATGTATATTCACATACAGTATGTCTACAATACAAAATTGTAGATTTGTGTAAATAAATCCATTAAACAATGTGACCATATCACTGTGTGTTACGCAAACATAAAATACTGGATGAAAAACAAAAACTGATCTACTCACGTTTGGTGTTAATTTATAGCTGTCCAATGCGGAGTTTTGTTATAGTGGAGACATTTTATTAAAGACAACAGTCTAAGATACTAACAGTGTGAGTAGGTCAAAACTGATATTCTTATCTTCTTAGGATATTGGTATCTTCTTAGGTTTCTGCCCAGAGATACAGAATGAACTAATCTGTCCTTGGTTACCTCAGAATCAGTATCAATTTCATATCTGGATGAATAGATAAACAGTGACATGACATCAGATACCATGGTCCTATACCACGGACCAGCTTTTGTGACTGTGATGAGACCAGAATGACCTGGCTGTTGTGAGATGTTTATAGACCATGGAAGTGTGAAAAACATTTCTCAAACAAGAAAACCAGACCACAGTGCTGATGATTGCACAAGTGATAAGTCAAGCGTGCTAGCTGGTGATCACGGAAATACTTTATGTTGATAAAGAAACACATTTCACTTAGCAACAGAGAGATGTTTATTGATAAACTCTATGAATAAACTAAAAAGATTTTTCTTTAATAGACCAGCTAAACACACCTCTACATTTCTACTGTAATAAAAAAAAGCTAATTGTTGCAATCCATCAATCTCTTTCTTTCTGTCCAGTAACTTAGAATACAGGAAGTGAGCAGTTATTACAATAACCACAAAACTTCCTCTACTTCTCAGTAAAGCATTATTATTGCTATAAAAGAAGCTTCATCTTGCTATTGTAGTTTCTCTTCACTAATGATCAAGATCTCTAGCAAGTACAGAGTGAACTGTTCTCTGGATAAAATGAGAAAACAGGCCATCTTTGGAATCCTGCTGATTTTCACACAAGCAGTCATGGGTAGGTTTTATCCTCTTAAAATGCACGATTCAGTTCAAAGTACAATAGTATTTTTTATATATATATATATATATATATATATATATATATATATATATATATATATATATATATATATATTTAAATTTATTTATTTATTTATTTATTTTCTTCCGGTAAATGCCTTTAAAATCAATGTTTTAGAAAAAAAAAAAAAACATAGTCCTGTTTTACCCAAGTGTTATCACTGGCACTAAAGGGTCTAATATATAAAAAATTACATGCTGATATGCAGAATTGGTCTACTGCTTAACCCTGTGCAGGCTTTTCTTTTCCATCATCAGTGTTAACATGTAAGGAGTTTAAAGCAAGTGCAGTTTACACAGTGCGTTTTTTTTTTAAATGTTTATTCAAATGGTACTTCGTCTATTTTAAATGTATCATTTTGAATATTTCATATAAGTAGTTATATCATACACTTTCTGTCAAACTGTCAATCAAAGTGTTGTGTGTGATAATTTATGACCCTCTGTGCTTCCCTGCTTTCAATCTGGCTCCTTTGTGTCTGAGCAGTGGGGGAGAGGGGTGTGTGGGGGGATAGCCCCCCTCCCAACAAAAGGTGTTTATGTTAATGAGTTTGGTTTTTGGCGGGGATGAAATACGTCTGAAATGAAATAATGTTTTTAATATGGGGATATCTTTGTGTTACTGTGTGGTGTTATTTCGTTTGTATAAACACAATGTTAGAAAAGCATGATGTTTGAATGTGTACATATAGGAGTAGAATATTTGTTTTGTGGAAATAATGAAAACAAATATTGATTATGTTTTAAGGATCCCTGATTACCTTTGAATAAAAAGTTTAGGAGTTAAAGCAAAGTTTTTAAAAGAATCTGTTTGAACGGCTCGTTTGTATTACACACATTCTAATCAC
This sequence comes from Ameiurus melas, assembly GCA_012411365.1. Taxonomy (NCBI): domain Eukaryota; kingdom Metazoa; phylum Chordata; class Actinopteri; order Siluriformes; family Ictaluridae; genus Ameiurus; species Ameiurus melas. The sequence goes on from CM022753.1 coordinate 17,617,837, forward strand.
AAACCTTTAGGATGTAAAAATGATTAAAAGAATCCGCATTACTAGGCTTCCAAAAACACATAAAAACTTTAGGCTGTAAAAATAGTGAAAAGAGAAGTTAAAAAAAAAAGCGCATATTACATGACTTCTAAACAAAGATCCTTACAAGGAAAAAAGGATTAAAAGACCTGTTTAAAAAGAATCCGTATTACTAGGCATCCGAAAACACAAAAACTTTAGGCTGTAAAATTACTGAAAATACTGAAAATGAAGCTTCATTTCTGACAGGGGTTTGAATGTTTTCAGATAGAGTGTATATATTTATAAGCAAAATGCTCAAGTACAGGTCTAATACACGACTCCCAGACTATTGTGGATGTTTAAAACTAGTTGTATGTAAAAGTTTGTTCAAAGTAATCTGACATATAATTCCACAGCCTGTGATGAAAATATGGAAACACATGCCATGCAAGAGGTCAGACAATGAACTCAGTAGTCTTATCTGGACTTCTGATACTTTTCTGGTGGAACACATCATGGCTCCCTATATGGTCACATTTTGGATTCTTTTACTGTATATATTTCGTGACATCAATAACCCGCAGAACATATTTTTAACATGAATCCACCAAAAGAGTGTTCAAGTTCATTTGAAAAATCATCACCATTACAAATGCAGTAAATTACAAGATCATTGAGTATCACAATCCACTGCTCAAAACCGTTTCATCTACTTGGTTTTCATATGGCTTGTATCCATTATTGCAAATATTATAAATTTAATTTCAAATATTCCTGTCTGTCTTGCCTCAATATCATACCTTCTGAATCTGAATGCGAGTGTTTATTTGAAAATGGAGCCTCAGTGCCTATGGAAATGGTTCTTCTGAAGACATCTGTGGAAGATATAGCCTTAACATGAGCTTCATTTCTTAATTCAATGTGAACTTAACCATAGATATAATCTAAACAGATGATGTGCTTTTATTTTCCTTACTCCTGCACTGCCTGATCTTGGAAGATTTAACATGTTTGACTTGCTTTTCAACTAGGGTGCCGGTGGAGTGCACGGTGGAATCCATATACCTACATTCATACGTTATGTTAGATGCCACACTCTCCTAGGTTGAAGATACTTTGTAAAAAATAATAATGAAATGAATAAAAAAAACTACAACCCTGAATATGAAAATGAATCAAGACAGATCCAAATAAACAATGAAAGTTCCAATGAAAAATAAAACTAAACGTTCTCTTCCTCTAACTTGTTCAGTACTTGTAATACAGATTAAATTTGTGTGGGCAGATGATGTAAACTATTGATCTGGTCCAATGTTATTTGGGAACAAAGAGCAAGCTGAATTTTCTCAACAAAATTTTTTTGTGTAGTTTGTTATCAGATTGTCTAGATGTAGATCACACATATGTTGAACAAAGATTTCCTCTCCCGTGCTGTAATGATGGCTGGAAACTTGGACTTAATGGCACATACTGTAGAAAGGTCATATAGAACATAGAGAAATCGCATTTAGTGCTTTGGGAATGAAGTCACAGTTGCCTTTTATTCTGATCACAACTAGATAGTTATATTGTTTCTGAGTTTAGTCTTTGTTTAGAATTTTTGATGGAACCCTTCTAGGAATCTAAGGAACCCTTAACATTCAGACTAATTATTTGCAATGTCTGAACATAATGTTTGAAAAGAAACATGTATAACAAGGTTGAAAAGGTAGAAAGGGATCTATGAATTAGTTAATGGGCTCTCTCACTCTATTAAAAGTAGTGCTTAAACAGATACATAGCAGACAAATATACATACAGTGCCTTGCGAAAGTATTCGGCCCCCTTGAACTTTTCAACCTTTTGCCACATTTCAGGCTTCAAACATAAAGATATAAAATTTAAATTTTTTGTGAAGAATCACCAACAAGTGGGACACAATTGTGAAGTGGAACAAAATCTATTGGATATTTAAAACTTTTTTAGCAAATAAAAAACTGAAAAGTGGTGCGTGCAAAATTATTCAGTCCCTTTACTTTCAGTGCAGCAAACTCACTCCAGAAGTTCAGCGAGGATCTCTGAATGATCCAATGTTGTCCTAAATGACTGATGGTGATAAACAGAATCCACCTGTGTGTAATCAAGTCTCTGTATAAGTGCACCAGCTCTGTGATAGTCTCAGGGTTCTGTTGAAAGCGCAGAGAGCATCATGAAGACCAAGGAAAACACAAGGCATGTCCGTAATACTGGTGTGGAGAAGTTTAAAGCCAGATTTGGATACAAAAAGATTTCCCAAGCTTTAAACATCCCAAGGAGCACTGTGCAAGCGATCATTTTGAAATGGAAGGAGTATCAGACCACTGCAAATCTACCAAGACCTGGCCGTCCCTCTAAACTTTCAGCTCAGACAAGGAGAAGACTGATCAGAGATGCAGCCAAGAGGCCCATGATCACTCTGGATGAACTGCAGAGAACTACAGCTGAGGTGGGAGAGTCTGTCCATGGGACAACAATCAGTCGTACACTGCACAAATCTGGCCTTTATGGAAGAGTGGCAAGAAGAAAGCCATTTAAGCACTGAGATGCACGACTCTCTCCTTAATTCGTTAACATAAAGACATTTCCAAGCATTCTGGTCAGCAAAACCCCCAGAAATCACACGTCTCTCTCTCACACAGGCAGATGAAAGATGAAACTGTAATGAAGCGGCAGTTCTGTATAAGTATCCTCGTTGGCGAACCATTTTCCAAAATCTTGTTTATAGTTTAAACAAACTGCACCATTCTTTTAAACAGCACTTTTAAACGCTTTTACCTCCTAAAGGTTTATGTTTAGACTGTATGTAAAAACATCTGTTTCAGGGGTTTTATTTCAGTAAATGTTTATTCAAAGTCACGCCGTTCTCCCAAACACATAATCAACAGCTGTTTTCATTTATTTCACAAGCAAACATTCTGCTCTTATATATTCACATTCAACCATCATGCTTTTATAACAATATGTTTACACATACAAAATAACCCACACAGTAACTAAAACACATGCCCATATTAAACATTTATATTCTTTTCAGACAATACCACAAAAGTAATTTCAGAAATAAACATTCTCTTATACCACAAAAAGGTATACATTTGTGTGTGATTAATTCAGGGAGAAACACGTTTCACAACAGTATTATTAACATAAACACATTTGTTGGGGGAGATCCCCCACAATACACAAAACACACACCCCCAGGAGGGAAAGGACAGAACCCAGACATACAGGGGCCAAAATGACCCACTCATACAGTGGATAGGGCTACACCCACCACCCCCACCACCCCTGGTCATAAAAAAAAACTCTTGGTCAGGAAGAAACAAAAGGCCATAAATTAAGCACTCCTAGAGAAACGTCATCCTGAGAAGGACGAGGCCATAAATTAGCCCTCTAGTTCTACCGCCATGATTGACATTTTGACAGAAAGTGCTGGCCATTTTGAAAACCCATGTGTGGGTGTGTTTAGAGAGAGCGAGAGAGAGAGCGAGAGAGAGGAGTGTCTGAAAACACGTATGTGTGGGCGGGGTTTAGCGAGTAAGAGGTTGGGCTCGTTTTAACTTCATACTGCTTTTACACATTGAATGGAATTCATCTCTGGAAAATACTTATCTTCTAGTTTAAACATTACGGACTCTTTTAAACGACACTTTAAAATTTTTACCTCATAGGGATCTTTGTTTAGAAGTCATGTAATATGCGCTATTCTTTTTAAACTGCTCTTTTCACTATTTTTACAGCCTAAAGTTTTTATGTGTTTTTGGAAGCCTAGTAATGCGGATTCTTTTAATCATTTGTACATCCTAAAGGTTTGTGGTTAGAATGTGTGTAATACAAATGACTCTTTTAAACAGATTCTTTTAAAAACTTTGCTTTAACTCCTAAACTTTTTATTCAAAGGTAATCAGGGATCCTTAAAACGTAATCAACACCCCTCTCCCCCACTGCCCAGACACAAAAGAGCCAGATTGATCAGCTGATACACTCGATAAGGGTTACCCCCCTCATCACACCCCCAACCCCACAGACTTGTCAGTCAGGGAAGCACACAGGGTCATAAATTATCACACACAACACTTTGATTGACAGTTTGACAGAAAGTGTATGATATAACTACTCTTATATAACTAAAAAATAAATCTTGTGAGAAAATGCTCATTTAGTACACAGTCTTCAGAGAAAGGTTTACACACGGTTTGTTGAAACATCATTTATGTATCTTCAAGAAAACAAATGTGCTGTTAATTTTTTTTTTCTGTCATCGTTTAGAATAAAATCCAACAAATATGTTAATAATCCATTGGAGAAGGCACACACACACACACACACACACACACACACACACACTTTTTAGATTGCTTTTTTCACCAAATATGTGCACTTATTCCAATTTTCTTTTCTTTATTAAAATCTGTAGTACAGTACTGAATCCAGCTCTCTTGTAAGAATGGAGTGTCATTTATTAGAGGATAAAGAGGTGTGTAATATCAGTGTGTAATAACGTTAGATAAAAAGTATCTCAGTTTATGTCTTTCAGTCCTCCGTCAGCCTTTAACTCTCTTAACTCTTTAACTCTTAGTTCTGTGCTCTGATCGAGAAAGTGTAGTTGACCGCAGAGCGTTCAGGCGCCTGGAGAGTCTAAATGAACACACACACATGCTGTTCACAGAGACATCTGAGTTTATTTGTGCAGAACAGGCGTATTTATACACAAAGATAAGCAGCAATGTGTGGGTGATTTCTGCTTGTGCAGGGTGCTAGAAAGGTTCAGACAGTTATGCCAAGCACACAGGCATATCACAAAAATAAGTCTATCAAGGTATGAAAAATATATCAGCTATAATAAAGGATGGCAGTTGATCAGCTTATCAGAAGAGGTAATTAAGTGAATACATTCATCATAGGTATTATAACCCAGTATTTCCGTATCCTAGGTGTCTTAATAGCAGTTCATAATATAAGAGAGTACATGATAAGAGAATTTCCTTCAACTAATATTAAGAATGTTCCTCTGTAGGTTTGCTGAGTCAGGATCCTGTTGTCTGTAGATTTAATGAGAGTAGTCAGTGTTATGAAGCTCTCGGGCAACAACTGCACCTGCAAATGCCCCTGGAGGATGGGTTTGAACTAAAGATCACAGACAAGACATCTACCTCTCATTTCCTTTTAAAATACAGAAAAAGGCAAAGTAATCCACCAAAACCAAATCACCGAAGATTGCAGTTTGTTAAAGATAATAAAACTATGATACTAACCAGTGTAGAGAGGAGCGACTCTGGAACATACACTTTAGACATCTTTGATGCAAACGGGACTAATAAAGGCAGTAATACTCTCCAGCTGAACATTGAAGGTAGGACCACACAATCTCTAATCACATCATACAACAAGAAGTTATTTTGTAAATATCTTAAATTATAAACATTCATTCACACTTTAGTCTCGCTCAAGTTTTTTTTTTTAAATTTTGAACTTTTTCAAAAAATTACATTTATTTATGCAAACGAGGCTTCATCTAATTAAATATACAGAAATGTTCCTAAAAAATCTAGGTTTTTGATATTGTTAGAATTAAAATATTTATTTGACTGTGAAGAACCCCTCAAGAGAAACATTTTACAGAAATGTTTGTTAGAGAATAATTTATTCATTGTTTAATCAAGAAAATACCATGCCTTGTTTTTTAGGGTAAAATTTATAATAATCCTACAATAATCAACTATTTGTGAACATCCTCTAAATATCCTTTTAATTAAGGAAATGACACATGCACATGATTAATTATTGTTATTAATGTTGCTATGTGTCTGATTTATTTTTGCTTTGATAATGTGTTTAGTACTTTCAGGTCTTTATAGTAATTCATCCTGAGGTGTTTATCTCTAATCTGCAGCTGAGGTGTCCTCAGTGAAAATGTGGTACAGCTGCGTATCCCCTGGAGTCATGAAAGTTTACTGTTCTGCTGATGGAGACAACCTCCGCTTCAACTGGACTTCTGATTTAAACACACTTCCTCAACTGGAGAACGGGAGCAGCACTGTCATACTGAATAAAGAACATCATGGAAATGTCACCTGCCATGTAGAAAATCACGTCAGCCATCACCACAATACCGCTGAACTCCACCCATGTCCTGGTGAGTCTTCTCACTCTTCTTCAAAATACAGCCAAATATCCAGGGAATATTTTCTAAGAATGAAAAAGTTAAGCTCAGTCCCTAAACACATAAGAAATGGGTAGAGGTAGAAATGATAGCAGTGTCAGCATGATGTGTCAATTCTGGTGCTGATAGTTCCTCAACCTCAAATACACTGCTCAAGTTTGGTCTCGAGTACAGTGGTACTTAAAAAAAAATCCTGAGATGTTCGTCAATCAGAGAAAGAGGACATTATAGACAAATCAGACATAAATAATATTCATATTCTATTACACCCCTATGTGTTAGAAGAAGGGAGGAACAAACTTAAAAACAAATAAATAAAATAAATACAGCACAATTTAAAAACTAGGACACACCTACTTAAAAAGTACCCCTCTCAACAGTAATTAATAAGCAATTATATTATGTAAAAAGTATTTGAATTCAAATTAACATGAGAGCGTACACAAAACAGAAGCAAATTAATCAAAAGAAAATCCGAGAATTTTCCTATTCATTTGTCCAACTTGAGTCTGCAGTCAGATATTCTCATTGTTGACACTATAGCGATGCGTCTCACTTCAACAGACAGACAGGTATGCTGAAACCACTAGCTCTTCTGCTAACTTTTTCTGTATTATCCATCCATCCATCCATCCATCCATCTTCTACCGCTTACTCCTTTTCAGGGTCACGGGGAACATGGAGCAAATCCCTTTTATATGCTTCTTGTCAGTAATTTTCTGATTGATTGAGTGGGAATGTGTTGGTATGTACTAGCTACTCAAGTTCACTACAGTTCCAGACATGCAAGTAACCTTGTTATATTATATGTATGTTATACAGTCAGAAAAGGCACGATGCCATACAGAGAGAGACAGCTGAAAATGAAAGAAAATGTGAAGGAGGCTACAAAAGGGACAGCTTCCTTATCAAAATTTGTGAAAAAAGTGAGCTAATATGAGATAGATAGTTGCAAAAAAGGCGCAATATGTTACAAAGAGTGATAGTCTGTGTTACAAGGTGTTCTGTTCAGCCATACACTGATTGCCCTTGGCCTCCGTGGCACCGCCCCCACTGTCGTTTAGCTTTTTTATATAAATAATACCATTTAGTTCAATTGGAGAACGTTTAACGGACGCTACAATAAAAAAACAAACAAACTGAAAGCAGAGTCGCAGCACAGAATAATAATGGACCCACTTTTCAACATCCCGAATATAGTTCTACTATATACATATAGTAACTTACCCCTTGTTAACTAATATTGCACATTTAATCCTGTAACCTAAGTGATATGAAAACATTGTGATAAAAGATCATTCATTTGTCAATTTATGTTTTTAAATGAAATTAAGAAGGAATAAATTATAAGCTTTAAGCCTAAAAAGCCAGTTTAGGAAGCAGTGCTGCGGTTTTATGGAAATAAAGGACTGCTGCCAAATGTAAATTTAATTGTGAAATTAATAGTTTTACTGACTTTTACAGTAAGAGACATACAGTGGGTGTGTCTCTACAATTGTGGATGGTAATACTGTAGTTTTGGTTTGTTTTGTTTCATATGTGTATGGATGTCTGTTTCATAATTTTAAAATCTTATATTAAAGATTCTTTGGATTCATCTCTAAATAAAAGTTGTTGTTTTGTTGTAATTATTTCTATGAATGTAAAAATAAAATACCATTAGGTTATATTAGTATTGTCAATCTCCTATTCATAATTGTGACCACACACAGTCTGTTTACGATGTCTACCAGTGTGATAAGAATATGTAGTTAAATTAAAGTTAGTAAACTAGTTGAAGTAGTAAAGTGGTCAAATTAGCTCTTTGGTTATGTAGCCATTTTTCATTTGAGCCCCTGAGGAACTCTCTGCAGGTTTCTGGTCAAGTATATATTTTATTTTATTCTTCAGATCCTACTACTGCAGTAATCAGTTCCACAACGACTAATGATGGTAAGTCTCACAGTTCCTTAATTTTCTTTTGTTCTTATGTCTGCATGTACTAGTTTTTCCCTGAGACTGATGATTACTTACTGACCAAAACCCATAAAAAATTGCAGTGCTTCTAAAACAATTAAACCGAGCAGTAAAAATATAACCAACACTTTGTACTCACGTGTGTTTTACTCATCATACCAACTTGAAAAAAGTAACAAAACACAAGCTGTGAAGCAGTTCAACAGTGTAGCCAACTTAGTGAATTTGTTGCTTGATTTGATGCTTTGCATTTAATTGATGTTGGAATTAAAATATTCATTTCACCTTTCAATCTTCAGAGGAAACAGCGTTTCCTCTAAAATCCATCAAAAAGACAAATAATCAATTTGGAGAAGATAAATACAATTCTTTGTAATTATTACCAAATATGTACACTTATTTCCATGTTCAGTTCTTTACTGAAAACTGTACCAGAGTACTGAATCCAGTTCTCCTGTTATAAAAGTGTCATTTAAGTGGATCAGGGGAGTATTTCAGGGTGTTAGAATAATGAGACCATGATCTTGTATTTCTTCCTCTGCAGGTTTGCTGTTTCAGGATCCTGTTGTCTGTAGATTTAATGAGAGTAGTCAGTGTTATGTAGCTCTGGGACAACGACTGCACCTGCAACTGCCCCTGGAGGATGGGTTTGCACTAAAAATCACAGACAAGACATTTACCACTAAATTAATTTTAAAATACAGAAAACACCAAAGTACACCACCAAAACCAAATCCCACAAGATGGCAGTTCATTAAAGATGATAAAACTATGATATTAACCAGTGGAGAGAGGAACGACTCTGGAACATACACTTTAGACATCTTTGATGCAAATGGGAATAATAAAGGCAGTTATACTCTCCAGCTGAACACTGAAGGTAGGACCACACAATCACCGCACACAGCACACTACAAAATATACAAGTTATTTCATAAATATTCAGTTATTCTAAAGTCCCTCTCAAACTATTTTACTATTTCCATTTATAAAAGTTACATTTATTTATGAAAATGAGGCTTCATCTAATGAAATATGCAGTAATGTGTACATACTTAACAAAGCACAATACAGGGCTTTTGATGTTTGATTTTGTTAGAATTTTAGCACTTTATTTGACTGTGAAAAAGCAAGAAGAAGAAGGTAGGACCACACAACCTCTAATCACATCACATTGCACTCTATAATAAGTTATTTTATACACTTATTAAATATAAACCTTCATTCCACACTAAAGTGGTGCTTGAAAGTCTGTGAACCCTTTAGAATGTATAAATAAATTGCATAAATAAATGCAGGTCACGTTGTCCCCTCGAGGTAGTGCTGCAGTGTTGCAGTGTGCTCGGAAACCTGAAGTGCACTCGTTGCCTGAGATAAAACCACGAGCCCAATGCACGAGCTCCAATATGATCCAATATTACATATCTGTGAATGGCAAAAGTATGTGAACCTTTGCTTTCAAAATTTGGTGTGAACCCCTTGTGCAGCAATAACTGCAACTAAACATTTCCGGTAACTGTTCATTAGTCCTGCACATCAGCTTAGAGGAATTTTTGCTCATTCCTCAGTACAGAACAGCTTTGACTCTGCAATGTTGGTGTGTTTCCTCAATGAACTGATTACTTCAGGTCCTTCCACAACATTTCTATTGAATTATGATCAGGACTTTGACTTGACCATTCCAAAACATTAACTTTTTCTTTAACCATTCTTTGGTAGAACGATTTGTGTGCTTAGGGTTATTGTCTTGCTGCATGACCCACTTTCTCTTGAGATTCAGTTCATGGACAGATGTCTTGATATTTTCCTGTAGAAATTGCTGGTATATTGCAGAATACGTTGTTCCAGCAGAGATGGCAAGCTATCCAGGCCCAGATGCCACAAATCAGTATCAAACCATGAGACTACCACCACCACGTTTCACAGATGGGATAAGGTTCTTATGCTGGACCACAGTGTTTTCCTTTCTCCAAACATAGCCAATCTCATTGAAACCAATAATGTAATTTTGGTCTCATTCATTCACAAAACATTTTCCAACAGCTTTCTGGCTTGTCCATGTGATCTTTAGCTAACTTCAGACAGTCAGCAATGTTTTTTTGCAACCCCACCATGCACACCATTGTTGTTCAGTATTTTCCTGATGGTGGACTCATGAACATTAACATTAGCCAATGTGAGAGAGGCCTTTATTTGCTTAGAAGTAACCCTGGTTCCTTTGTAACCTCATTAACTATTACACGTCTTGCTCTTGCTGTTATCTTTATTGGTTGACCACTCCTGGGGAGGGTAACAATGGTCTTGAATTTCCTCCATATGTACACAATCTGTCTGATTGTGGATTGGTGTACAAACTCTTTAGCGATGGTTTTGTAACATTTTCTAGCCTGATGAGCATCAACAGTTATTTTTCTGAGGTCCTCATGAATCGCCTTTGATCATGCCATGATACACTTCCACAAACGTGTTGTGAAGATGAGACTTTGATCGATCCCTGTTCTTTAAATAAAACAGGGCAGTCACTCACACCTGATTTCAATCAGTGGGATGACAAATACCTGACTTTAATTTCACATTCAAATTAAACTGCTGATCCTAGAGTTTCACATAGTTTTGCCACTCACAGATATGTAATATTGGATTATTTTCCTAAATAAATAAATGTCTAAGTATAATATTTTTGTTTAATGGGGTTCTCTTTATAATCTTTTAGGACTTGTATGAAAATCTAATGTTTTAGGTCATACTTGTAACACCTCAGTCCATGAACAGTTCCTCCATCTACTAGAGCAAGCCATCACCTGAGTTTTAGCTACACTTCCTGTTTGTAGCTTTTATAAGCCATGTGCCTCATGCAACACATTGTGAAGTATTGTCAGTGATATCTGCCTTACCATTGCCATTGGTTTTTTTGTTCAGTGACCTTTGGCCTCTTTATTGGAACTTCATTTTATTTGTCTATCAGTTGGATTTGTTTGCTATTTTTCCGTCTCACTGTGTTTGAAACCTTGCCTGGACTTTGACTGTGACTTTGCCTGACACCTTAGATTGCTATTTGATTGTCTTCTACAATAAAGACCCTCTGTACATGGATTCTAACATGTTACCAGCTATGGATACCTTACAATATTTATGCAGTTATATAGAAAATTCTAAAGGGTTCACAAACTTTTGAGCACCACTGTATAGTCTCTCTCAATTTTTTATTCTTGGAAATTAAGCTTAATCTACTTAAATATGCAGCAATGATCATACTTTTTATGTACATACACAAATCTACGCTTTTGATACTGTATTGTTAGAATTTAAATCTTTATTCAACTGTGAAGAACCTCTCAAGATAAATATTTAACAGAAATGTTTGTTGGAGTATAATTTATTTCTTGTTTAATCAAAAAAAGGCATGGCTTGATATAAAAAAAATGTCATGCCATTTTTCAAGGTAAAGTCTATAATAATCCTAAGAATAATCAACATTTTGGGTAATATCCTTTTAATTAAGCAAAGGACACATACATACACATTATTATCATTATTAATGTTGCTGTGTTTATGATTTGCTGCTGCATTTTTGCTTTGATAATGTGTTTAGTACTTATAGGCCCCTATAGTAATTCATCCTGAGGAGTTTATCTCTAATCTGCAGCTGAGGTGTCCTCAGTGAAAATGTGGTACAGCTGCTTGTCCCCTGGAGTCATGAAAGTTTACTCTTCTGCTGATGGAGACAACCTCCGTTTCAACTGGACTTCTGATTTAAACACACTCCCTCAACTGGAGAACGGGAGCAGCACTGTCATACTGAATAAAGACCATCATGGAAATGTCACCTGCCATGTAGAAAATCACGTCAGCCATCACCACAATACCACTGAACGCCACCCATGTCCTGGTGAGTCTTCTCACTCTTCTTCAAAATACAGCCAAATATCCGGGGAATATTTACTAAGAATGAAAAAGTTAGGCTCAGTCCCTAAACACATAAGAAATGGGTAGAGGTAGAAATGATAGCAGTGTCAGCATGATGTATCAATTCTGGTGCTGATAGTTCCTCAACCTCAGCTACATCACTCAAATTCAAATTTGGCCTCGAGTACAGTATGTGGTACTTAAAAAATCTCTGGGGGCTCGAGCCCCTACCCTTTTTCTGAATTATTTAAAAGTACCCCACTCAACAGTAATTAATAAACAATTATATTATGTAAAAAGTATTTGAATTCAAATTAACATGAGAGCGTACACAAAACAGAAGCAAATTAATCAAAAGAAAGTTAGAGACTTTTCCTATTTATTTGAACAACTTGAGTCTGCAGTCAGATATTCTCATTGTCGACACTATAGTGATGCGTCTCACTTCAACAGACAGACAGGTATGCTGAAATAACTAGCTCTTCTGCTAACTTTTTCCGTATTATCCATCCATCCATCCATCCATCCATCTTCTATCGCTTACTCCTTTTCAGGGTCACGGGGAACATGGAGCAAATCCCTTTTATATGCTTCTTGTCAGTAGTTTTCTGATTGATTGAGAGGAAATGTGTTGGTATGTACTAGGTACTCAAGTTCACTACAGTTCCAGATATGCAAGTAACTTTGTTATATTATATGTATGTTATTATAGTCAGTAAAGACACAATGCCAAACAGATAGAGACGGCCAAAAATGAAAGAAAATGTGAAGGAGGCTGCAAAAGGGACAGTTTCCTTATCAACATTTGTGAAAAAAGTGAGCTACTATGAGACAGATAGTTGCAAAAAAGGCATAATATGTTTACAAAGAATGATAATCTGTGTTACACGGTGTTCTGTTCAGCCATACACTGATTGCCCTTGGCCTCCGTGGCACCGCCCCCACTGTCCTTTAGCATTTTTATGTAAATAAAAACCATTTAGTACAGTTGGAGAACATTTAACGGACACTACAATAAAAAAAACTGAAAGCAGAGTCGCAGCACAGAATAATAATGGACCCACTTTTCAACATCCCGAATATTGTTATAATATATACATATAGTAACTTACACCTTGTTAACTAATATTACACATTTAATCCTGTAACCTAAGTGATATGAAAACATTGTGATAAAAGATCATTCATTTGTCAATTTATGTTTTTAAATGAAATTTAGAAGGAATAAATTATAAGCTTTAAGCCTAAAAAACAGTTTAGAAAGCAGTGCTGCGGTTTTATGGAAATAAAGGGCTGTTGCCAAATTTAAATTTAATTGTGAAATTAATAGTTTTACTGACTTTTACAGTAAGAGACATTCAGTGGGTGTGTCTCTACAATTGTGGATGGTAATTCTGTAGGTTTTTTTTTGTTTGTTATTTTTATTTCATAATGTTTAAATTTTCTTTTAAAGATTCTTTGGATTCATCTCTAAAATAAAAGTTGTCGTTTTGTTGTAATTATTTCTATGAATGTAAAAATAAAATAACATTAGGTTATATTAGTATTGTCATTCTCCTATTCATAATTGTGACCACACACAGTCTGTTTACGATGTCTACCAGTGTGATAAGAATATGTAGTTGAATTAAAGTTAGTAAACTAGTTGAAGTAGTAAAGTGGTCAAATTAGATCTTTGGTGATGTAACTATTTTTCATTTGAGCCCCTGAGGAACTCTCTGCACGTTCCTGGTCAAGTATATATTTTATTTTATTCCTCAGAACCTACTACTGCAGTAATCAGTTCCACAACGACTAATGATGGTAAGTCTCACAGTTCCTTAATTTTCTTTTGTTCTTATGTCTGCATGTACTAGTTTTCCCTGAGACTGATGATTACTTACTGACCAAAACCAATAAAAAATTGCAGTACTTCTAAAACAATTAAACCGAGCAGTAAAAATATAGCTGACACTTTCTACTCACGTGTGTTTTACTTATCATACCAACTTGAAAAAAGTAACAAAACACAAGCTGTGAAGCAGTTCAACAGTGTAACCAACTTAGAAAATTTGTTGTTTGTTTTGATGCTTTGCATTTAGTGGATGTTTGAATTAAAATATTCATTTCACCATGAACACAATATTCAGAGAATACAGCGTGTGCTGTTATGATTTGTAAAATGTCATTTTTAGTATAAAATCCATCAAAAAGACAAATAATCAATTTGGAGAAGATAAATACAATTCTTTGTAATTATTACCAAATATGTACACTTATTTCCATGTTCAGTCCTTTACTGAAAACAGTACCAGAGTACTGAATCCAGTTCTCCTGTTATAAAAGTGTCATTTAAGTGGATCAGGGGAGTATTTCAGGGTGTTAGAATAATGAGACCATGATCTTGTATTTCTTCTTCTGCAGGTTTGCTGTTTCAGGATCCTGTTGTCTGTAGATTTAATGAGAGTAGTCAGTGTTATGTAGCTCTGGGACAACGACTGCACCTGCAACTGCCCCTGGAGGATGAGTTTGATCTAAAGATCACAGACAAGACATCTACCACTCGTTTAATTTTAAAATATAGAAAACACCAAAGTAACCCACCAAAACCAAATCCCCCAAGATGGCAGTTCATTAAAGATAATAAAACTATGATACTAACCAGTGTAGAGAGGAGCGACTCTGGAACATACACTTTAGAAACCTTTGATGCAAATGGGAATACTAAAGGCAGTAATACTCTCCAGCTGAACACTGAAGGTAGGACCACACAATCACCTTACACAGCACACTACAAAATATACAAGTTATTTCATAAATATTCAGTTATTCTAGAGTCCCTCACAATCTATTTTACTATTTACAGTCATAAAAAATTACATTTATTTATGAAAATGAGGCTAATGAAATATGCAGTAATGTCTACATGCATAACAAAGCACAAAAAAGGGCTTTTGATGTTTGATTTTGTTAGAATTTTAATCTTTATTTGACTGTGAAGAAGCAAGAAGAAAAAATGTTTGTTGTAAAATAATTTGTATATAGTTTAATCAAGAAAATACAATGCTTCATTATAAAAAGATTTTTAGGGTCAAATTTAACAGAAACCTAAGAATAATCAACATTTTGAAAAAAAAAATGCAGGCAATTTAGAAACTGTATATATAAAAATGTATATATAAAAAGCCAATTTTAATCAAAACAGTTTAAAAAATATAATTTAGTTTAATGTCTTTACTCTATAGTTAGTGTGGTTTGACTCATAAATGGCATGAAGGGGCGGAGCTCTTCAGAGCCTTTGTTACGTTTCACATAATGTGGTGGACAAAAACAGTTTTTCTGTTGAGTTTTAATTACTAGAATTTAATAGAAGACATGTTATAGATGTGATTTATCCAAGTAAATGTTAAGCTGAAGATGTTAATAAAATTGACAATACACTTTTGGTACTAAGCACTCAGCCCACAATTTCAGATTTAAAAAAGTATGTATCCGAAGTAGGGTTTTTGCTGACATACTTTTATGGTTTTAAAAAAGACGTGCATTTGTTGAATGTCGTTGTTGCATTTTAATGTCATGGTGCATCAATCTAGATAATGCTTTAATTGCACAGTTCAAGGTTTTAAAACTATACTGAATTATATTTGACCTTATCTTAAACCTAAAATATTTTTTTAATTAATTGTTGTCTCTTAATTCCCACAAGTATTTGAGAAAATGTGATGATTAAGAAATACAGCCTGCTGTACAATGACATTAGTTGAAATCATTGAAATGAACTCATTACTATAGTTTGGGCGAGATTGAGCTGTAATGTTCTGTGGCCTGTAAGTTTAAAACATGTTACTGATTAGCTAAAGCACACATCAGTCTGAGAGACAGTGGAAAATGGAGAGCTGGAGGATGTGTACAGTAAGATTATGAAACATGAGATTAAATGAATCTAATGATGCTTCACTTTGCTTAGCATTAATATGAGAACGCTGAAAAGCTGCCTAAAGGAAACTGGGTCATTCAGCAGAAAGAATTACTCATCACTCTAACAAAATAAATAACTTCACATTAAATTGGTTTTGCTAAGCTAACTAGATAAACAGGCTGAAAAAGTGGAATTATTTTTCTTGTAATAGTCATATGTATGATGTTCGATAAGGATCTCCTCTTTCTGTTTTGAGTTAATGTTGCTGTGCTTCTGATTTGCCGTTGCATTTTTGGTTTGATAATGTGTTTAGTTTTTATGGTCCTCCATTGTAATTCATTCTAAGGTGTTTATCTTTAACCTGCAGCTAAGGTGTCTTCAGTGAAATTGTCGTATAGTTGCATGTTCCTTGGAGTCAGGAAGGTGCACTGTTCTGCTGATGGAGAAAACCTCCACTTCAGCTGGACTTCTGAAATAACCACTCGGTTGGAGAACGGGAACAGCACTCTCCTACTGGATAGAAACCGTAGTGTAAATGTTACCTGCCATGTTGAAAATCACGTCAGCCATAACCACAGATCCATTGAACTCAACTCATGTTCTGGTGAGTCTGTCTTTTTTTTTTTTTAATGATAAATTTAGCAACAGTAGCAACAACGATGTAGCATCAGAATTAATGTCACTGCTCATGCGCTGGTGAGTCTGTCTTTTTAAAATAATGATTTTGTGAACAAAAAACAATGCAGCAATTTTTGAATACACAGCCAAATTTTATTATAAATTATATTTTTGCTCCATTAATGGAAATAGATCCCGAAGAAACTCACTTTATAGCATGTTTGCTAGCTAGGTCAAATTGATTTGTACAATCCTGTTTTACTTCAGGTAAAATTGGGGTCCCTTCTTCCTTTTCATCTTCAACTCATGAGCTTTCATATTTTAACCCAAAAGTTATATAAAATGAAAGTATTTTTTTTGTCATGTCCACTGATGATGTCACTAACACTTCTGTACAATGGTTCTTACTTACACTCACCATCCACTTTTAGGAACACCTGTTCACCTACACATTCATGCAGTTAACCTATCAGCCAGTCAAGTGCCAGCAGTGCAATGCAAATATCAGGGAGTTATGGGTCAAGAACTTCAGTTAATGTTCAGAATCTCTGTGACTTGACTGTTGGTACCAGAAGGGCTTGCTTGAGTCTTTCATAATCTCATTGAAATTTCACACACAACAATCTTTAGAAATTACACAGAATGATGCAAAAAAAAAAGTAGGAGAATGGCCAGGTTGGTTCGAGCTGTAAATAAATTCATATAATCACTCTTTTCTACTGTGGTGAGCAGAAAAGCATCTCAACATGCAAAAAACATTGAACCCTGAAGTGGATGAGATACAGCAGCAGAAGACCACATTGGGTTCCACTCCTGTCAGCCAAGATCAGGAATCTGAGCCTATCATGGGCACAGGCTCACCCAAATGGGACAATTAAAGATTAGGGTAAAAAATCATCTATTTTTTCCAGTCTTCATCTGTCTAGTTTTGGTGAGTCTGTGCCCATGATCACCTCAGGTTCTTGGTCTTCTGCTTTTGAAGCCCATCTAACTCAAGGTTTGATGTGTTGTGTATTTTATTTATTTATTTATTTTTACTAGAGACTACCTGCCAGATCAGACCAGGCTGTTTATTCTCCTCTGATCTCTCTTGTCAACAAGGTGTTTGGTATTTTTGTTGTTGTTCATACCATTAAAGTCTAGAGACTGTTTTGTGTGTGTGTATGTGTGTGTGTGTGTGTGTGTGTGTGTGTGTGTAAATCCCAGGAGATCAATAGTTTCTGAAATACTCAACAGCCATGCCACAGTTAGTCATACTTTTCCCCCATTCTGATGTTTGATGTGAACATTAACTGAAGTTTTTGACCTGTATCTACATGACTTTATGCAGTGTGCTGCTGCACCATGATTGGCTGATTATAAATCTGCATGTATGTGCACGTGTACAGGTGTTCCTATTAAAGTGGACAGGGTGTTTATTTACTTGTATAGTTCTATATCGATATTACATGGTGTTTTTAAATCTTCAGAATAGCCAAGATGGTCAGTGCTGCGTTTACTAGATGATCTGTTTAATATGACCAGTTGCACATAGTGTAATAATGGTAGGTGAATGGTAGGTGGTAGGTAACTGAATGGTCTTTCAGTTCCTCTAGTTTTCTGATTCCCTCATTTGTCTGTATGTGCTAATTCCCATGCTGTAAAAATTACTGACCAAAACACAGCAAAAAAATAAATAAAACCTCTCTCTCTCTCCCTCTCTCTCTCTCTCAGGTTTCATGGTGGTGTTTTTGTCTGTGTGGCTCTTTCAAGTCATCATCCTGCTGTCTCTGTTAGTGGGAGCGTACATCTACCCCAGAATCTACAGGAAACAGAGGACACCTGAGAGTAAGATTTTAATACTTAACAACTTGGAAAATTATCACATTACCAAAGTCCATTTTCAAGTATGGAGTATGTGCTAACATGTAAAGACAGAAGAACATGAGCAGCTAGAAAATGTAATGTCTGAAGGTCTAAAGCTTCCATGGTGATGTAAGTGCAGTGATCACCTGCACATCATTTCCTTCCACAGTTCAGCAATCACTGTAAACCTGGATTAGGAACAGAAGAAGCAGATCTCCTCTATGCAAGCAACCATCACTCTGTGTCTCATTCAGACTGAAACATGAGAAACATATAACCATCAATAACAGATGGCTAACAGAGAACATAAATTTAATTCCTCAATCCAAAAAAATACAAATAAATCAGCCCCATGATTGCTGTAGATTCGATGCTAATTTTTAGAGTTGTTTCCGGTATTCTTTCTTTTTAAAATTTAAAAAAAATAATGCAATGCTTTGATGCAGTTACAAATGCCAACAATGCTTTTGTGGGAATGATTTTAATAGAGTTTTTGAAATGTAAATGTAGGTATATGTACTGTATGTGTGAATGCTGAAATAAAGTCTGTTTTTAAAAATTTATTATTATTATTATTATTATTATTATTATTATTATTATTATTATTATTATTGTTATTATTATTGTTATTATTATTTATTTTTTTATTGTTTTTTTTTTAAACTGTGACACACCTAAACTCACTGTTCTAGATTGTTCTCTTAATTATGATGTAACTTTTCAGTTCTAAATTCTACAAATTAAATAATTCTAAAAATAAAATTCTTTACTGTCTGGTCTGTATTTAATGTAGTGTACAGTTAAAGGAAGAAAGCCAACATCAAGAGGAGCGACCATTGAGCACAGACACATCCATCAGATGGCCTTTAACAAATCTTAAACTTTTCATCCAAACCTAAATCACTCCAAAACATCTATAAGTGTATAAATAATATTAACATCAATCTGATGAAAACAGTTTTCAGAAAAATGAGTTTTGAAGCTCTGTAGCTCAAATAAACAGCCAAAATATTGTTCTACTCAAATAAATAATATTCCAGCATGTTGGAGCTTGTTAAAGACAACTGGTGGATGAGTTTGCAAGGAGAAAAGTAAGGTTGACGGCAGTCGCTTAAGGTAAGACTGCCTTTTGCTTACTACAGAGACTACTGAAATACTTGTAATTTATTCATTTGTTCATTTTATTTTGCATGGGCAAGGTTGTGGGGTGAAGCAATCAGGGGTCTCTGCACTGATTGAAACACATTTCACTCAGCATCAGAGAAATGTTTATTATCCAACTCTATAAACAAACTAGCAAGATTTTTGCTCAATGGACTCACTAAACACATATTTACACTTCTACTGTAGTTGTACAGAATTTAAAAAAAGTTATTTTAGCAGTCACTTTCTTTCTGTCCAGTCACTTAGAATACAGGAAATGAGTGGTATGTTACTTTTATTTTAAAATATATGAAAACCCAACGTAACCAACAAAAGACATATTCCTCAAGATGATAAAGATGATAAAACTATTATACTACCCAGTGCAGAAGGAATGAGTCATACAATTTAATCACCTTTCATACAAACAAAAATATTAAAATCAGGTATACACTCCAGCTGAAAACTGACCCCACAACCTCTAATCACATCACACAGCACACTACAACATTGTACCAAAAAACGGATGATACCTTAAGCATTGACGCCTGAGGTTTGCACCCCAGCTAAACACATGGGCAGAAACTTTTCTGTCAGCCAAGACAAGCTACACACATGTATATATGGATGTATTGTGTTTCACATTGCCTTGGTTGTACTGTCATATTTCTGTAACTCTGCAGAGCCGCTGTTTATATTATATTTGCTCTCAAATAAAGCAGTGTTGTTTTTGTTGTGGTACAGTGGAGGAGTTAGTGCTGATGACATCATAAGTGGATCAGTGTTGACTGGGATACTGGCTTCGCTGTCTGTCATAACTAGTCTCTCATAGCACTCCATTATTATCATGGTGAATGCAATGGGATGGTAGACAATGAAAGGAAAGGAGAGAAATGCAGAGAAAGACTTAAAACAAATAAATAAAAAATACAGCACATCTTGTTTCAGGCAGTTTAATAATTATGTCTCTCAGTTCCTCTATTTTCTGATGTCCTCAAATGTCTGTATGTGCTACATCTACGTGCTGACAGCAAGATGTGGTTTGTCAGTACCTACTACACATAGTGACCCAGATGGTTTTTGCCAATCAGAGAAAGAGGAAATGATACAGTTCCCTCCACTAATATTGGCACCCTTGATAAATATGACCAAAGAAGTCTGTGAAAAATTGTCTTTATTTTTATATTTTGTCCATGAAATTCACAAAAATACTCTGCTCTCATGGATATCAAACAATTGCAAACACAACACAGGTTTATGAAAAAAAATATCTTTGTTAAATATAGGTGTGCAACAATTATTGGCACCCCTATGAATTTATATGAGAAAAATATATTTGAAGTATATTCCCATTGATATTGGACATATTTCTAGTACACCTGATTAGGAAGAGAAAATTGTTCAACTATGACTTCCTGTTTTACAGGGGTATAAATATGAGGTAACATAGGCCAAACATGAGGCCAAATTCTCTTAGTCATTCATAACAATGGGTAAGACCAAGGAATATAGGTGTGATGTGTGGTAAAAGGTTGTTGAGCTTCACAAAATGAGAAGTGGCTATATGAAAATAGCACAAGCATTGAAAATGCCCATTTCAACCATCAGGATAATAATTAAGAAGTTCCAGTCAACTGGAAATGTCCTGTCGAACAAGCAGGGTATCTACAGCAGGACACCATGAAGGAAGCCACTGCTTACTAAAAAGAACATTGCTGACCACCAGAGGACAACTGGGTGAAAGTGTTGTGGTCAGATGAGACCAAAATGGAGCTCTTTGGCATCAACTCAACTCGCCGTGTTTGGAGGAGGAGGAACAAAAAATTTTTTTTGAATTACTTACAAAACTAAGGCTGTAGTGCACCTCACTGGCACCGTTAATGCACGCTCAATGCCACTGGTTCCATATGGCAAAGGTCAGCTGCAGGGTCATCATCCAGGTAACACCATTAAACGACACTCCTTTAACCCTGGAATGTCTCCTCTGGGGCGGAGCTGTGGCTCCCTGCCACCCCATGCAACTAGACTTTGGGTTAGATGTTACTGCTTCTCTCACCCAAAACTTCCAGAACCTTCCTTTGGACTCTGCCAAGGAGTCAGTCTCTCTCTCTATCTCTCACACTCACATGTTTGCAAACCAGTAAACTATTGATCAGTGAGCAGTGTCAGAACTCTTCATGAGACATTCATAACGTAGAATGTTCTGCCTGGTTCAATGCTAAAATTTCAGACTTCTGATTAAATTTACATAAAGAATTGGAAAAATCTTGGGCTCGTCCGGGATTTGAACCCGGGACCTCTCGCACCCTAAGCGAGAATCATACCCCTAGACCAACGAGCCAGTCAAAAACTATTTAAACAGTGCACACCACAATTTGCCACGTTACAATTTGCCACGTTACATTGAGGAGGTCTAAAACGCAATGTGTTCTTGGTGCCATCTAGTGGTGAGAAGTTAGAACCTGCAACTCTTTTCTAAAATAAAATAATACATATTTTTTCAATTTAAAAACACGAACAAAAAATATTTGAAAAATTTTGAAAAAACTCTACATTGAAGTCCAAATCAGAGTTCACTGAGATGTTGTTTATTATACTTTTTAATTTTATTGTTGCTGTTAACACAAAGGTGCTCATAGGATTACCGTTCATCATCCAGCCTTGCCAACATGCCAAACACAACCAGAACCATACAGGCCTTCCCAGAGACTAAGGTAGCGAGCTTCATATATAGAAGGGAAACTAGCCAGCGGTGGGTGGGGCACAGGCGTTTTAAGGTTGTCAAATGAGATTTTATTATTTTATTTATGATGGTCTGGACAGTGCGCGTGAGTGCGAGTGTGACAGGGAGTGGTTTGCGGGTTCGCCGGAGTCGCGCCGGGGCTTTTCGGTGAAACGGGTTCTTCTCGGCCGTCAGGCAGCGCCGCGTTTGTAGCCAGGGTCATGTGCGAGGTCTCTCCTTTGAGCGGAAGAGCGGCCTTTTATACTCTCCCCACGTCTGCTGGTTGGTGGAACTTTCCCGTGCCGAGGGTGTGTCTGCGGCTCCGCCCCACAGCCACGTGCTTTCCCACTGTCCAAAACATTGAAGCAGGGCTGTCTCTCAGCGCCAGTGCGGCAGGAGCGATCGATCGATCGATATCGATATATATGTGTGTGTGTGTGTGTGTGAGAGAGAGATATGAGAGAAGATATTATCAACACTCTCTCTTTCAGGGTTCATGGTGTTTGTGGCTCTGTGAAGTCATCATCCTGCTGTCTCTGTTAGTGGGAGCGTTTTATTTCTACACCAGAATCTACAGGAAACAGAGGACACCTGAGAGTAAGAAGTAAACACTTACTAGCTTGGAAAATAAACACATTACAAGTCCATATTTAGGTATTAGAGCATGTTCTAAAATGTAAAGACAGAAGAACATGAGCAGCTAGAAAATGTAATGTTTAAAGCTTCCATGGCGATGTAAATGCAACGATCACCTGAGTGTCATTTCCTTCCACAGATCAGGAAGCTCAGTAAACATGCATTAGGAACAGAAGAAGTAGTCCCAAGCAGTTGTTCTCCTCCATCCCATTAATTCATCCACCCTCATCCACCAGAAAAATATAACCATCAATAACAGATGAGGAACAGAGAAAATAAATGTAATAACTCAGTCCACATTCAAAAACTAAACCAGCCCCATGATTCCTGCAGAGTTCTTGATGAACCAAGCTTTATTTTTTAATATTCTAAAATACAGTTCTTATTTATGCACAACTCTTATTAATGATTAAGTTCATTATTCAGTTCTATTATTAAATCAGTTTTGTGACACTGGAGACTTGGCCGTATTTAGAGGATCCATATGTGGAGTCCAGAAACAGTCCAGAAATCAGTGTCCATAAAGCTTTCCATGTACAGGGGAAAGTAGAATGAATATTCAAAAGCATTATAAAGCAATAAAGAACAATTATTGTCATCCTGTGTCAGTATTTTTTTTTTTCTTACACACATCTGATTGGCCAATCTAAGTGTTTGTGTTTGTAAAGTTAAAACTGTATGGAGTATATGTATAGAGTTAGTGCTGATTTTATAATAAGGATGTTAAGGTGTCACTCACATTCACAGTTAAATCTGAGTTTCTTTGCAATATGAATTTACTGGTGTGGCAGGATAAGTGATTTAACTATCCTACTGGCTCTGCTCGGTGTATAGTTTCGGCAGATCAATAAGGTGGGAGCTACCTGATTATTTAAGGACCCTTATTTTGGTAAGCACATATGTATGTGTCTTGGTGATTCGGAGTTCCTCGCTCCCTGGCATTTCCTCCCTTTTCCATTCAGGTACCTTCAGGCTTTTCTCACAGTGTAATGAGGTGAACATCTCAAGGCTAATTTGTTTGTTTATAGTCTTAGATCAGCGCTGATGAGCATGAGCAGCTAGAAAATGTAATGTCTGAAAGTCTAAAGCTTCCATGGTGTAAATGCAGTGATCACCTGAGCATCATTTCCTTCCACAGTTCAGCAATCTCTGTAAACCTGGATTAGGAACAGAAGAAGCAGATCTCCTCTATGCAAGCAACCATCACTCTGTGTCTCATTCAAATATAACCATCAATAACAGATGGCTAACAGAGAACATAAATTTAATTCCTCAAACCAAAAAAAAAAAAAAAGCCTCATGATTCCTGTAGATTCGTTGAGGGACCGAGTGCTAATTTTTAGAGTTGTTTCTGGTATTCTCTCTTTTTTAATATTCTAAAAATAATGCAATGCTTTGTTGCAGTTGTTACAAACACACCAACAATGCTTTTGTGGGAACAATTTTAATAAAGTTTTTGAAATGTAAATGTAGGTATATGTACTGTATGTGTGAATGCGGAAAATTTTTGGAACTTGGATGGAACTTGCATCTTCCAGCAGGACAATGATCCAAAACACACATCAAAATCAACACATCACTGGTTTACTGACCACATAATCAGCGTCCTGCAATGGCCATCACAGTCCCCTGACTTGAAACCCATAGAACACCTGTGAAATTTGAAGGATCTGGAGAGATACTATATGGAGGAATGGTCTCAGATCCCTTGCCATGTATCCTCCAACTTCATCAGACATTATAGGAAACAGAAGCCGCCGGCTGTAAAGTATTGACTAAAAATGTGCCAATAATTGTTGAACACACATTTAAAAAACTTTTTTTTGGATAAACCTGTTTTGTTTGCCAATCGTTTGATATCCATGAGAGCAGAGTATGTTTGATTTATTTTTTTTTTTTTACATAAAAGCTCAAAAGTATAAGGTTAAAGACACATTTTCTGATGATGGTGCTGATATTAGTGGAGGGCACTGTAACACACAAGCCTCCCCCTGGTGATCTGGAAAAATAACTTAAATGTATGGGTAGCCTTTATCACTGAAGGTATATTAGTATTAGATGTACCTTGAGATTGTAGATTGATAACCAGTGAATTTTATGGCTTTATTTGTATTGTGCTAAACATATTCACTGTTCTGTATCTGTTACTCTGAAATAGGTACAGGGGGCCCTTTTCTACTATGTTCAAGTACTGCTTGGCTATGATGGGGGAAACATGTGACTTCATGGCACAGACACACCTCCACCGGTGTTCACAGGATTACCGCTCATCCTTCAGCCTTACCAACATGAACAACCAGAAACCTACAGGCCTTCCCAATGTCTAAGGTTGTTGTGAGCCGTTAATGAATGCTCAGTGCCACTGGTTCCATATGTCAAATGTCAGCTGCAGAGTTGTCATCCATGTAACACCGTTCAACAACACTTCTTTAACCCTGGAATGTCTCCTGGGGGCGGAGCAGTGGCATGCCACCCAGTGCAACTAGACCTTGGGTTAGATGTTACTGCTTCTCCTCACCTAAAGCTTCCAGAACCTTCCTCTGGACTCTGCCTAGTCTCTCACACATAAACACACACAGACACACACCATCAAACCAGTAAACTATGGATCAGTGATCAGTGTCAGGACTCTTTATGAGACATAGAATGTTCAGCCTGGTTGGATGCTAAATTTTGAGACTTATAGATGCAATCTATATTAAAGATTTTGAAAAAAATGGGCTCGTCCGGGATTTGAACCCAAGACCTCTTGCAACCAAAGTGAAAGTCATACCACTAGACCAGTTAAAAGATATTTAGGAGGCTCACATCACAATTTGCCACGTTACATGTCTACAGTACAGATGTTTAAGGAGTTTCTGTAAAACGCGATGTGTTCTTGGTGCCATCTAGTGGTGAGAAATAAGGAACTGCAACACCTCTGTATAAATGAATCATTTTACAGATAAAAAAAAAAAAATTAAAAACACGCTGCATTTTGTGCATTTAAACGAACAAAATATATTTGTGGGAAAACAAAAACAAATAAACGAAGAAACATACATACATATATATACACACACACGCATTCATAATAAATAGACTCACATCTATCTATCTATCTATCTATCTATCTATCTATCTATCTATCTATCTATCTATCTATCTATCTATCTATCTATCTATCTATCTATCTATCTATCTATCTATCTAGATGTATTTTTATGTATCTGCTGTCTATTAGTGGGAGCATTTTATATCTACACCAGAATCTACAGGTAACGGATAATAACCGATAGTAAGACTTTAATACTTACTAACATGGAAAATGTGCACATTACCAGAATCCATATTTAAGTATATATGTAAAAACAGAAGAACATGAGCAGCTAGAAAATGTAATGTTTAAAGCTTCCATGGTGATGTAAATGCAGTGATCACCTGAGTGTCATTTCCTTCCACAGATCAGGAAGCTCAGTAAACATGGATTAGGAACTGAAGAAGCAGTCCCAAGCAGTTTCTGTCCTCCATGTTAATAATTCATCCACCCTGAACCACCAGAAAAATATAACCATCAATAACAGATGAGGAACAGAGAAAATAAATGTAATAACTCAGTCCACATTCAAAAATTAAACCAGCCCCATGATTCCTGCAGAGTTCTTGATGAAACAAGTGCTAATTATTATTATTTTTTAAAGAGTTGTTTCTCTTAAGCTTTATTTTTTAAAATTATAATATAAAGTTCTTATTTATGCACGACTCTTAATAATGTTCATTATTCACTTCTATTATTAAAACAGTCTACTTAAGACATTATTTGATGAGTTTTGTGACACTGGAGACTTGGCCATATTTAGAGGATCCATGTGTGGAGTCCAGAAACTATCCAGAAATCAGCGTCCATAAAGCTTTCCATGTACAGGGGAAAGTAAAAACAATATACAAAAGCATTATGAAGCAATAAAGAACAAGTATTGTCATCCTCTGTCAGTATTTTTCTTTCTTACACACAACTGATTGGCCAATCTAAGTGTTTGTGTTTGTAAAGCTAAAACTGTATAGAGTATATGTATAGAGTTTGGGCTGATTGTTTAATTAGCATGTTACGGCGTCACTCACTTTCACAGTTTAAACTGAGTGTCTTTGTAATATGAATTTACTGAGAATCATTAGGGAAAAATAGAATGTGAAGTATGTAATTGTGCAGGATTAAACTGATATAATGGTAACTGGAGCCGATATAAAGCTGGTATAAAACCATGTATATTCACATACAGTATGTCTACAATACAAAATTGTAGATTTGTGTAAATAAATCCATTAAACAATGTGACCATATCACTGTGTGTCACGGTGTCACGGACCATATCACTGTGTGTACCGGTAGTGGAGACAAGCGCGGCCGAAATGAATCCAGGAAGCAAAAACACTAGGAAGTCCGTAATAACATAAAGGGATAAACCAGGGAATCGTGAAACCGAAGTCCGTAAACCAGCTAAAATCCGAGAACATAGTCAAGTGCTTGGTGACGACTGTTCGTGGTACAGAGCGTTTACTTCGCGCCGTGTCATCGCTAATGAGGGCTTATGTTACCTTGCATGTCACACAGGTGTATGCACTCAGTAATCCGGCGTGACACACTCAAATATAAAATACAGGATTAAAAACAACAACAACAACAACAACAAAAACTGATCTACTCACGTTTGGTGTTAATTTATAGCTGTCCAATACAGAGTTTTGTTATAGTGGAGACATTTTATTAAAGACAACAGTCTAAGATACTAACAGTGTGAGTAGGTCAAAACTGATATTCTTATCTTCTTAGGATATTGGTATCTTCTTAGGTTTCTGCCCAGAGATACAGAATGAACTAATCTGTCCTTGGTTACCTCAGAATCAGTATCAATTTCATATCTGGATGAATAGATAAACAGTGACATGACATCAGATACCATGGTCCTGTACCACGGTCCAGCTTTTGTGAGTGTGATGAGACCAGAATGACCTGGCTGTTGTGAGATGTTTATAGACCATGGAAGTGTGAAAAACATTTCTCAGACAAGAAAACCAGACCACAGTGCTGATGATTGCACAAGTGATAAGTCAAGCGTGCTAGCTGGTGATCACGGAAATACTTTATGTTGATAAAGAAACACATTTCACTTAGCAACAGAGAGATGTTTATTGATAAACTCTATGAATAAACTAGAAATATTTTTAACATGGTATGGTCTCACTCACTTTCACAGTTGAAACTGAGTTTTGTTTGTAATATGAATCTACTGGGAATATATTAGGAAATTAAGAAAGTAAAGTGTGTGATTATGCAGAATTCAACTGTTATTATAACAGTTGGAGCCGAAATAAAGCCTCTCACATTATATTCACATGTCACTAAATCATAATTGTAGATTTGTGTAAATAAATCCATTAAACAATGTGACCATATCACTGTGTGTACATAAACATAAATTACAGGATAAAAAATCTGATCTACTCACGTTTGTTGTTAGTTTATAGCTGTCCAATGTGAGAATTTTAACTAGCGGAGACATTTTATTAAAAAATAACAGTGTGAGTAGGTCTAAATTGATATTTTGCTGCTTTGGTTCCTGCCCAGAGATACAGAATGAACTAATCTGTCCCTGGTTACCTCAGACAGTATCAATTTCATATCTGGAACAGATGAACAGTGACATGACATCAGACACCATGGTCCAGCTTTTGTGACTGTGAGGAGACCAGAATGACCTGGCTGTCGTGAGATGTAGACCACAAAAATGTGAAAAAAAAATCAGACAAGAGAACCAGACCACAGTGGTGCTTACCGCACAAGTTATAAGTTCTCACTTACATGTCCAAGCGTGCTAGGTGGTGAACACTGAAATACTTTATTTTAAAAAAGAAACACATTTCACTCAGCAACAGAGAGATGTTTATTGATAAACTCTATGAATAAACTAGAAAAATTTTCTTTAATAGACCGGCTAAACACACCTCTACATTTATACTGTAATTACAGAAAATGCTAATTGTTTTTCTTTTTTAAAAAACATTACTTGATTGATTTTAAGGCAAAAAAAAAAAAATATATATATATATATATATATATATATATATAATTTTTTTCAGTAAATGCTTTTTTCAGTAAATTCAGTAAAAATATTACTTGATTGATTTTAAAGGCATTTACTGAAAAAAAAAAAATATATATATATATATATATATATATATATATATATATATATATAAATTTTTTTCAGTAAATGCCTTTAAAATCAATCAAGTAATGTTTTTTAAAAAAAAAAAAACATAACACCTAGAGAAAACAGGACTATCACTGGCACTAAATGGTCTAATATATTAAAAATTACATGCTGATATGCAGAATTGGTCTACTGCTTAACCCTGTGCAGGCTTTTCTTTTAACATGTAAGGAGTCTAAAGCAAGTGCAGTTTAGACAGGGCAACTTAGGCATGGGCCATCTGACAAATCTCAGCACAATTCTTAAATACAATACGCTACTACAATATGATTCTACAATATATTTATTATTATTTTTTGTCTGTTTATACAAATGGTACTTCATCTATTATAAATTTAGCATTTTAAATACTTCATATAAATCAATATTCTATAAATTTCAATAAAATAAAGTAATAAGCGAAAGGCTTACACAACATGTATGTATCTTTTAATCAAGAAAACACCTATGCTGTCTTTTCTTTCTGCCACTGTTCAGAAAAAAAACCCAACAAATATGCTAATAATCCATTGGAGAAGACACACACACACACAACCTTTTTATGTGCACTTATTCCCACTTTCTTTTCTTTATTGAAAACTGTAGCACAGTACTGAATCCAGCTCTCCTGTAATAATGGACTGTCATTTATTAGAGGATAAAGAGGTGTGTAATAATATCAGTGAGTAATAATATTAAGAATGTTGCTGATTTTTTTCTTCCTCTGCAGGTTTGCTGTTTCAGGATCCTGTTGTCTGTAGATTTAATGAGAGTAGTCAGTGTTATGTAGCTCTGGGACAACAACTGCACCTGCAACTGCCCCTGGAGGATTGGTTTGATCTAAAGATCACAGACAAGACATCTACCACTCATTTAATTTTAAAATATAGAAAACACCAAAGTAACCCACCAAAACTAAATCACCCAAGATGGCAGTTTATTAAAGATGATAAAACTATGATACTAACCAGTGCAGAGAGGAAAGACTCTCGAAGATACATTTTAGACACCTTTGATGCAAACGGGAATAATAAACTCAGTTATACTCTCCAGCTGAACACTGAAGGTAGGACCACACAACCTCTAATCACATCACACTACAACGTTATTTTGTAAATATGTTAAATTATAAACATTCATTCACACTATAATCTCACTCAAGCAAATAAATAAATAAATAAATAAAATAAAAAAATTGAAGTTAAAAAAATTACATTTATTTAGGCAAATGAGGCTTCATCTAATTAAATATGCAGAAATGTTAATACAATAATCTAGGTTTTTGATATTGTTAGAATTTAAATCTTTATTTGACTGAAAACCTCTGAAGAGAAACATTTTACAGAAAGGTTTGTTGGAGAATAATTTATTCATTTTATAATCAAGAAAATACCATGCCTTGTAAAAATATTTCATGCCATTTTTCAGGGTAAAATCTATAATAATCCTTTTTTTCTGCTGCTGCATTTTAGCTTTGATAATGTGTTTAGTACTAATGTGCTGTAGTAATTCATCCTGAGGTGTTTATCTCTAATCTGCAGCTGAGGTGTCCTCAGTGAAAATGTGGTACAGCTGCATGTTCCCTGGAGTCATGAAAGTTTACTGTTCTGCTGATGGAGACAACCTCCACTTCAACTGGACTTCTGATTTAAACACACTCCCTCAACTGGAGAACAGGACCAGCACTGTCATACTGAATAAAGCCCATCATGGAAATGTCACCTGTCATGTAGAAAATCACGTCAGCCATCACCACAATACCACTGAACTCCACCCATGTCCTGGTGAGTCTTCTCACTCTTCTTAGCAAAAAAAAGGCAAATATATGATTTAAAATGTTTTTTTTTTTTTAATATTATTACGTATGAATGTCTGAATAAATGTTAAGCTCAGTTCCTAAACACATTAGAAATAGCTAGAGATAGAAATCGTAGCAGCATGATTGTTATGGATCGGGAATTGTGGCAGATGCATGTCAAAGTCTTTATTAAAAAACTAACAATGCGCAGGCAACGCACTCTTTACAGGAAAACGGGAATCGTGTCATGAAACGAGAGCATGAATCAAGGCATTGAAACAAAAGACCGCTTAGCCTGCTACATGCACTCACTACATAAACAAAACACATGAGACGCTAGATACAAACTATACAACCCATAATATTGAGCGAAGTGCTCAGTAACCGAGGGGTTTAAATAGTGACCATAATCAAACTAAAGCATCGACACCTGGGGCAAATTAAAGACAGATTCATGACAGAACCTGCTGCAGCCCCCAGTGGCAAATCTAGCAACTTTTTGGGCAAACTTTAGCTACTTTGCCGCTACTTTTTTCACACGCTTTGAACGCTACAGCTTAAACAATGATGTGGCTAATTTATGGATTTTTACGGGCTTCATGCCACCAAAACATTTAACTCGTCACATCGGACCAATGAAATTACCCATCAGGACATTTCTCAGTGGTAACGTTATATGTAGTTTGACAATAACATGAGTTAGCCAGCTAGAAGAGGTTAAGAGCTAATCGGCTAACAGCTGTGCATTGGCTATACACAGCTAAAAACCACGCATTTAGAAAACTCGGTAGAAAATATATACATAAATAATGAATCATACTTATAGGTTGTGATCCAGATGGTCCAAATAAAGTAGTTTTCGGCAACAACAAATAATCTAACTCTTTCAAGGCAACTACAACTGTAGTGTTTGAGGGCGGGTAAGACATCTAAGACATCTGTAAGACATCTACTACTCATTTAATTTTAAAATACAGAAAAAACCAAAGTAACCCACCAAAACCAATTCACCCAAGATGGCAGTTTGTTAAAGATAATAAAATTATGACACTAACCAGTGCAGAGAGGAACGACTCTGGAACATACACTTTGGATATTTATGATGCAAATGGGAAGGCCGTTACACTTTCCAGGTGAACATTGAAGGTAGGACCACACAATGTCTAATCAAAGCACACTAGAAAATGACTATGTTTACATGGACAGCGGTAATCTAATTATTGACCTTACACTGAGTAAGATAATAATGAGATTAAGGTGTTTACATGAGTGCTTTTAGAATACTCCTGTCATATTCCCGTTTTACATGTTTTAGAACATAATTAGATAAACAGTCCACGTCATTACGTCATTGCGCCACGCCGTCCGACGTCCCTCCAGAATTTCACGTAACAAACAGTTCGTCTTCATTATGGTACCATATACACTTTTGGGTGTTTTTCAAAAACAATTTTTTATTTTTTTTTTTACTTTAAGTGCAGTTAATTATTTGTCATGCTCTACGTGCAAATAGACAACTGCTTGAAGCCATGGGCTGTATCTCAAACCGCGTACTTACCGTCTATACAGTAGCCAAGATACATTTATTTTTCCCCACTACAGGCCTATAGTAGGCAAGTTTGCGGTTTGGGACGCGGCCGAGCTCTCTTGTTGGCCGTAAAATGTAAAACTGCCGTGTGTGATAGTGTCCTGTCGCAAAATGCTATGAAAACTCTGACACGACATTCATAATGTGATTAAGGTGTTTACATGTCTGTAATACATGTCCATAATGCGACTAAAACAGGAGTACTCCACCTGTCTTAGTTCGATTAGAGCTTAATTCAAGTATGACTTTAATTAGATTAAGGTAAGTAAAACTTGCTGTTTACATGGAAGTTTCTTAATCAAAGTATGGTCTTAATTGGATTAAGAGTGGATTATTACTTGCCATCTTGGACCTTTCCAAGATGGTGCCAGTGTACCTATCGGCATGCTGTCTCTGTGATCTTTCCTGTCTATTACAGTTTGCTCTATCTGTTTCGTCTGTTCGTCTGGCATATCTGCTGTTTATACTGTATATCGTGTCACACTGGTATCATGTAGACTAAGTGTTGACCTACAATCGGCAAGCTTTGCTTAACATCAGAAGCCATATGGAAGTGCATCTGCGATATACTTGTTTTCAATCCTTGTCCAGCTGACCCGCGGTGGAGTGCGCTCGCCAGCTACCTTGCTGCTTTCCTCCTCTAAGGAAGCGCCGCAGGAAGAGAGGGAATCGTGCTGGTGTTCGGGTGAGAATCAGACGGACAATCGCTTCTTCCATACAATCTCGATTGAGTTTCCCTTAAGCTTGGAAGGGCTCCACTTGACACGGCGGTTATGGCATTAAAGATATGTTTTTCATCTGCCTATTTTCCCCAGACTTCCTACATTCGTCGAATTGTTCTGCTCCTCCACAATTACGGATTCGTCAGAGAAGAGTGAACTGTTTAAATCTCCGACAACTGGAATATGTTTCACCGGATCTGAACTCGTTGAGATGGCCCTGGTTAACGCTAGGTCCGTTTGCAACAAAACTTTAATTTTAAATGAAATTAATTAATCTAAATTTTCTAGCAAACATAACCTGGATATTTTATTCCTGACGGAGACCTGGGCTAATCCTGGTGAGTCAACAGTCTTCGAGGAACTCTGTCCACTGAACTTGTTTTATCAGTACTCCAAGGCCTTCTGTTAAGGGCGGTGGGGTTGCTATGGTTTGTAAACATTCACTGAACATTCAGAGTGTTTCTGTTGGGATTTGCTCATCGTTTGAGGTGCAGTGTGTTATGTTAGTCAACCTCTTCCACGCAATTCTGTGCTTTGATCTATAGGCCACCTAACCCGGACAATGCCTTTTTAAGTTTAAATTTTTGTGCTTTTTTTTTAAACTTCTATTGTTCAGTTGTATGATTGTTTGTTATTATTGGGTGATTTTAATGTGCATGTCTGCTGCCCTGATCGACCCTTGGTTACTGAATTTTGTAATATCTTGGATTCCGTTGGTTTTATTCAACACATAAATCAGGCAACTCATGTCCTTGGTCATACACTAGACCTCATATTGTCTTATGGAACCGCTGTTGATGTTAATATTGAAGATGCTTCCTTCTCTGATCACAAGCCCATTGTTTTCAATGTCCCTGCTGCCAGCTCTGTCGTTATGACTAGGCCTTCAGGATATTATTCTCGTTGTATTAATTCACTCACTGCCTCTCAGTTTAGTGAAAGTTTTCTTGCTAATGCTGTTGAAACATCTATCTTGAGTGCTGCAGAGTCTTCTGCTGGCCCTGATGATTTGATTTCCTTATTTTTTATACATTTTGCTCCAAGATTGTAGACTACAATGGCTCAGCTCATATCTTATTTATTTATTTATTTTTTAAAGTTTAATTTTTATTGAACATTTCTGCTGAACACTTCTGATGAACATTTCTACTAAACATTTCTACATTTCTGCTAAACAATTTTGCTAAACATTTCTAATGACCAATTCTGCTGAACATTTCTAATGACCATTTCTGCTGAACATTTCTGCTAAACTTTTCTGCTGAACATTTCTAATGAACATTTCTAAAGTTTAATTTTTATTGAACATTTCTACGTTTCTTTTTTTATTAAACATTTTTGCTGACCTTTTGATGAACATTTCTGTTGAACTGCTAAGCCTATCTAAATCGCCTTTTCTGTTCTGTCCTCCCCACCATTTCCCAAAAATACAAACAAATTGAGCAACAGCAGTAAATATTCACAGATTTTTTTTCTTTTTATACAAAGGAAAACAAAATCGAACCTACAACCCACCCCTCCGGCTCATCATGGCTACCCATTAACTGTCGCTGGTTATAAAGATATTATAAAATTCAACAACAGGCACCAACCTTTAAGTGGGTAGTGTCTGTAACTCCATAAAGTATGCAATAAAGGGATGCCATTTATGAAAAAAACTTATCTGTACAACCATTCATTGTATATCTTATTTTCTCGAGTTTCAGAAAAAACATCACGTCCTTTATCCACTGGGAGATAGATGGGTATTTAGCAGACTTCCAATGTAACAGTAGGGAACGTCTTGCTATAAGGGATGTGAAAGCAATAACATCCTTTTGTATCGAGCTCAAAGGAAGCTGCTTTGGTTCCTGCCCAGAGATACAGAATGAACTAATCTGTCCCTAGTTACTTCAGACAGTATCAATTTCATATCTGAAATAGATGAACAGTGACATGACATCAGACACCATGGTCCAGCTTTTGTGACTGTGAGGAGACCAAAATGACCTGGCTGTCGTGAGATGTAGACCACAAAAATGTGAAAAAAAAATTTCAGACAAGAGAACCAGACCACAGTGGTGCTTACTGCACAAGTTATAAGTTCTCACTTACATGTCAAGCGTGCTAGGTGGTGAACACTGAAATACTTTATTTTAAAAAAGAAACACATTTCACTCAGCAACAGAGAGATGTTTTTTGATAAACTATGAATAAACTAGAAAGATTTTTCTTTAATAGACCGGCTAAACACACCTCTACATTTATACTGTAATTACAGAAAATGCTAATTGTTGCAATCCGTCCATCTCTTTCTTTCTATCCTGTAACTTAGAATATAGGAAGTGAGCGGTTATTACAATAACCATGAAACTTCCTCTACTTCTCATATCTTACGGACAGGTCTTTCTCAGTAGCGTTGGGTAATTTCTGCTCTTCTTCTAGTCCTATTATTAATGGTGTTCCTCAAGGCTCCATTTTGGGCCCACTTCTTTTTAAATTATATATGCGGCCATTGGGGAATCTTATTAGGGCTCACAATGTCTCTCTTCATTTTTATGCTGATGATACCCAGCTGTACATTCCTGTGAAAGCTGGTGACTCCATTCAGCCATTGTTGGACTGTCTGGATGACATTAAAAAATGGTTGACAAATAATTTCCTCCGATTTCATGAAGACAAAACTGAATAATTGTTTTTGGCCCCCTGATATTGAGAGATGGTCTCATTAACAAGCTCCATAAACACTTTCCCTCAATTTCTTCCCAGGTTAGGAATCTTGGCTTCATTCTGGACTCAGAATTATGCTTAACCAAGCAGATAAATTTGATCGTTAAGACCAGTTTTTATTACAGATTATTTCAAAACTTAAAACATTTTTTCCCGGATTTGGAGAAGGTTATTCATGCTTTTATTACTTCTCGCTTAGATTACTGTAATTCATTATACTTGGGTCTTCCTCAGTCATCTCTGGCTCATTTTCAGATGGTTCAGAATGCAGCTGCAAGGCTGTTGACAAAGTGGTTTGATCATGTCACCCCAATTTTAGCATCACTTCACTGGCTCCCAGTCCGTTTTAGGATTCAGTTTAAGGTTCTGATGTTTGTTTTTAAAACTCTTAATAATCAAGCTCCTTCGTATCTTGTGGATCTTCTTAATCCACATTCACAGATGTCTAAGATCTTCTGATATGTTTCTTTTGCATGTCCCTCATTCTCGGTTAAAAACAAAGGGGGATAGAGCTTTCGCTGTTGCTGCCCCCCATCTATGGAATCAACTGCCACTGGACATCCGCCTTGCACCTTCTACTACTACTTTTAAAAATAGGCTTAAAACATATCTTTTCTACCAGGCTTTTTGATCTAATTTTTAAGTGTTTTAACAAATTTGTTATTGATATTTTCTATTGTCTATGATCTGTTTTTATGTGATCTAATTCAGTTTCTATTTTACTTTCTGTACTCTGTTCAGCACTTTGGTCAGCGTTGCTGTGTGAAATGTGCTATATAAATAAATTTTACTTACTTTACTTACTTACCTTAATCTAATTAAGGTCATACTCGAATTAAGCTCTAATCGAATTAAGACAGGCGGAGTACTCCTGTTTTTTTCCGCATTATGGACATGTACTACAGACATGTAAACACCTTAATTACATTATGAACGTTGTGTGAGAGTTTTCACCGCATTTTGCGACAGGACAGGACCACACACACAGCAGTTTTACGTTTTATGGCGAAAAAGAGAGTTCGGTTGCGTTCCAAACCGCATACTTTCGTACTAAAGGCCTGTAGTGGGGAAAAAGACATGTATCTCCGCTACTATAATAGAAGGTAAGTATGCGGTTTGAGCGCGAGTCCGCACTTCAAGCAGACAAATAATTAACTGCACTTAAAGCGTTCGTAATTTTTTTTTTTTTTTTTTTTTTTTTTTAATATAAAAACACCCCAAACTATACGGTACCATAACAAAGACCAACTGTATGTTGAAACGTGAAATTCTGGAGGGACGTCGGATGGCGTGGCGTGATGTTGTAATGACGCGGCTGTTAATCTAATTATGTTCTATAACATGTAAAACGGGAACATGACCGGAGTATTCTAAAAGCGACTCATATAAACACCTTAATCACATTGTTATCTTAGTCAGAGTAAGGTCAATAATTAGATCATTGCTGTCCATGTAAACGTAGTGAGTGTTGTCCATGTAAATGCAGCTAATGTAAAGCTGAAGATTTTAATAAAATCAGCATTACACTTTTTGAGGAACAAAGAACTCAATTTACGATTTAAAGTATGCATCTGTGGAGTGTTTTTGCTGACATACGTTTATGGTTTAAAAAAAGTCTTCCTCTGTATTTATTGAATATTTGTTCTCCTTTAATATGCCATTATGCATCAATACATACTGCTGTAAAATAATATGTAATATGTAAAATAAATACAGACTACTGTACAATGACATTAGTTGAAGTCACTGAACTGAACTGACTATTGTAGTTTGGTCCAGACTGAACTGCAATGTACTGTGACCTGAACGTGCAAAACATTATCAGTCCAAAAATATAACAGCAGATCATGAAATGCAACAGAAAACCAAAAACACAACACACATGAAAATACAAAATCAGAAACACATCAACACTATCTCAAAATGTAAAGGGACAGTACATATTTAAAACCACATACTTGCTGATTGGATACTATACATGTCAGTCTGAGAGAAGGTGGAAAAAGGGAGATGTCCATATTTCATCTCACCATATGATGAAATATGGACCTACGTACATGAAAATAAACACAAATACAAGCATCAGTAGATTCATCAAGAGCATTTGTACAATGTAATTTTAGATGTGTTGTCATCTTCATAGACACCTAAAGGCCACATAAAATATGATTTCCACTAAGCTAAATAAATAACAGCTTGTAAAAGGTGGCATCCTTTTTCCTTGTAATAATCACAACAATCAGCAATCAGCAACAAGTATGTGATCTTCAATAAGGACCTACACTTTCATTTCATTTTTTTGTTCTTAATTTGCTGTTATGTTTTCTAGTTTTAGTGTTGCATTTTAAAAAACATTTAAAAAAACAATTATTGAAACACAATTATAGGAAAAAAATCAATGTAGAAATTTGTAAATTCAGTGTTTATTAAGGCTTTAGTGAAAAACCATTTTTCATAGCTAAGCATTGCTCATAGTAGGATGTAAATGACGTGGTACTAAGCAGTCTTGCAGGACCCAGGGAGCACCTGAATGATCACTGATCTAATTTTCTTTTGCAGGAAACTTCAGCAAGTTACTTCACCAGCTCTCAGCTCCATATCTCTGTGTTCATAGTGTAGCTATCTGACTACTAGCTTTCAAACAGAAACAGGAAAAATGCATCATCCCAAATAGCTATTCCTGTTTCATTAAATCATTACAGCAGCTGGTATCCAATAAAACGTGATTAAACAAAAGGAATGCATTCATAATCACTATAATACATATTATTATTTCCTAATGGATACCATTGTAAACACTTTAATAGTTACTTTTAGCCTTTCTTTTCCCTAGAAACATAATTTTCTTATCTCAGAGCCTACATTGTTGCTGTTGGTTGATAGATTGTTAAAAAATAAACAAAATCGTTGTATCAGAGTTTCTAGTCCTGCTTTTCATGCTTAATATGATGATTTTTTTTTCTTTTCCTGCAGTGACCAGTTCTACACAATCTACTAATGGTAAGTCTCTCAGTTCATACCTAATTACTTTCTGACCAAAACACAGCAAATATCTAGGATACTTTCCCTTAAAACTTATTTTTTGGCTCAAATTCATTACCATTAATCTAGTTGCAGTGAAATAGGGTAATGATGTTATATAGCACTCCAATGTGAATGTGTCTTATTCAGGATACCAACTTGAACTTGTGGCAGGATAACAAAACACAGACACTCTCTCTCACTCTCTCTCTCATCTCTCTCTCTCTCTCTCCCCCTTTCAGGCCTCATGGTGTTTGTGTCTGTGTGGCTCTTTGAATTCATCATCCTGCTGTCTCTGTTAGTGGGAGCATTTTATATCTACTCTAGAATCTACAGGCAACAGATAATAACCGATAGTAAGACTCTAACACTTACTAACATGGAAATGTGCACATTACCAGAATCCACTGTCAAGTATATCGTGTCAAAATGTAAAGACAGAAGAACATGAGCAGGTAGAAAATGTAATGTTTAAAGCTTCCATGGTGATGTAAATGCAGTGATCACCTGAGTGTCATTTCCTTCCACAGATCAGGAAGCTCAGTAAATATGGATTATGAACAGAAGAAGCAGTCCCAAGCAGTTGCTCTCCTCCATCCCATTAATTCATCCACCCTCATCCACCAGAAAAATATAACCATCAATAACAGATGAGGAACAGAGAAAACTAATTTTAATTCCTCAATCCACATCAACTTTTAAAAAAATAAAACAGCCTCATGATTCCTGCAGATTTCTTGATGAACCAATTGCTAATTTTTTTTAGAGTTGTTTCTCTTAAGCTTTATCTTTTAATATTCTAAAATACAGTTCTTATTTATGCACGACTCTTAATAATCACTCTTAATGATTCAGTTCATTATTCACTTCTATTATTAAATCAGTCTACTTAAGACATTATGTGATGAGTTTTGTGACACTGGAGACTTGGCACTATTTAGAGGATCCATGTGTGGATTCCAGAAACAGTCCAGAAATCAGCGCCCATAAAGCTTCCCATGTACAGGGGTACAAAGTACAAAGAATATTGCCTTTTGTACTATAAAAGAACTACAATAGAATATAAGTGCAAAGAATATACAAAAGCTTTATAAAGCAATAAAGAACAAGTAGTGTCATCCTCTGCCAGTACTTTTATTTCTTAGACACAATTGTTTAGCCAATCTAAGTGTTTGTAAAGCTAAAACTGTATAGAGTATATGTATAGAGTAAGGGTTGATTTTATAATTAACATGGTATGGTGTCACTCACTTTCACAGTTGAAACTGGGTTTTGTTTGTAATATGAATTTACTGGGAATATATTAGGAAATTAAGAAAGTAAAGTGTGTGATAATGCAGAATTAAACTGTTATGACAGTTGGAGCCGAAATAAAGCCTCTCACATTATATTAATGTCACTAAATCATAATTGTAGATTTGTGTAAATAAATCCATTAAACAATGTGACCACATCACCGAGTGTCACGCAAACATAAATTACAGGATAAAAAATCTGATGTACTCAATTTGTTGTTAATTTATAGCTGTCCAATGTGAGAATTTTATCATAGTGGAGACATTTTTATTAAAGACGGTCTAAAAAAAATAACAGTGTGAGTAGGTCTAAACTGATATTTTGCTGCTTTGGTTCCTGCCCAGAGATACAGAATGAACTAATCTGTCCCTGGTTATCTCAGACAGTATCAATTTCATATCTGGAACAGATGAACAGTGACATGACATCAGACACCATGGTCCTATACCACGTCCAGCTTTTGTAACTGTGAGGAGACCAGAATGACCTGGCTGTCGTGGGACGTAGACCGCGAAAATGTGAAAAATATTTTTTCAGACGAGAACCAGACCACAGTGGTGCTTACTGCACAAGTTATAAGTTCTCACTTACATGTCAAGCGTGCTAGGTGGTGAACACTGAAATACTTTATTTTAAAAAAGAAACACATTTCACTCAGCAACAGAGAGATGTTTATTGATAAACTCTATGAATAAACTAGCAAGATTTTTCTTTAATAGACCGGCTAAACACACCTCTACATTTATACTGTAATTACAGAAAATGCTAATTGTTGCAATCCGTCAATCTCTTTCTTTCTATCCTGTAACTTAGAATACAGGAAATGAGCAGTTATTAGAATAACCATGAAATTTCCTCTACTTTTCAGTAAAGCATTATTATTGCTGTAAAAGAAGCTTCATCTTGCTAGTGTAGTTTCTAATCACTCATGACCAAGATTTCTAACAAGTACAGAGAAGACTGTTCTCTGGACAAAATGAGAATACAATTCATCTTTGGAATCCTGCTGATTTTCATACAAGCTGCCATGGGTAGGTTTTATATTCTCAAAATGCACAGTTATTTTATTTGTACAATGTTCAGTTGTACAGTTTATGCTTTATGGAATGACAAATGGAAAAAATGTAGGTTAAAAAAAGGAAGACCAGATATCAGTAAATTGGTCATCTTTTAATGAACACTTCCTGATTTCGGTGAATCACAACGACCCCCCAAAAAAAAAAAAAAAAAAAAACACCTAAGAAATACACCCAACGAAACTGGCCTCTTAGTGATTTCAACCAAATAGTGCACTTATTTTAATATAACGTGGTGGAAAAAAC
The DNA here is from genome assembly GCA_012411365.1 of Ameiurus melas. NCBI lineage: Eukaryota > Metazoa > Chordata > Actinopteri > Siluriformes > Ictaluridae > Ameiurus > Ameiurus melas. The sequence continues at coordinate 17,659,428 of CM022753.1, forward strand.
CTTGAAATATATTTTTTTTATTGCTGCAGTTTGAGATATTATACAACCCCAATTCCAAAAAAAAGTTGGGACACTGTGTAAAATGTAAATACAAACAATACAATGATTTGCAAATCTCAAACCCATGCTATTCACAGTAGAACATTGAAACCATCAAATGTTTAAACTGAGTAAAATGTACCATTTTAAGAAAACGAAAAGGTAATTTTGAATTTGATGGCTGCAATATGTCTCTGAAATATTGTGATGGGGCAATAAAAGGCTGGAAATGTAAGTGTTACTAAAAGTAAGCATTACTCGGTGCCCATATTGACAGGAGCACTACGTGGGTGATGGAGGATAGTGCAGGGAGACTGGGTGTCATCGTTGTCATCACATGTCTTCAATGTGCATACTTTCATCAACTTTAAAGCTATTTACATCCAAACTTGGTGAACAGTGTAGGAGTTAGACCACTTAATATATGTGGCCCCTGTTGTTAAATGGACCAAACGTAATTGGACATTTGGCTGCTCAGCTCTTTCATGGCCATGTGTTATTCCCTCATTATTTCACTTGTAAAAAAGCAGATGAAAAGGTCTAGAGTTGGTTTCAAGTGTGGCATTTGCATTGCAATCTGTTGTTGTTAACTTTCAATATGAGCTGTGCCATCAGAGAGACAGCAAACACATTAGATATGGCCAAAAAAAGGGGGCAAGCATATATAAAGAATGCTGCAATTCCTACAATATTCACCTGATTTTGATGTAAAATAAAGCAACACATTTTTTGGGGGACGTGAAAAGCAGCAGGTTGGAATGGCTCATTGTCACAACACCTAAAGAAATCCAGGTTAAATAGAAGAAGGAATTTCTCCTTACTATAACAACACAAAAATCCATTCAGCAACAAAAATACAACATTCAATAAGGACCTTCCCTTTCTCTTTTCAGTTAATGCTGGTGTGTGTTTTTGAATTTGCTGTTGTGAGTTTTAGCGTTGCTGTTGTGGTTATGGCTTTCTATTGTGTTTTGCACTTAGGGGCCATCATTATAATTAATCATGAGGTGTTTATCACTAATCTGCACCATGAAATCCTCAATGAAAGTGAAGATCAACTGCTTGTCCCCTGGGGTCAGAAAAGTGTACTGTTCTGCTGATGGAGACAACCTCAGCCTTTAGTGGAATTCTGATTGAATCAAACTTACTCAGCTGGAGGACAAGAACAGTTATGCTCCCTGTGATTGGCTCCAGGTTAGTAAGGTTAGTAATTGACTGTCATGGTTATGGTGGTTGAAATTAGGCTAATGGCTTGTTTACATTTTGGGGCACGGAACCAAGGACCAGGTGGAGAGATTATATCTCTGGTCTCACCTGGGAATGCCCCGTGGAGGAGCTGGCAGAGGTGGCCAGGGAGATGGAGGTCTGGGCATCTCTGCTTAGACTACTGCCCCCATGACCTGGACCTGGGTCAGCAGAAGAAAATGGATGGATAGAAGAATTTAGATTGACTTCTTGAAATTGCCTCGTGCTAAAAAGCCACCTTATGATTTTAAGAACATATCCAGAATAACAACAAACAAATAGATTGATGACTCTAAATTGTCTCATCTCATGGATGGGATAGGCTCCAGATGCACTGTGACCCATCATTCTACATGAATGAAATATAAATTGAGTTGATATATTTTGTTCATGCAGGAATCATGTACTGATTTGAACATTAAATTTGTGTATCTAAAGGATATATTTAGTGTTTGGAATATAATATCTTACAAGAATATGGGTGTCTATGTAGGTGCCTGTGACATCCATCACCAGAGTTGTGTGTAACGCGTTAGTGTATTCTAATGACTTTTTCTGATAACGCAGTAATGTAACGCATTACATTTAAATGTATGTAATTTGATTACAGTTACTTAATTACGTTACTTGCGTTACAAATATTAAGTAAAATTCATTTTTAAAATGAATGACGCTTTACCCCGAAGATTGTTTCTTTAGCCCCGAACAATTCACCTGCGGTTAAACTAACTGCTCTTCCTGAAAGCGCAGGTAATGGAGCCGCACATACATTCACCGGCGCGGCTTTTATACACTTAGCGGTAACAGCACCGAACGCGGAAAACGAGCGTCCGCGAGCTCATACACGACAACAGCAAATTAACAATGATCATTTAAAATAAATAAGTAACAAAATAATTTTAAAAAATACGGTATTTCTGACTTTTACAGGCTAAAAGTTTTTATTTAAAATAATAATAATTATTCTTCACACACAAAAAAGGCAAAGTCGCTAAGTTTGCAAAAAAAAAGAAGAAGAAGAAGAAGAAGAAGAAGGAAAAAAAGGCCACGCATCAATTTGAAGGGCGCGACTTTTTGAGGAAGAGCGGCTGGTTGAACCGCAGAATAATTCTCCACTTAGAGCGGTTTGTAACTACGTAACTGAACATCTGTAAAAAGAAGACAGCCTGTAATTTGATATCTTCAGTGACCGGAGGTGAGGCAGTCAGACAGGGTTTACAGGAACATACGTGGAAACACTCGTGTCTTTACCATTTAACATATTAAATGTCTACAAAGCTTTAAAGCGGTGATGTGGATGCAACACTGTATACATTTGAACTATTAAGGTTAGTTATAATAAAGTTAATAAAGGAAACAGCAGTAAACAGTAAACACTCCCACTATGCTGTGAGTTGTAATGTTTAAGCAGCCAAATGTTTAGTCTATAAGTTTGTCTGGAAACGTACTTCCTACATCTACTACTAACTACTGAAACAGACTGGATCATTTCAGTGATTTCAGACATCAGCAGATGATCAACACAGAGATAAACGGGGGTGGTGATGTTTTTGATGTTAATCACTAACCTTTGTGAAGGATCTCCTCCACACATTCCACTGAATGTTCATCCATACACATTTTAAATAGCGGGTCATAGTGGACAAGAGTCTGGAGCTGGGTTTGGGACAGCTTTCCTAACAGTTTTCTTCAAAAAGCAAACCTACTATTGTGAAATGTAGCTATTAATAAATCATAGATAATCGTAGATAAATCACTTTAGAACTCTGCCTGTCTGTAGAAAAATAAAACAGTTGTGAGACTCACTACTGGAATAATATTTCCCTCAAAACTGCTCTATCCATTCACTGTTCTCCCTGTGAAATGTTTTTTATTAGTTTGCATCTGTTTTGGTTTTTTTGTTGTTTTTTTTGTACTATAAACCTATTATTTGTAATTCAAATGGTTTATAGTAATGCACCTGTTCTAATATGTTATCGTTTCTATAGGAACAACTTAAACTGGGACTTGAACAGTGTATAGTTCTTATAATAATACTAAATGAATTTGTCATTTAATAACTATAAACGTTGATATGGTGATGCTTTCTATAAGTAGACAGTTACTTCAATTCAATTCAATTTTATTTTATTTGTATAACGCTTTTTACAATAGACATTGTCTCAAAGCAGCTTTACAGAAATAGAAACATGGTATACAGGTAATGAAAGTGTGAATTTATCCCAACTGAGCAAGCCACTGAGTGGCGACGGTGGCAAGGAAAAACTCCCTAAGATGTTTAAGAGGAAGAAACCTTGAGAGGAACCCGACTCGGAAGGGACCCCATCCTCATTTGGGTAACAACATATAATGTGAAAAAGGTGATAATGGATTTATACGAAGTCTTTAAGGTCTTAGGTGCAGCCGTAGTCCCAGTAGTCCGGAATTAGAGAAGATTTGAGCACCATCCAGAGGCAGAAAGGATCTGGATCTCTAGTATCTCCATAAATTCGTGTGGGGCTTGGCAAAAGGAGAGAGGGAGAAAAAAAGATTATTATCACTGTGAATTAGTAAGATAGAATCTAGTCAGGGTAGGCTTGAGTAAATAAATACGTTTTAAGCCTAGACTTAAACACTGAGACTGTGTCTGAGTCCCGAACACTAATAGGAAGACTGTTCCATAACTGTGGGGCTCTATAAGCGAAGGCTCTTCCCCCTGCTGTAGCCTTCACTATTCGAGGTACCGTCAAATAGCCTGCATCTTTTGATCTAAGTAGGTGTGGCGGATCATATAAAACCAGAAGTTCGCTTAGATATTGTGGCGCGAGACCGTTTAGTGCTTTATAGGTTAATAAAAGTATTTTAAAGTTGATGCGAGATTTTACCGGGAGCCAGTGCAGTGTTGATAATATTGGTGTGATATAGTAATGTCTTCTAGTTCTAGTTAGGACTCTAGCAGCTGCATTCTGGACTAACTGGAGTTTATTTATATTCCTACTGGAACATCCAGACAGTAAGGCATTACAGTAATCTAATCTAGAGGTGACGAATGCATGAACCAGTATTTCCGCATCATGTAGTGACAATATGTTTCTTATCTTAGAAATATTTCTGAGATGAAAGAAAGCTATCTTAGTAATATTATCTACATGAACATCAAATGATAGACTGGAGTCAATAATCACTCCAAGGTCTTTAACTGCTGTACATGATGAAATAGAAAGACCATCCAGAGTTACTTTGTAATCAGAATGATTACTTCTAGCTACACATGGTCATAATAATAGTATTTCTGTTTTATCAGAATTAAGTAAAAGGAAGTTAGTTGACATCCAACGTCGAATGTCCTTTCCACAATCCTCAACTTCACTAAGCTTCTGTCTGTCTTCTGGCTTCGCTGAAACATACAACTGTGTATCATCAGCAAAACAGTGGAAGCTAATTCCATGTTTACGAATAATTTGTCCTAGGGGTAACATATATAAAGTAAAAAGCAGTGGACCTAAAATAGAACCCTGTGGAACTCCAAAAGTAACCTCAGTACGCATGGAGAAATCACCATTTACATCTACAAATTGATAACGATCACTCAGATAAGACGTGAGCCAGGAGAGGACTGTTCCCTTAATGCCAACAACATTTTCTAATCTATCAAGGAGAATAGTTTGATCTATAGTATCAAAAGCTGCACTAAGGTCGAGTAACACAAGCAGTGAGACAAAACCCTGATCAGAGGTCAGTAGAAGGTCATTTACTACTTTAACTAACGCTGTCTCTGTGCTATGATGAGGTCTAAATCCTGACTGATACATTTCATGAATGTTGTTCCTATCTAAATACGAGCATAACTGCTTTGATTCAACCTTTTCTAAAATCTTAGAGATGAAGGGGAGATTTGATATAGGTCTATAGCTGAACAATTGAGATGGGTCAAGGTCAGGTTTTTTAATCAGTGGTTTAATAACCGCTAATTTAAGTGATTTAGGTACATAGCCAGTGCTAAGGGAAGAATTTATTATATTTAAAAGTGGTTCAATTACTCCTGGACAAATCTGTTTAAAGAAACATGTAGGTATGGGATCTAGTATGCAGGATGATGAATTGGCTGAAGAGATTAATGTAGCAAGTTCGGTCTCTCTAAGCGGAGCAAAACACTCTAAACATTGATCTGATATTGCTACATTATCATCTAAGGGGTTTGTTACAGTATTGTCCGGTTTTAATTTAATGGCCTGTATTTCATGTCTAATATTTTCAACCTTATCAACGAAAAATTTAATGAAATCTTCACTGCTATGTAATGATTGAGTGTTTCTCTCTGTAGTGGTTTTAATCCTAGTTAATTTTGCTACCGTGGTGAATAGGAATCTGGAATTGTTTTTGTTATCTCCTATTAAGGTGGAGAAATAGATTTTCCTAGCATTGGCAAGAGATTTCCTATATTTCAGTTGACTCTCCCTCCAGGCTGTTTGAAATATCACCAGTTTGGTTTGACACCATTTACGTTCTAATTTTCGAGATGTCTGTTTTAAGGTTCGCGTTTGATCATTATACCAGGATGCTAATTTTTTCTCTCTAATTATTTTTCTTTTGAGTGGAGCCACTCTATCTAGCATGTAGCGGAGTGTTGACTCCAAGCTTTCAGTCACCTGATCTAGTTCTATTGGATCTGACGGTGATCAAAGTCTAATTGATGTTTCTGCGAGGTTATTTATGAAGCTTGGCTCAGTAGCTCATGTGTAGGTACGTTTTACTTGGTAGTGAGGCGAGGTGGAAATATTCTGATCAATATGTATTATGAATGAAATAAGATAATGGTCTGAGATAACATCAGACTGCGGAGAAATTACAATATTTTCTATACTTAGTCCATATGTTAGTATGAGGTCAAGAGTGTGACCACCATTATAAGTAGGCCCGATTACGTTCTGATTAATCCCTACTGAATCTAAGATGGACACAACCGCTGTTCTCAGAGGGTCTTCCAGGTTATCAAAATGAATATTAAAATCTCTGATGATTAATGCTTTATATACAGACACAACCAGGTTTGAGACAAAGTCTGCAAATTCACTAAGAAATTCAGTATATGGACCTATGGGCCTGTAAATAATAATTAGACTAATTGACTTCTTTTTTGTGGCTACATAATTTACACTGGTATAAAGAATTTCAAAAGAATTAAATTCATACTTACGTTTTTGTGTGACAACTAGATTTTCACTATGGATGAGACCAACACCTCCTCTACCAGTTAAACGAGGCTGATGTACATAACTGTATCCAGGAGGACTGGCTTCATTTAATGCTATGTACTCGTTCGGTTTAATCCAAGTTTCTGTTAAACACATTAAATTATATTTCTGATCAGTAATGATGTCGTTAACAACAAGAGCCTTAGATGCAAGAGGTCTAATGTTTAAAAGTCCCAGCTTCAGATTAAAAGTGTTGGCTGTGCATTCAATATGATTTACTTTTATGTTAATTAGATTACGAAGACAGACTTTCTGTGATTTTCTATATATTTGTATAGCTCGGGGAACAGACACAGTCTCTATAGTATGCATTACCGTTGCCGGACTATAAACTGAACATTGATTATACCGAATGTTGTTATTGTCGGAAGATGTACTTACGGTAGGCAGTCACTTGGAGTGTAGCGCCTTGGAGATGTTGTCAGACAGCAGTTCCGCTCCGAGGGTGCTGGGGTGCAGGCCATCTAGACGAAACAACCTAGGACGCTCCCAGAACAGATTCCAGTTATTGACAAACACAAGATTCTGCTCATTACACCAAGAGACTAACCAATCATTTAAAGTGAGAAGTTTACTGAACTTTTCTGCTCCACGTCTGAATGTGGGAAGAGCTCCAGAGACGATGATCTTCGCGGTGGGTGATCTGCTTCGTACCGTCTCGATCAAGCTGGAGAAGTCCCTCTTCAGAACCTCCGACTGCTGCAGCCTGATGTCGTTCGTCCCCGCGTGCAGCACAACCACTCCAATGCGCTCGTCCTTCTTCAGGATCCCGGACACCTGCGCAGTGACATCAAGGACACGAGCACCAGAAAAACAGTGTGTGTGAACCATACCTTTAGATGAGGCAACACGGACGTTCCGCACAATGGAGTCCCCGACGATCACAGCGTTAGGTCTGGTCTGACGGAGAGGGGCAAAGCGATTCCTAGTTGGAATCTTGAACACCGGAGGTGGAGAGGTCCTCGCCCGGGGTACAGCCTTCGCCTTCCGTCCCTGGTTCACCCAAGGCCCGAGGTGTGTTGGCGCCGGCGTGAAGGAGACCACGCCTTGGAAAGTCCTAGGTCCCTGCACAGAGAAACACACGGGCCTGGGACTGGAAATACCACGCTGTGTGCTTACATTGGATGTGTAGGCAGAGGCACACAATGTTTCCAGCGCAGTTCGTCGCTCCTGCAGCTGGGCCTGCTTGTCGAGTAGGCCGCGGATCTGCTTCTCCACATCCAGTTCCAGCCACACCATGTGAAGCTCGAGCGAGTCCTCATCTGCACTCAAGAGCGAAGAGACGGTAGACATATTTGTGTGTTTTTTTTTAAACAAAAACAGTGGTAAATGCGAAATATGAAAAACGTAAACAAGGCTAGTGGTAGGTGATGCTAGCGGGCTACGGCTAATCGCAAGCTAGTCGCGGTGTTTGTACAAACAATCGAATTTAGCGACGGCGCAATATATCAATTGTTTTATCTAAACTAGTGTCAGTTATATTTGTATAACATAACGTTAATAATTTTAAAGTATAGAGATGAGAAAAAATCAATGTATTAGCGTTAGCTCGAAGGACACTGCTTCCTGCTTGACGCTGCTTCCTGCTTGACACTACTTACAGAATGTTATTTGTCATGTAAAACATTACCCACAGCTTCACCCAGTCTGCACGGTTCCCCAGAGCAGTGTACATTTCCCTTCAGTTGGTTTGTGGGGTTCTGGATGTTTTTACCTCTCTTCTCTGGACTTAGCAAGAGAGAAAAAAATGCAGGACGTCTTTGGGATCCTGTTGATGTTCACAGGAGCTGCCTTATGTAGGTTTCTTAATAGTCATAGAAATTGTTACTTTTTTAATGAAGATTACACACTGTAAAACAGTACAGCAAATGTTTTACATTTGAACACGTTTGTCTCCACAGCTTTCACAACCCTCATTGTGCCTATTAATATTATTCAGATTAAAAAAGTGAAGTGCTGTTTCTGGACATTAAAAAATGCATTGATCTTTGTACAGAAATATAGAAAAATAACATTAGTTTAGCACGTTGCTTGTAATTATTTGCTTTTCCACTAAACAATGATATTATATGTTTAACAAATCACTTCCAATTTCAGACTTTAGTACATTGTATTCTCATAATGATCTCTCATCATCTTATTAAAGTGCAGTTATTTGCGGTTATGTTAAACCCCAAGCACTGCACACGTTCTACACTGATGGCTAATCCTAAAAATACAGAAGTTTACAATTTGAGTAACAAGATGGCTACTTTCATAGTATGCTTACACATGGTATTGAATTATTTCTCTTTCTTTTTGGTAAAGCTTTTAGATTTAGTTTTATAGCAACTTCGCAGTTTGCCTAATTTACCACTATGTTTTCATTAAACTGTCAAAGTAATTCACTTTTGATTAGATTTGGCTTTTGTTTAAGCAGAATACAAACTAAAAATACTCAAGGAAAAATAATTTCTGGATTTAGAAATCATTCCGTTGCACTGAATTCCAGATTTGCTGTAGATAGGATTTGTGAATCGATATCCCTGCACAAGCCCCCAGAAAACTGAGAGGATTTGGGAATCGAGTGATGTGATATTCGGAAAAGAGAAAGAGAACATACACAAGAAAGAAGGCACCCTCGCCCCACTACACACTTCCCACACCAAGCGCTGGGCAGAGTTTTGCAAATGACACTCAGACAATCTAAGTTCAAATGGCAAGATCTCTCATTTATTCAAAGAAAAGCAGAGTATATACCATGCTTGACACACGATAGAGACAATGGGTTAACTATTGATTGGTTAGGTGGAAGGGGATATGTGCATTTAACAGGAAGCAAGTAAGAGGAACAATTCCGTATATGGTATCCAGGAAATCATAGGAATACAAGCAAATATTTTTCGGGAAGGTATGTAAACCCGCGCAGATGGTATTCAGGAGACAAAGGAATACACAAAGGATGGGGTCTTCATCTGTCTGTACCTGGTTGGGAAGAGTTACAGAGGAACAAAGAGGAAAATATGTTAACAAGGTGAAGGCCCTAATCTAGCCTATTAATTGTGCAGACAATTAAAATCAGAAGCAAATACTCACATCCGTAAACCCAATTGAGATAGAAAAAGAGACGATCCAAGGGTCCAGTTGTTATTTTGGTCCACCACACGAGATCCACACCAATGAGAATTCCCAGAAGTGATCTGATAACTGGAGCTTAAGCTCCAGTATTTATAGCTTATGTACAGAGAATATTACCAATAAATTTCAGAAAGATTGGGATCTCATTACCAATAGGGTTAAAAAGAGCTCATCTATATTTACCATGAGGATTAAAAAACCCTCCCCAACAGTTACCATTAGAACAGAAAACAATCCACTTGCGATAACCATTATGTTTGTTTACCAGCCCCTCCAGATTTACCATTAGGTTTGATTTCCCGAGAGCGAGAAAACATAACAATTTTGAAGCTACGAGAGAGAAAACGTAAACAATTTGGAGAACGACCTTGGTCACACAGGTGCAGTGTGACGCAGCTATTCGTATAAATAGCTCCTCATGGTTCTTATGGTTCTTTTAAACATCTAAAGCCCCCTGTCTACAGCACGACCCACCCTTCCAGAGAGACAAGAATCTTTATCCTCTGTATTATGAGTAAGTTCCATTTATCTTTTACTCCTATTTGTCTGGTTTATAATTTACTTTTATATCTGTTTTATATTTCTATTTAACTATTATATTAACTATAATATATATATATATATATATATATATATATATATATATATATATATATATATATATATATATATATAGTTATACTACTTGCACATAGTTTACTGTACTCCCGACCTCATAATATTATTAATATTATCCTGATAATATCTATACTATTTATTCATGTAAAGTTCTAATGGTGTGTGTGCGTTCGGGCCTTTGGGAGGGGGTGTTAGAGAGAGAGGGAGAGACATAGAGAGTGTGTGTGTGCTATGTTTGCATGCCTGACCCTGAACGCGCAAGAGCGCAAGAGTGTGTGTGTGTGTTATCTATGTGTGTGCGCCTCCCTAACTCTCCTTCTCTGTGACTATTAAACCATAGTGTGTCAATCCCAAAATGTGAATCCTGTTTATCAATATCCACCTAATTCCTCCTCTATGTGTCTAGGTGCCCATTTATTGGAAGGGCTGGACCCGGACCCGAGCACCCGCCACCAAATTGTGCATCTCACTGCTGATTTTCAATAAAATTACCTATTACTCATACTCGGTCTCCCTCACGTTTATTTTATGTATATTTTTAACCACAACAAAGGGAACAGAGAGAAGAGTGTTCACAGTAAAATTATCACCTGTAATAATGGAGAAAAGTGTGGACCGGGAATGTGTTTTAGTGTGTAATAATAATTACAAAATGCTGCAGATTTTTTCTTCCTCTGCAGGTTTGCTGTTTCAGGATCCTGTTGTCTGTAGATTTAATGAGAGTAGTTAGTGTTATGTAGCTCTGGGAAAACAACTGCACCTGCAAATGCCCCTGGAGGATGGGTTTGAACTAAAGATCACAGACAAGACATCTACCACTCGTTTCATTTTAAAATATAGAAAACACCAAAGTAACCCATCAAGACCAAATCACCCAAGATGGCAGTTTATTAAAGATAATAAAACTATGATACTAACCAGTGCAGAGAGGAGCGACTCTGGAACATACACTTTAGAAACCTTTGATGCAAACGGGAATACTAAAGGCAGTTATACTCTCCAGCTGAACATTGAAGGTAGGACCACACAATCTCTAATCACATAAATCTTTTATAGTTTTAGAGTTCACTTTAACATTAGTCTATTTGAATTATCTACAAATGTAAAACTGTGGCAGGAATGAATGAATTCTGCTGAATTCTCTAATCTGTTTGGTCAGGTCTTTTCTGTAGAAACAGCTCTGACAGTAGAGCCGACTGTCATTCAAATCACAGGTTTATATTAATGCAATTGTTCTAATGTGTTACCATTTCTATAGTAATGCCTAATTCACAGGAACATGTATGGCAGACACTGAGCAAAAAATAAATTAAAAAACTGTTTTACCAAGAAAAAAATTATAATCTTTGATATAATTATACGTTTTCTATTAGAGATTTATTTATTTATTTTAAAATTTATGGAAGGAGTCTCTAGTGTCAGCACTTTTTTATAGCACATTTTTGTTTTAGTAACTTAGAGAGATTAAAAAAAAAAAAAAAACAGATTGGTGAGGGAACAACTGCTTATAGCTGCTATAACATAAGTGATAACAGGAACCAAGTTGTTTTGCAGATGTTGGACATTTAACTCATTAAATGTGACCAAATGTGACTCATAAAAAAAACCAACAACTGGTAACTGTGGTAACTGTCATCACCCTATAGTTGATTACTTTGCTACAACATGCCCCAAGTGTTTTATTCATGAATATTATATTAATTATTATTATACATTATATTATTATATAATATTAATATACATTACATTTTAAAAATCTATTTCCATTTCTCTTTTTGCATTTATTAAACGTCAAATGAAGCTCAGGAACATTGCACTTAATTTAAACTTCAGTTGTGTAGAAATTTAGCCACTTAAGCTAATCTGTTCAGCCATCATGTTACATTATACAACACCTTACTGTATAGCTCAGCTCAACCACCCTCAAGCCAACCAGGATGGCCAGGAACCTTGGGGTGATTCTTGATGACAGCTTGACATTCACAGACCACATCTTAACAACTACATGGTCCTGTAGGTTCATCCTGTACAACATCAAGAAAATCTAACCCTACCAAACAGGCGACACAGATACTAGTCCAGGCTCTTATCTCAAAACTGGACTACTGCAACCCACCACTTTCTGGCCTCCCAGCCAGCTCCATCAAACCCCTTCAGATGATTCAGAATGCTGAATCAGTCCTTGTCTGTAACCACCCCAAGAGAACCCATGTCACAACCCTCTTCATCCCCTTCCACTGGCTTCCTGTAGCTGCCCGCATCAAAGTCAAGGCCTTGATACTCACCTACAAGACCTTGCCTGGTATAGCACCCTCCTACTTCAACTCTCTCTTGAAGGCTTACGTACCCTCACGCAATCTTTAATCAATTAGCGACCGACGTTTAGTAGTTCCCACTCAAGGCGCAGGATCCCTTTCCAGAACCTTCACACTAACTGTTCATCAGTGGTGGAATGAACTTCCAACTGCAGAATCTCTCACCATATTCAAAAAACAGCTAAAGACCCACCTCTTCCGTGAACACCTAACCAACTCATAAAAATATAATAATAATAATAATAATAATAATAATAATAATAATAATAATATATTGCACTTACACCTCTACTCTGTGCACTTTGCTTCTTCTGGAACTCAATTAATGGATATTGTATGGTAGCACTACTTGTATTGTTCTCTGGTTGATATATCGCTTTGCTTGTATGTTGCTTGTATTTTACTCATTTGCTAAGTGAATAAATGTAAATGTAAATGTAAGCATCAATTTCCTATATGGTATAGATATAAGCAGTGATATCAAACACCATGGTCTTGTAACATGGTCCAGCTTTTATAACTGTCATGAGACCAAAATGACCTTGCTGTTGTGACATGTGTATAGACCAGGTAAGTATGAGGGAGAAAAATATTTCTCTAAATCTAGCAAGATTTTTCTTTGATGGAGCGACTGAACACACATCTACTTTTCTAATGTAACTTTCTTTCTGTCCAGTAACTTCCAATACAGGAAGTGAGTGGTTATTACAATAACAATGGAACTTCCTGTAATTTCATTTTGCTCTTGAAGTTTCTCATCACTCATGATCAAGATCTCTAGCAAGTACAGAGAGGACTGTTCACTGGACAAAATGAAAATACAGATCATCTTTGGAATCCTGCAGAATTTCATACAAGTTGCCATGGGTAGGTTTTATCCTCTCAAAATGCATGATTAATTTATTTTTATAACATGTATTGTTGTACAGATTATGCTTCATGAGAAATGGTATGGATGGAGTTTAAACAAGTGACCAAATACTGTATCAGCAAATCAGTCGTTTATTAATACTTCCCGCACTTCGAAAGTACAAGAACTATTTTTCTTCTGTGAATGTCTTCATCAATCAAATGATGTTTTAGAAAGAATCCCATAATACCAAAGGAGAACAGGATTGCCACTGGCAATAAATGGTCTAACATCATAAAAAAAATGACTGAATCCAGCTCTCCTGTAATAATGGAATGTCATTAATTAAAAGACAAAGAGGTCTGTAATAATATCAGTGTGTAAATATCAGTGTTGAGTAAGTTACTCAAAAAAAGTAATCCACTACAGATTACTAATTACTACTTTAAAATTGTAATCTGATTACATTACTGATTACTGCATTTAAAAAGTGATCAGATTACTAATTACTTTCACGTTACTTTCAAAACCTATTAAACCTACAAAAATACACTACAAAGTGAAATTCATAGTTCTTTCAGTAATTTTAGCACGGGTCAATGTATGACATGATCAGAAAAAGTTGGATCTATCATAAAACATGCCTCGGGTGTTGTCACTGGACTACCAGACCGATAAAACATAAAACTTTTCTAACTAGGCTAGTTTGGTGTCGCTAGCCAAGTGAAGGCACAGCTAAGCTATCATTGTCTGGGTTTAGCTGCTACAGTGCCATGCAAAATACATCATCTTTCCTTGTGCTCTGCTTATATCATGTTCACGTAAACTGGAACTCAGACATTTACACACCTTGTTTTCCTGCTCAGCATCGGAGGATGTTTCTGTTTCAGTTTCAACCCTTTATACTGGTTTAAATGTTTTTGGCATATATCCATTTTTCCTCACACTGACTGTGAACTAGCATTTGGCTGAAGTGAGAGCTGTCAACCAATAAGACACAAATGTTTCCACATGCAAGAGGTCAAGCGATTGGCAAACTGGCATAAATGGGACAAGGCAGGAAGCTGTCATGGTTACGGAAAACAGCGTCGAGATACAAAATATGAAACATAAGCTATGACTATGAACTGGGAGCGGAGAAACCAGCGTGAACTAAACAAAAGAATCTAAACCTGACACATGACATGAACTATGACTATGGTTATCTATCGTAAGGAATCTAAATTAATCTACTATACTTATCTAATATTCCGCCCTGTGTGCTGGGAGATGCGCGGTATATATGCATAAACATAATCAGCGTCGTAATAGCTGACGGCTGGGGGCAATTCAGACACACTTGAAACAACAACCAATGACAGAACAGGGAGGAGACATAACAGAAACATAACAAATGCACGTGTCGAAATGTCACGATTGACAACAACGAAAAAGCAGGTGCTCGCGCACCATGCTCGGCATGCGTGCTCACATGCTCTGCAGCACGCTGCTTAAAGGGGAAATCGTGACACTATACTATTTTTTCTCGGTCTCTATCCATCTTTTCCATCATTACATGGAGGTGTTAAGAATAGGATTATTAAATATCAATGGGGTATAGGACAAGAATAAATTAGCAATGATTGCAGAAATGTAACATTTTCATGTTTCCTTCTTAGAAGAAACACACACAGATAACGGTAATGAAACTGAATGAGGAATGTGGTGGAAAGGAAATCTGGTTATGCGTCATGGGACAAGAAATAGTGCTGGGATAGCTATTTTATTTTCTGAAAATGTGAGTGTTAATGTCTTAAAGAAAGAAGAACTTGTTAAAGGTAGACTATTATCACAAATTGAACATAAGGGTAAAATATTTGAGAGACTCAGTATAATATTTTAGAGACTGATCTACAGATGAAATTTGTTAATCATAATGATGACTGTAAAATACATCACCAGCATCACAGTCGTGCTTTATAAATACTCAGATTGTAATATACAGGTGATATAAAAAACAAAACCAAGATAAATCATGTCAGATTTTTCTCTACCTTTTGTGATATAACAACCAACACAATTCAACTGAAAAACTAATAGAAACGTTTTAAGAAAAAAAAAAGAACAGACAAAGAAAAAAAAATACTAATGATAACCTGGTTGCACCCCTTAAGTTTTACACTGTCAAATGTGTTCCCCCAATGTTGAGGAACTACCAATCTGCCCCCCCACATATACAGTTGAAAATATTTTCTATATGTCCCCCTTTAATGAACCTTGCCTACAGATCTGTGTTTTCTTCATCTATTCTATTTATTTACGTCTATTCCTTTAATATATTTCCGTTTGTTAATGTGGCATTACTAAGTGGTGGGAAAAGGTTTATCCAAATTCAGTAAATCCAACTACGTCACCGGGGGAGGACCAGGGAAAAACTCCCAAATAAAAGCACACAGAAGTTTTACCACTCGGGGCAAGGAACATGAGAGTGAGACACGAGTACGAATATAAAAATTATATTTCATTATGACACTTAAACATCATTAAAACTTGACATGTTAATATAAGTTCACTCTCCCATGAAGCACAATGAAGATTTTTTAACTGAACACTTCTCCAGGCTTGGCAGGGACAAAGCAGGCCAGCTACAGTTCAGGTGGTCATCCAAACCCACTGCAAGTCAAACACTACCTACACCATAAGGAAGTTGTTGTGTTGGCACACTGAGCACGGTGAAGCACACACCACCGAATACCGAATAAATGCAGCTAGCCTCCCCTGTCCCACCAAGATCTCCGTGGCCCCTGGGAGAGAGAGACAGACAGACAGACAGAGAGAGAGAGAGAGAGTAACCCAAAATTACACAAACATTAGACAATAAACAAAAAGGAACAAATTACAGACACCACCGGGGTGGTGGCTAGGTCACCTAGGGCCATTAACACCATCACATGAAATAGAGTCAGTTAACGGCACCTAAGTGGAACCAGAATTATGGTAAACACTACAAATGAAAAATATAGCCATTATAGCATGGAGACAATAAGGCATAGCATACACTCCATCAATAGTATGTGGAACAACAAACCTGAAACAGGTTTGAGGCTGGAAAAACACTGATTTACCACTTGACTCTCAGACCAAATGTGGTTGTAAAACATAAACCAAACATATATCGAAAACTAAAGTAAAGTAAAGCGAATCAGTTGAAGCAAAACAATAAACAAAACAAAACAGTAAGTAAAGCAAAACAATACATAAAGCAGCAACAGCACGGCGCCGGCATCTTCGGCTAGGGAATTGTCTTAGAGAAGATTTAGATGCTCAACTCCCCACTTTCACCTAAACACAAAGATCAGAATGTCAACCTAAATCTACCCAGTCCCAATATGAAGAACGGAGAGGTGCACTTACCATTAGATTGAAAAAACACCAGACGAAGTTGTATGATTACTCACAGGTACCGCGCTCGACATGCATATACATACATATACACAGATACATATACATACACATATATACACATATACATACATATACACAGATACATATACATACACATATATATGCACAAATCTGGCCTTTATGGAAGAGTGGCAAGAAGAAAGCCATTTCTCAAAGATATCCATAAAAAGTCTCGTCTATTGTGGCAAAAGGTTGAAAAGTTCAAGGGGGCCGAATACTTTCGCAAGGCACTGTACACATATACAGATACATATACATACACACATATACATATACATACACAGATACATATAATTCAGTCACCGGATAAATGTTGCGATCACTGAACGTGAGCTCCACCACCAACTCGCCACAATGCACCCGCCACCAGCGCCACTCTAAGACTATAAATATATAAATAAGCCTTTAGATGTTCACCTCATTACGCCGTGAACAAAGCCTCAACGTACCTGATCAGAAATGAGAACCAGAAATGCCAGGGAACTAGAAACTCCGAATCACCAAAACACATATATGCCAACCAAAATAAGGGTCCTTAAATAAATGGGTAGCTCCCACTCTATTGGTCTGGCGAAGCCATACTCCGAGCAGAACCAATAGGATAGCCAAATCAATTATCCTGCCACACCAGCAAATTCATATTACAAAGAAACTAATTTTAAACTGTGAATGTGAATGACACCTTAAAATCCTTATTATAAAATCAGCACTAACTCTATACATATACTCTATACAGGTTTAGCTTTACATGACAAGGATGACACAATTTGTTCTTTATTGCTTCATAATGCTTTTGAATATTCTTTCTACTTTCCCCTGTACATGTAAAGCTTTATAGACGCTGATTTCTGGACTGTTTCTGGATTCCACACATGGATCCTCTAAATACTGCCAAGTCTCCAGTGTCACAAAACTCATCACATAAGGTCTTAAGTAAACTGATTTAATAATAGAAGTGAATAATGAACTGAATCATTTTAAAGAGTCGTACATATACAAGAACTGTATTTTAGAATAATAAAAATAAAGCTTAAGAGAAACAACTGTCAAAATTAGCACTTGGTTTATCAAGAAATCTGCAGGAATCATGGGGCTGGTTTAGTTTTTGAATGTGGACCGAGTTATTACATTTCTTTTCTCTGTTCCTCTTCTGTTATTGATGGTTATATTTTTCTGGTGGTTCAGGGTGGATGAATTAATGGGATGGAGGAGAGCAACCATGGACTACTTCTGTTCCTAATCCATGTTTACAGAGCTTCCTGATCTATTGAAGGAAATGGCACTCAGGTGATCACTGCATTTACATCACCATAGAAGCTTTAAACATTACATTATCTAGCTGTTCATGTTCTTCTGTCTTTACATTCTTTCTGTGTTCTGTCCTTACATGCTCTAATAACTAAATATGGACTCTTGTAATGTGGTTATTTTCCAAGCTAGTAAGTCTTTTCCTCTTACTCTCAAGTGTACTCTGTTTCCCGTAGATTCTGGGGTAGATGTAAAACACTTCCACCAATGAAGACAGCAGGATGATGACTTGAAAGAGCCACACAGACACAAACACTATGAAACCTGAAAGAGAGAGAGATAGTTAATAATATCTTTATTATATATACACACATCTATCTATCTATCCATATATCTATCTATCTAGCATGCACATACATACATACACACACACACACACATATATATATATATATATATATATATATATATATATATATATATATATATATATTATATATTATATATATATATAAAAACAGTCCTAATGAGGCTCGCTACAGCCTTAGTCATCGCGAAGGCCTGTATGGTTCTGGTTATGTTAGGCATGTTGACAATAAATATAAAATTAAGAAGTATAATAAACAACACCTCCGTGAACTCTGTTTTTTTTCTGCAGTAACCTATATGAAGATATTTGGCATAAATGTGCATACTCATTAGTAAACAAACGTTTTTCTTTGTAATGCCCACAAATATTTTTTGTTCATGTGTTTAAATTGAAAAAATATGTTATTTTCTTTTAGAAGAAATTAATTTAAACAGGAGTTGCAGTTCCCATCTTCTCACCACTAGATGGCACCAAGTACACATCGCTTTTTACAGAAACTCCTCAAACATCTGGAGACATGCAATGCGGCAAATTGTGATTTGAACCTCCTAAGCATCTTGTAACTGGGTCGTTGGTTTAGGGTTATGATTCTCGCCTAGGGTGCTTAGGGTTCAAATCCCGGACGAGCCCAAACTTTAATATAAATTTCATCATAAGTCTCAAATGTTCGCATTCAACTAAGCTGAACATTCTTCATAATGAATGTCTCATGAAGAGTTCTGACACTGCTCACTGATCAATAGTTTACTGGTTTGCCATCAAAAGTGCGTTTGTGTGTGTGTGTGTGTGTAACTCCTAGGCAGAGTCCAGAGGAAGGTTCTGGAAGCTCTGGTTGAGAAGAAGCAGTAACATCTATCCCAAAATCTAGTTGCACGAGGTGGCAGGGAGCCACTGCTCTGCCACCAGGAGACATTCCGGGGTTAAAGGAGTGTTGCTGAACGGTGTTAGCTAGATGACAACCCTGCAGCTGACCTTTGCCATAAAGGGTGTAACTATGCTATGGACATTGAAGGGGGGTTCCAATACCCCCCCTCCCCACATCCAAAGTTTGATACTGAAAATTTGCATATTTAGAACATAGTTTTAGGATTACAGTTACCGTTTGAATTCATGTGATTTCTGAATGACAGAAGCTCCCACAGCATGGGGAAATTGTGGCATGCTGTGGACGTCCTGTGGGCAGGTGTATTCTCTGCTCCATAACCTACCATGAAACCTACCACACCAAGTAGAGGCGAGGTAAGATGTGTGCAGGCAAACCACACACACTAACATTTAAACACGCGCAACGACTTTTAAACAAACTCAGAAAGGATGGCTAACTATGAAACTAAATTCAACATTAAAGCTGTAAGCAGCGATGGACAGGCCTTCACACCCAGGTGCTCTACCAGGCGAATGCCATTCCATTTTTTAAACCACTTTTTAGCACAAATATGTTGTTTGGAGTGTGCCACGATCTAAAATGTACATTTCCTGTTACCAGCAGGTGGTGATATGACTAATACTGAATCTTGGCATGTAGATGTCTTCAGGCCAGGACTTTTATCAAACATGTTAAGTTTGGAGCAGATTGGACATTCTATGTTTGCGTTATAACTTCCTTTTTCCATGATGAAACATCGAAATTTGGGAGAGCACCACGCCCACGCCGTGCAGCAAAAACTCAAAAGCTTCAGTTTTGCATCGTCTATGCCTTTAGATAAGACTGACCAAATATGATGCCGATGGCATGGGTTCAAGAGACGTTTTTGTACGTATTGTCATACTACACATGTTTACAGAATTTTTTACATGTAGGTGAAACGTAGCGCGAGATGCACATCAATGAAATTTGTAGGTGGCGCTGTCAAGCCATTTTGCCACACTCAATTCTGGAACCCCTATCAGATGTTAATTTTCACCAGGTCGGACCCCTCTGCAAAGTTTTGTTAGTTTTCGGGTATGTTTAGGCCCTTTAAAATGCGATTCATTTCGGATAATAATAATAATAATAATAATAATAATAATAATAATAATAATAATAATAATAGGACTGGCACCCTGTCCAGGGTGTACCCCGCCTTGTGCCCGATGCTCCCTGGAATAGGCTCCAGGTTCCCCCCGCAACCCTGAAAAGGAGTAAGCGGTTGAAGATGGATGGATGGATGGATGGATAATAACAATAATAATAATAATAATAATAATAATAATAATAATAATAATAAACAGAGCAGATCCAATAGGGCTTCACACCAGGGGTGCTTGGGCCCTAACTATATATGTTGTAAATACAATTTACCCATGGATGCTTCCAAGCAAAGGCGTTCAAAGGATGTGATACAAAGATGTAGAATCTTTACAGACACATGCAAGCAGGCTACTACCGATTCAGTAATGAAAACGCTATCTACATAAGAAGTGGTTAATTTACTCAAATATTTTTCTATTTCTACAAGACCCACTAGATGGTGCTAAAGTGCAAGAAATCGCAACTGATTATTCTGTTTGTGTAACTGGTGTCATTTACTATGTTAATGTCATAAAGCTGTTTAGCTTGCTATGTAATAAGTGTAGAAAGTGTACAACAATATACAGAAACCTGAAACATTAGCTATATAAAGGGTATTGGAGTTTTCTTTTCTTAATTCTAAAGACAAACTGCCATAACTAGTTCTGAATGAAGAAGTACAATATGGCCACAACTCAGACGTTATCTCTCGTTGCCAAGTTAGCACATCTCAGCATTATAATGAACCTTCTATTTGTAAAATCACTTAGCTGTCCTTAGCCCAAGTGTGTTGTATAAGGAACGAAATACTGTGCAACTTTCCTAACTTTCAATCGCATTTATAACAGTCTGTTGCAACGTGAGGGTTCATAACGAACTCAGCGGGAGGATCTGCCAAGTGAATGTAACGTTAATGGTCATAAACAGGAAGTGACGTTAGCCTAGCCTACTTTGTGGGTGTGCAAATATCAACGGTTAATTGACGTTCTTAAGAACAAATGATGCCTTCTATACTAAGCTAAGGTTACCTACTATTTAGGTATCTAGTTACTTACTGTCTGAATAAAAGCTCATATGCTCTACTGCACTTTTCTACGCTTAGCTGCTGTCTCCATTTCTCACAGAGTGAGCTGCTAAAATAGATCAACAAACTTGCGTTGAGTATGGGTGCAACCAAGTGTACAATTGGAGCTGGGAACACACCATCCATCCATCCATCTTCTACCGCTTACTCCTTCTTCAGGGTCAGGGGAGCCTGGAGCCTAGCTGGGAACACACCGATTTTCCTTAATATGGTAGGGTAAGTGATTTAACTATCCTATTGGCTCTGCTAGGAGTATGGCTTCGGAAATCCAATAGGACGAGAGCGACCTGATTATTTAAGGACCCTTATTTTGGTAAGCGTACAAGTGTCTTGCTGATTCTAAGTTCCTCGCGCCCCTGGCATTTCCGGTTCGCGGTACTGTTCAGGTACGGCTCACGGCGTAATGAGGTGAACGTCTCAAGGTTAATTTATATATTTACAGTCTTAGAGTGGCGCTGGTGGTGGGTGTATTGTGGCGAGTTGGCGGCGGAGATCGCGTTCAGTGATCGCAACATTTTCCCGGTGACTGATATGTATAATAATAATAATAATAATAATAATAATAATAATAATAATAATAATAATAAACTTTATTTTATAAAGCGCCTTTAAAGCAGTTTCTCAAAGCGCTGTACATAAAATCACAAATCGCAGAACGAATAAAAGTTAATTAAAACGAATACAACAAACTTAATAAAAAAAATAAATATAAAACAATCAAACAGATATCAGGAATCAAATGCGAGTCTAAAAAAGTGTGTCTTTAGAAGAGCTTTAAAAAATGCCAAAAGTCTGGGATTCCCTGAGTTCAGGGGGAAGAGAGTTCCAAAGTGATGGAGCGTAGACAGAAAAAGCCTTGTCACCCATAGATTTTAGGTGGGTTATTGGAACAGTTAACAGATTACCCTGTGAGGAGTGCAGTCTGCGATTTGGGGTGTAAGGGATTAATAAGTCAGTTAAGTATTGTGGAGCCAATCCATGTAATGCCTTGTATGTCAACATCATGATCTTAAAATCGACACGGAACCTGACCGGGAGCCAGTGTAAGGACTTCAAAACAGGAGTGATATGGTCATATTTCCTGCTTCCCATCAGGATCCGGGCGGCAGAGTTCTGAACATACTGCAATTTGTTTATTGCGGTTTTAGAAACTCCAGCTAAAATGGCATTACAGTAATCCAGCTGTGTGACAACAAATGAATTGATCAGTTTTTCAGCGACAGAAAAGTTTAGCATTGGGCGTAGTCTGGCTATATTTCTGAGGTGAAAAAAGGAAGAATTCACAGTGCTCTGAACAAAAAAATCAAAAGTGAGGCTGGTGTCGAAAATTACACCAAGGTTCCTCATCTTACTTTGGAACTCTAGAACAGAGCCATCAACAAACAGACAGTGGAGCCGCTTTGCGAATCTGATGACAGGAACCTATAAGCATGACCTCAGTTTTCCTGCTGTTCAGGCACAGAAATTTATTATTCATCCATGATTTTATCTCAGAAATACAATCAGAAAGATAACAAACATCAATGTTTTCACCAGATTTAGAGTGAATGTAGATTTGGGTATTGTCAGCATAAAAGTGATAATGGAGGCCAAGCGATCGCAGCAGATGCCCAAGTGGACATAGATAAATATTGAAGAGTAAAGGGATTAGAACTGAACCCTGAGGATCACCAGTGAGCACCAAGCAAGTGTCAGATCTAAAGCCACACATAGAAATAAACTGGGAACGGTCAGTAAAATAGGATTTAAACCAGTTTAAAACTTTCCACACACCAAAAACATTTTCTAGGCGGGTAAGTAAAAGACCATGATCCACAGTATCGAAGGTGGCTCTAAGGTCAAGAAGAATAAGAAGGGAGGTAGCTCCAGAATCAGAGGCCATCAACAAGTCATGTGTAACTTTGACCAACGCCGTTTCAGTGCTATGAAATTTACGAAAACCTGATTGAAGGGGTTCAAAGAGGTTATTGGTTGTCAGATGAGAACATAGTTGGGAGGCGACAACACGCTCAAGTATTTTTGCCAAAAACGGAAGATTTGAAATGGGGAAAAAATAGTTAAAATCGTCCACAGAAACATTTTCTCTCTTAGGGACAGGTGTAACAGCAGCAGTCTTCAGTACTGCTGGAATGACCCCAGTCTCCATTGATTCATTTATAATGCTGAGGATAGTAGGGCACCACACAGTGAAGCACGATTTGAACAGATTCGTAGGATTTCATGCTGGATACCTCCCTTGTGAGAGCCTCAGAATCAAGCAGTGAAAAATGAGTAAAAGAAACACCAGTGAACCCAGATGGACGAAGGAGTGAAGTGGCACAGTCAGGGTTAACAGAAATTTCTTTACGAACATTGACAATCTTAGAATTAAAAAACTGTAGAAAAGAATCACAGAGCTGCTGAGAAACAGGCAAAGTGGTAACAGCGTTTACTTGAAGCAATCTATTTATGGTTTAGAACAAGTCTCTGGGATTATTTTGATTATTTACAATAGCAATAGAGAAGTAAGAGGATCTTTCAGTCTCCAGTAGTGCATGATAATCCCCCAGCAGGTCCTTCCACGCTTGATAGTAGACACTCAGTCCAGTAAGGCTCCATTTTCCGACATACAGCCTTTCTAGAGCGCAGATTGTCATTATACCAGGGAGCAGAGCGGGCGAACGTGACTATACGTGACTTTAGAGGAGCAAAAGTGTCAAGATTAGCAGCAAGAGTGGAATTTAGCTGCAGAACTTTCTCCTCCAGTGATGAGGGATGAAGATCGCTTAGGGTGGAAACCATAGAATTGGAGAAAGCTGTCTGATCGATGGACTTCCACTTCCGGAAGTTTACTGTTCGGATGGTTGGCTCACTTGAATGAAACAGTTCGAGGTTAAAAAAGACAGCTGAAGATGATCAGACAGTCCAATGTCAGTAGCTGAAAACTCAGATACAAATGAGCCATTAGCAATCACAAGATCCAGCGTATGACCCTTGTTATGAGTCGGGTCAGTTACAAACTGTGTGAAGTTAAAACAATCAATTAGTGACAGAAATTCCTTAGCCGCCACAGAGTCACTACAGTCCACATGAATGTTGAAGTCTCCCACAATCAAAATTCTGTCAAACTTAGTGCTCAACATCGACAGGAAGTCCGCAAACTCAGACATAAAAGCTGCATGTGCCTTAGCCTTAGGTGGTTTATAGACTGTCGCGATGATGATGGATACAGGAGCGGAGATACTCAAGACCAGGCATTCAAATGATGAAAACTGGGGAACAGACACAGAGCTTGTGTTGAACTTCAGGTTGTAAACCACAATAATGCCTCTGCCACTGTCAGATAACCTCGGGAGATCTAAAACTCCAACGCCCGCTGGAGTGATCTGGTTAAACAGGAGCCCATCATTTTCTTTATGCCAGGTTTCAGTTAAGAACAACAAGTCCAGCTTTTTATCAGTGATAAAATCCAATAAAAGCAGCGCTTTGTTATTCAAAGACCGCACATTGAATAAAGTGGCATAAGCCAGGCTCTGAAGCGGAGACCCCAGTGGTTTAATCTCCATGCGGGGAACCGATTAAATTACTGCGATCAACACCAGTATGGAGCAGTTTGTTGGTCTTAGGGCGACAGATAGGGACAAAGATGTTAGGAGAGGACGAAACAGCAAGACTCAAAGCCCGATGGATATATCGCTTAGGACGTAGCAGTCCAGTGTCTTGACAGAGACTGTAAGAGTCTTTGGCTAGGCAATAACACTTCTGATTTAGATTCAAAAGCTGGCGGGTAGTGTATCTTATAGTAGGTGAGTGCACACTCGTAGGGCCAGAGCGAGTGAAACTCCGGAGCGCACTGCGAGCACAGACTCGTACAATCCTCACACACAGTCCACACACACAGCCGAGCCGAGGCGTTGATTCAGAGTAACACGCTGCAGGTTATTCCAGTGGAGCTCAGAAATAAAAATTACAGACCAAACTATATAGAATGGCACCACCACATCGCACTCGCAACGGCACTAAAGACAATGTAACTAAAAAAAGAAACTCGCAGAATTAAAACATAAATAAATATGACTTAAAATAACAACGAAAACAAAACAAACAGTAACAGGAGCGGCAGCAAAACACGCCAGCATACCCTGTCTGTATGTATATGTGTATATGTATATGTGTGTATGTATATGTATCTGTATATGTGTATATGTATGTATGTATGTATATGTGTATATATGTGTATGTATATGTATCTGTATATGTGTATATGTATGTATATGTGTATATATGTGTATGTATATGTATCTGTGTATATGTATGTATATGCATGTCGAGCCGCGGTACTTGTGAGTAATCATACAACTTCGCGTCTGGTGTTTTTTCAATCTAATGGTAAGTGCACCTCTCCGTTCTTCATATTGGGACTGGGTAGATTTAGGTTGACATTCTGATCTTTGTGTTTAGGTGAAAGTGGGGAGTTGAGCATCTAAATCTTCTCTAAGACAATTCCCTAGCCGAAGATGCTACTTGTGACGCCGTGCTGTTTTGCTTTATGTATTGTTTTGCTTTACTTACTGTTTTGTTTTGTTTATTGTTTTGCTTCAACTGATTCGCTTTACTTTACTTTAGTTTTCGATGTATGTTTGGTTTATGTTTTACAACCACATTTGGTCTGAGAGTCTAAGTGGTAAATCAGTGTTTTCCAGCCTCAAACCTGTTTCAGGTTTGTTGTTCCACATACTATTGATGGAGTGTATGCTATGCCTTATTGTCTCCATGCTATAATGGCTATATTTTTCATTTGTAGTGTTTACCATAATTCTGGTTCCACTTAGGTGCCGTTAACTGACTCTATTTCATGTGATGGTGTTAATGGCCCTAGGTGACCTAGCCACCACCCCATGGTGTCTGTAATTTGTTCCTTTTTGTTTATTGTCTAATGTTTGTGTAATTTTGGGTTAATCTCTCTCTCTCTCTCTCTGTCTGTCTGTCTGTCTGTCTCTCTCTCTCCAGGGGCCACGGAGTCTTGGTGGGACAGGGGAGGCTAGCTGCATTTATTCGGTATTCGGTGGTGTGTGCTTCACAACGTGCTCAGTGTGCCAACACAACAACTTCCTTATGGTGTAGGTAGTGTTTGACTTGCAGTGGGTTTGGATGACCACCTGAACTGTAGCTGGCCTGCTTTGTCCCTGCCAAGCCTGGAGAAGTGTTCAGTTAAAAAATCTTCATTGTGCTTCATGGGAGAGTGAACTTATATTAACATGTCAAGTTTTAATGATGTTTAAGTGTCATAATGAAATATAATTTTTATATTCGTACTCGTGTCTCACTCTCATGTTCCTTGCCCCGAGTGGTAAAACTTCTGTGTGCTTTTATTTGGGAGTTTTTCCCTGGTCCTCCCCCTGGTGACGTAGTTGGATTTACTGAATTTGGATAAATGTATCCCTCTACTTAGTAATGCCACACTGGGAATACACTAGGAAAAAAATGTGAAGTATGTAATTGTGCAGGATTAAACTGGTATTATGACAGCTGGAGCTGGTATAAACCCTCATGTTACGTTCATACAGTATGTCTATAATATAAAATTGTAGATTTGTGTAAATAAATCCATTAAACAATTTGACCATATCACTGTGTGATGAAATACAGGATAATAAAATCAGAGGTATGCATGTTTGTTGTTAATTTATGGCTGTCCAATGCAGAGTTTTGTCATAGTGGAAACATCTGATTAAAGACAGCAGTCTTAGAAACTGAGTGTGAGTAGGTTTAAACTGATATAATTTTAGGTTCCTGCCAAGAGATACAATATGAACTAATCTGTACCTGGTTACCTCAGACAGTATCTATTCCACATCTGGATAAATAGATAAACAGTGACATGACATCACACCATGGTCCAGCTTTTGTGACTGTGATGAGACCAGAATGACCCGGCTGTTGTGTGATGTTTATAGACCATGGAAGTGTGAGAAATAAGTAAATCTATATATGTGTGTATGTGTGTGTGTGTGTGTGTGTGTGTGTGTGTGTGTGTGTATATATATATATATATATATATATATGTATGTGTAAAATATTTATTTATATATATATATATTTTTTTTTTTTATAATTTTTTTTTCTTTTCCCAGACAAGAAAACCAGACCACAGTGTTGCTGACTGCACAAATGAAGTTCACACTTACAAGTCAAGGGTGCTAGGTGGTTTTAACGGAAATACTTTGTTAATAGAGAAACACATTCGGAGAGATGTTTATTGATCAATTCTATGAATAAACTCAAGATTATTCTTTAATGGCCCAGCTAAACACAGCTCTACATTTCTACTGTAATTATAGAAAATGCTAATTGTTGCAACCCGTCCATCTCTTTCTTTCTATCCTGTAACTTAGAATACAGGAAGTAAACAGTTACAATTACAATAACCACAAAACTTCCTCTAACTTCTCAGTAACGCATTATTATTGCTGTAAGAGGAGCTTCATTTTGCTATTGTAGTTTCTCTTCACTTATGATCAAGTACAGAGAGGTCTGTTCTCTGGATAAAATGAGAAAACAGGTCATCTTTGGAATCCTGCTGATTTTCACACAAACTACCATGGGTAGGTTTTATCCTCTCAAAATGCACGATTCAGTTATTTATAATTTGCTTGTATTTTAATGAACACTTTGTGCACTTCAAAAGTGCTCTAAATATATATATATTTATATATATATATATATATATATATATATATATATATATATATATATATATATATATATATATATATATATATATATATATATATTTTTATACACACACACACACACACACACACACACACACACACACACACACACACACACACACACATTTTTTTCCTTTCTTCTGTAAATGCCTTTAACATCAATGTTTTAGAAAAAAAAACATCGTCCTGTTTTCCCCAAGTGTTATCACTGGCACTTTACACAGTGCATTATTTTATTTTTTTCCCACATGTTTATTCAAATGGTACTTCATCTATTTTAAATGTATCATTTTGAATACTTCATATATAACTAAACAATAAATCTTGTGAGAAAATGCTCATTTAGTACACAGTCTTCAGAGAAAGGTTTAGACTACAGTTTGTTGAAACTTCATTTATGTATCTTCAAGAAAACTAATGTGCTGTTAATTTTTTTTTCTTCTGCCATTGTTCAGAATAAAATCCAACAAATATGTTAATAATCCATTGGAGAAGACACACACACACACACACACTTTTTAGATTGCTTTTTTCACCAAATACAGTGCCTTGCGAAAGTATTCAGACCCCTTGAACTTTTCAACCTTTTGCCACATTTCAGGCTTCAAACATAGAGATATAAAATTTTAATTTTTTTTGTGAAGAATCACCAACAAGTGGGACACAATTGTGAAGTGGAACGAAATCTACTGGATATTTTAAACTTTTTTAGCAAATAAAAAACTGAAAAGTGGTGCGTGCAAAATTGTTCGGCCCCCTTGCATTAATACTTTGTAGAGCCACCTTTTGCTGCGATTACAGCTGCAAGTCCCACTTTTTGGTGATTCTTCACAAAAAATAAAAATTTTATATCTTTATGTTTGAAGCCTGAAATGTGGCAAAAGGTTGAAAAGTTCAAGGGGGCCGAATACTTTTGCAAGGCACTGTATGTGCACTTATTCCCATTTTCTTTTCTTTATTAAAATCTGTAGTACAGTACTGAATCCAGCTCTCTTGTAAGAATGGAGTGTCATTTATTAGAGGATAAAGAGGTGTGTAATATCAGTGTGTAATAACGTTAGATAAAAAGTATCTCAGGTTATGTTATTCAGTCCTCCGTCAGCCTTTAACTCTCTTAACTCTTAGTTCTGTGCTATGATCGAAAAATTGTGGTTGACCGCAGAGCGTTCAGGCGCCTGGAGAGTCTAAATGAACACACACACATGCTGTTCACAGAGACATCTGAGTTTATTTGTGCAGAACAGGAGTGGTTTCTGCTTGTGCAGTGTGCTAGAAAGGTTCAGACAGTTATGCCAAGCACACAGGCATATCACAAAAATAAGTCTATCAAGGTACAAAAAATATATCAGCTATAATAAAGGATGGCAGTTGATCAACTTATCAGAAGAGGTAATTAAGTGAGTACATTCATCATAGGTTTTATAACCCAGTATCCAAAGTGTCTTAATAGCAGTTCATAATATGAGAGTACATCATAAGAGAACTTCCTTCAACTAATATTAAGAATGTTCCTTTTTTTTTTTTTTTTTTTTTTTCCTCTGCAGGTTTGCTGTTTCAGGATCCTGTTGTCTGTAGATTTAATGAGAGTAGTCAGTGTTATGTATCTCTGGGACAACGACTGCACCTGCAACTGCCCCTGGAGGATGGGTTTGAACTAAAGATCACAGACAAGACATCTACCACTCGTTTAATTTTAAAATATAGAAAACACCAAAGTAGCACACCAAAACCAAATCACCCAAGATGGCAGTTTATTAAAGATAATAAAACTATGATACTAACCAGTGCAGAGAGGAGCGACTCTGGAACATACACTTTAGATATCTTTCATGCAAACGGGACTAATAAACTCAGTTATACTCTCCAGCTGAACACTGAAGGTAGGACCACACAACTTCTAATCACATCACACAGCACACTACAATGTTATTTTGTAAATATTTTACATTCATTCACACTATAGTCAAGCATTTATTAAAAAAAAAATATTTGAACTTTTTCAAAAAATTACATTTTATTTATACAAATGAGGCTTCATCTAATTAAATATGCAGAAACATTCATAAAAAAATCTAGGTTTTTGATATTGTTAGAATTAAAAAAATTATTTGACTGTGAAGAACCTCTCAAAAGAAACATTTTACAGAAATAATACCATGCCTTATAAAAATATTTTGTCATTTTTCAGGGTAAAATCTATAATAATCCTGTAATAATCAACATTTTGGGAAAATCCTCTAAATATCAATTTAATAAGAAAAGGACACATGCACACATTATTAATGTTGCTGTGTGTCTGATTTGCTGCAGCATTTTTGGTTTGATAATGTGTTTAGTACTTTTGGGCCCTTATAGTAATTCATCCTGAGGTGTTTATCTCTAATCTGCAGCTGAGGTGTCCTCAGTGAAAATGTGGTACAGCTGCTTGTCCCCTGGAGTCATGAAAGTTTACTGTTCTGCTGATGGAGACAACCTCCACTTCAACTGGACTTCTGATTTAAACACACTTCCTCAACTGGAGAACGGGACCAACACTGTCATACTGAATAAAGACCTTCATGGAAATGTCACCTGCCATGTAGAAAATCACGTCAGCCATCACCACAATACCACTGACGCCACCCATGTCCTGGTGAGTCTATCTCACTCTTCTTGGCAAATACAGCCATATATCCAGGGAATATTTATTAAGAATGAAAAAGTTAAGCTCAGTCCCTAAACACATAAGAAATGGCTATAGGTAGAAATTATAGCAGAGTCAGCATGATGTATCAATTCTGGTGTTTAAAGTTCCACAACCTCAGCTACATCACTCAAGTTCAAATTTGGTCTCAAGTACAGTGGTACTTAAAAAGAAAAAAATCCTGAGATGTTCGTCAAACAGAGAAAGAGGACATAATAGACAAATCAGACATAAATAATATTCATAGTCTCTTACACCCCTATTCATTATAAGAAGGAGGAACAGACTTAAAAAACTTATGAATAAAATAAATACAGCACAATTTAAAAGCTAGGACACACCTAGATGTAGAATGGCTCTTATTTCCATATAACCAGATATTATGCAGTGCAAAAAACACATCAAGTACAGGGACATGCAGAAGGGGGGAGACTCTGGGGGCTCAAGCCCCTGCCCATTTTCTAAATTATTTAAAAGTGCCTCTCTCAACAGTAATTAAACAATTATATTATGCAAAAAAAATAATAAAAATTGAATTCAAATTAATACGAAAGCGTACACAAAAAAGAAGGAAATTAATCAAAAGAAAGTCAGAGAATTTTGCTATGCATTTGTCCAATTTGAGTCTGCAGTCAGATATTCTCGTTGTCGACACTCTAGTGTTGCGTCTCCCTTCAACAGGCAGACAGATATGCTGAAACCACTAGCTCTTCTGCTAACCTTTTCCGTATTAGCAGCATTTTATATGATTATTGTCAGTAGTTTTCAAATTGATTGAGAGGGAATGTGTTGGTATGTACTAGCTACTCAAACTCATTACAGTTCCAGACATGCAAGTAACCTTGTTATGTTATATGTATGTTATATAGTCAGTAAAGGCAAGATGCTAAACAGAGACAGCTGAAAATTAAAGATAATGTGAAGGACAGCTTCCTTATCAACATTTCTGAAAAAAGTGAACTAATATGAGACAGATAATTGCAAAAAAGGCGTAATATGTTTACAAAGAGTGATAACCTGTGTTACACAGTGTTCTGTTCAGCCATACACTGATTGCCCTTAGCCCCTGTGGCACCGCCCCCACTGTCGTTTAGCTTTTTTGTATAAATAAAAAACCATTTAATTCAGTTGGAGAACATTTGACAGACACTACAATAATAATAATAATAATAATAAAAAAAAAAACTAAAAGCAGAGTCGCAGCACAGAATAAAAATGAACCCACTTTTCAACATCCTGAATATAGTCATACTATATACATATAGTAACTTAACCCTTGTTAACTAATATTACACATTTAATCCTGTAGCCTAAGTGATATGAAAACATTGTGATATAAGAAAATTAAATGTCGATTTATGTTTTTAAAATGAGATTTAGAAAGACAAAATGACAAGCTTTAATACTAAAAAGCCAGTTCAGCAAGCATTGCTGTGGTTTTTATGGAAATAAAGGACTGTTGCCAAATGTAAATTTAATTGTGAAATTAATATGCTTACTGACTTTTACAGTAAGAGACATACAGTGGGTGTGTCACTACAATTGTGGATGGTAATACTGTAGCTTTGGTTTGTTTTGTTTCATAATGTTGATGGATGGACGTTTTATAATGTTGAAATTTTCTTTTAAAGATTCTTTGGATTCATCTCTCCAATTAAAGTTGTTTTGTTGTAATTATTTCTATGACTGTAAAAATAAAATACCATTAGGTTATATTAGTATTGTCAATCTCATTCATTATTGTGACCACACACAGTCTGTTTACGATGTCTACCAGTGTGATAAGAATATGTAGTTGAATTAAAGTTAGTAAACTAGTTGAAGTAGTAAAGTGGTCAAATTAGCTTTTTGATGATGTATTCCTTTTTTAATTTGAGCCCCTGTAGGACTCTCTGCACGTTCCTGGTCAAGTATATATTTTATTTTATTCTTCAGAACCTACTACTGCAGTAATCAGTTCCACAACGACTAATGATGGTAAGTCTCACAGTTCCATAATTTTCTTTTGTTCTTATGTCTGCATGTACTAGTTTTTCCCTGAGACTGACGGTTACTTACTGACCAAAACCCATGAAAAACTGCAGTGCTTCTAAAACAATTAAACCAGGCAGTAAAAATAAAGCTGACACTATGTACTCACGTGTGTTTTACTTATCATACCAACCTGAAAAAAGTAACAAAACACAAGCTGTGAAGCAGTTCAACTGTGCAGCCAACTTAGTGAATTTGCTTGATTTGATGCTTTGCATTTAATTGATGTTGGAATTAAAATATTAATTTCACCATGAACACAATCTTCAGAGAATACAGCGTGTGCTGTTATGATTAGTAAAATGCCATTTTTTGTATAAAATCCAACAAAAAGACAAATAATCAATTTGGAGAAGATAAATACATTTCTTTGTAATTATTACCAAATATGTACACTTATTTCCATGTTCAGTTCTTTACTGAAAACTGTACTAGAGTACTGAATCCAGCTCTTCTGTTATAAAAGTGTCATTTACGTGGGTGTATTTCAGGGTGTTAGAATAATGAGACCATAATCTTGTATTTCTTCTTCTGCAGGTTTGCTGTTTCAGGATCCTGTTGTGACGATGCGAAGACAAGAGTCAGATGCAGGCGCAGGTCACAGTCTTTATTAATATATTCCAACACAATGCGGTCTTCGCATAAACACAGGAAACGTAGCATGAAGCATGAACATAACACGGCACGACCGCTACTAAAGTGTCAATGTAACTACCAATGTCTACACACACAAACACAATCAAGAGCAAGGTGCTTAGTAACTAAGGTAATTAAATAACGAACATAATCAAAGTCAAACAAGAACACCTGTGCCCCATTCATTCTAAAGCTCCCACTAACCCGGAAGCGCGCGAACCAAAAACCATGTCAAGTCTCTCTCAAATGAAGCACCACAGTGGCTGTGGCATGACATAACCCCCCCGAGGCCCCTTTAAAAACTGTCTCTTGCTGACTTGGGAAGAGAGGCCAATCTCCGTAGGGCAGCAGATGTGCAGCGCAACCCTCCACCAGGGTTGAAAGTCGGGGTGCTGACCCACTGATTTGGGTGGCGTCCCCACCGGGACTGGACAGCTGGACAGCATCCCCAGCGGGACTGGTCCTCAAGGCAGGTGCCTCGGTGACGCGGAGGTTGCGGGACAGCTTCCCCGGTTGGCACCAAGCTGGATCTCTACAGCTGAGGCCTCCCTGTAGGCCTCAGGCTGGGGCTCTCCCCCCAAAAAAAAAATCTCTGGGACAGCCTTTACCTGAACTTGAGACTCGGCTTGGCAGGGCAGTGCAATAGCCTCCTCGGCTGAGTTAGGCAGCGGAACGGTTTCCTCGGCGGTGCACTAAGGGACTGGAGGCTGCTCTTGGATGTCAGGAGCTTGAGTCTGCTCTTGGACATTGGGAGCTTGAGGGTGCTCTGGGACATCGGGAGCTTGAGGCTGCTCTTGGACATCGGGAGCTTGAGGCTGCTCTTGGATGTCGGCAGCTTGAGGCTGCTCTTCATGCATGAGCACCACGGTGGGAGCGCGCAGCACTGTGCAGTTTTCCCTCTTCAGCGGTGGCGAGGGTGGGGTGGAGCACGCGGGGGATTGCATGACCCAAAGCACATCTCGCAGCTGCTCCTGGTCGGTCATCAGGCGCTCGATATGAGCCAGTTCCTGTTCGAGCTGTCTTCCGCGCTCCAGGAACGACGCGGATTGTGGCACAGCATACAGACCGGCTCGTTGCAGCCGCAAGTGTTGCGCAATCTGGAGAGTGAGCCGCGCCAGTGCTTCTCCCAGTGTCCCCTGCCTCTCCCAGAAGACTTGGTCCAGCTCCACACTCATTACATCAATTTTATGACCTGCTGCTTCCTCCTGAAGGCTCTTGATTCTGTGACGAGAGTCAGATGCAGGCGCAGGTCACAGTCTTTATTAATATATTCCAACACAATACGGTCTTCACATAAACACAGGAAACGTAGCATGAAGCATAAACATAACACGGCACGACCGCTACTATAGTGTCAACGTAACTACCAATGTCTACACACACAAACACAATCAAGAGCAAGGTGCTTAGTAACTAAGGTACTTAAATAATGAACATAATCAAAGTCAAACAAGAACACCTGTGCCCCATTCATTCTAAAGCTCCCACTAACCCGGAAGCGTGCGAACCAAAAACCATGTCAAGTCTCTCTGAAATGAAGCACCACAGCGACCTCCGTCGGCTGTGGCGTGACAGTTGTCTGTAGATTTAATGAGAGTAGTCAGTGTTCTGTAGCTCTGGGACAACGACTGCACTTGCAACTACCCCTGTAGGATGGGTTTGAACTAAAGATCACCGACAAGACATCTACCACTTGTTTCATTTTAAAATATAGAAAAAACCAAAGTAATGCACCAAAACCAAATACCCCAAGATGGCAGTTTGTTAATGATGATAAAACTATGATACTAACCAGTGCAGAGAGGAGCGACTCTGGAACATACACTTTAGACATCCTTGATGCAAACGAGAATAATAAAAGCAGTTATACTCTCCAGCTGAACATTGAAGGTAGGACCCCACAACCTCTAATCACATCCCACAGCACACTACAGCAATTGTACCAAAAAATTGTCTTAAGAATTGACGCCTGAGGTTTGCACTCCTGCTAAACACATGGGCAGAAACTTTTCTGTCAGCCAAGTCAAAGCTTTTTTTTTTTTAAAGTTACAAACATGTATATATGAGTAAACGTTACCTGCCGTGTCGAAAATCACATCAGCCATAACCACAGATCCATTGAACTCCACTCATGATCTGGTGAGTCTGTGTGTCTTTTTTTCTTTTGTTAAATAATAAATTTAGCAACAATGATGCATCAGAATTAATGTCACTGATCATGCACCGGTGAGTCTGTCTTTTTAATGTAATGATTTGGTGAACAATAAACAATGCAGCAATTTGTGAATACACAGGCAAATTTTATTTTTGCTCCATTAATGGAAATAGATCCTGAAGAAACCACACTCACTTTATAGCATGTTGGCTAGGTAGCTCAAATTGATTTGTACAATCCTGTTTTACTTCAGGTAAAATTGGGGTCCCTTCTTCCTTTTCATCTACAATAAATGAGCTTTCATATTTTAACCCAAAAGTTATATTTATGAGTCCCTTTGTAGTGTGTTTACTCGTTATTAAATGTTTGAAAATCTGCGCTTGCATCTGTAATCCACTTTGTAACGTGACACTTTAGAGTTTACACAGAATGATGCAAAAAAAAAGTAGGAGAATGACCAGATTGGTTCGAGCTGTAAATTATTTCATATGATCACTCTTTTCAACTGTGGTGAGCAGAAAAGCATCTCAACATGCAAAAAACATTGAACCCTGAAGTGGATGAGCTACAGCAGCAGAAGACCACATTGGGTTTCACTCCTGTCAGCCAAGATCAGGAATCTGAGGCTATCATGGGCACAGGTTCACCCAAATGGGACAACTAAAGATTAGGGTAAAAATCTCCTATATTTTCAGTCTTCATCTGTCTAGTTTTGGTGAGTCTGTGCCCATGATCACCTCAGCTTCTCGGTCCTCTACTTGTGTAGCCCATCTACCTCAAGGTTTGATGTGTTGTGTATTCTGAGATGTTTTTCTGCTCACCATGCTTGTAAAGAGTGTTTATTTGACTTTTTTTTTTTTTGCTATAGACTACCTGCCAGCTCAGACCAGGCTGGTAATTCTCCTCTGATCTCTCTCCTCAACAAGGTGTTTCAGCCTGCAGAGCCTCCACTCAGAAGATGCTTTGTTGATATTGTTGTTGTTGTTCATACCATTCAGTGTAAACTCTAGGTGTGTGTGTGTGTAAATCCCAGGAAATCAGTAGTTTCTGAAATACTCAACAGCCATGCCACAGTTAAAGTTTTCCCCATTCTGATGTTTGATGTGAACATTAACTGAAGCTTTTGATCTGTATCTACATGACTTTATGCAGTGTGCTGCTGCCACATGATTGGCTGATTATAAACCTGCATGAATGTGCAGGTGTACAGGTGTTCCTATTAAAGTTTCAGCCTGCAGACCCTCCACTCACA
The DNA here is from genome assembly GCA_012411365.1 of Ameiurus melas. Classification (NCBI taxonomy): domain Eukaryota; kingdom Metazoa; phylum Chordata; class Actinopteri; order Siluriformes; family Ictaluridae; genus Ameiurus; species Ameiurus melas. The sequence goes on from CM022753.1 coordinate 17,696,452, forward strand.
GGACGTTGTTATTGTTGTTGTTGTTATTCATACCATTCGGTGTAAACTCTAGTGATTTGTATGTGTGAAAATAACAGGAATTTCTTAAATAATCAACAACCATGCCACAGTTAAAGTCATACTTTTCCCCCATTCTGATGTTTGATGTGAACATTAACTGAAGTTTTTGACCTGTATCTACATGACTTGATGTAGTGTGCTGCTGCCACATGATTGTTTACTTACTTGTATAGTTCTATATCGATATAACATGGTGTTATGCAGATTTTTAAATCTTCAGAATAGCCAAGGTGGTCAGTGCTGCGTTTACTAGATGATCTGTTTAATATGACCAGTTGCACATAGTGTAATAATGGTAGGTGAATGGTAGGTGGTAGGTAACTGAATGGTCTTTCAGTTCCTCTAGTTTTCTGATTCCCTCATTTGTCTGTATGTGCTAATTCCCATGCTGTAAAAATTACTCACTGACCAAAACACAGCAAAAAAACAACAACTCTCTAACAACCTCAAACTCATCTCTCTCTCTATCCCTCCCTCTCTCTCTCTCTCTCTCTCTCTCTCTCTCTCTCTCTCTCTCTCTCTCTCTCAGGCTTCTTCATGGTGTTTGTGTCTGTGTGGCTGTTTCAAGTCATCATTCTGCTGTCTCTGTTAGTGGGAGCGTACATCTACCCCAGAATCTACAGGACACAGAGGACACCTGAGAGTAAGATTTTAATACTTAACAACTTGGAAAATTATCACATTACCAAAGTCCATAAGTATAGAGTATGTGCTAACATGTAAAGACAGAAGAACATGAGCAGCTAGAAAATTTAACATCTGAAGGTCTAAAGCTTCCATGCTGATGTAAGTGCAGAGATCACCTGAACATCATTTCCTTCCACAGTTCAGGAAGCTCTGTAAACCTGAATTAGGAACAGAAGAAGCAGATCTCCTCTATGCAAGCAACCATCACTCTGTGTCTCATACAGACTGAAACATGAGAAAAATATAACTATCAATAACAGATGGCTAACAGAGAACATAAATTTAATTCCTCAAACCAAAAAAATAAAAAATAAATCAGCCTCATGATTCCTGTAGATTCGTTGAGGAACTGAGTGAGTAACCGAGTTGTTTCTGGTATTCTTTCTTTTTAATATTCTAAAAACAATGCAATGCTTTGATGCAGTTGTTACAAACATGCCAACAATGCTTTTGTGGGAACGATTTTAATAGAGTTTTTGAAATGTAAATGTAGGTATAGGTACTGTATGTGTGAATGCTGAAATAAAGTCTGTTTGAGATTGTTTTCCTGAACTTGGATTGAATTAGGATCTTCCAGCAGGACAATGATTCAAAAGTACATAAAAATCAACAAAAATACTGGTTTACTGACCCCAACATCAACTTCCTGCAATGGCCATCCCAGTCCCCTCATTTGAAACCCATAGAAAACCTGTGATATTTGAAGGATCTGGAGAGATTCTATATGGAGGAATGGTCTCGGATCCCTTGCCATGTGTCCTCCAACTTCATCAGACATTATAGGAGAAGGCTCAGAGCTGTTATCTTGGCAAAGGGAGGTAGCACAAAGTATTGATAAATGTGCCAATAATTGTTGCACACCAAAATAAAAAAAAAAATAGAAAAACATATTTTTTTTTGATAAACCTGTTTTTTTTTGTTTGTTTGTTTTTTGCAATTGTTTGATATCCATGAGAGCAGAGTATGTTTGTGATTTTTATTTTTTAACAAAAGCTCAAAAGTTTAAACAATAGAGACACATTTTTCACAGCCTTCTTTGCTCATATTTACCAAGGGTGCCAATATTAGTGGAGGGCACTGTAACACACAAGCCTCCCTCTGGTGATCTGGAAAGATATCTCAAATGTATGAGTAACCTTTATCACTGAAGGTATATTAGATGGTATTAGATGTATCTTGAGATTGTAGATTGATAACCAGTGAATTTTACGGCTTTATTTGTATTGTCCTAAAACATATTAACGACTCTGTATCTGTAACTCTGAAATAGGTGCAGGGTACCTTTTTCTATTAGTTTCAGGTACTGGTTGATTATGATGGGAGAAACATGTGACCCCATAGTACAGACAATTTTTCTCTATAGAGAAATTACCTGTATTTGTATATGTTTTATGCAAACATATTTAGAGTAGGAACATATGTTTCCTGCCTTTCATCTTTGGAGTGGTTTTAATATTATTATATATTATCATCATCATCATCATCATTACCATTATTATTATTATTATTATTATTATTATTATTATTATTATTATTATTATTATTATTATTATTATATTTTCTTTTAACTCACTAATTTAAAGATGGCTGCTTATGGCAGGGCCTCCACTCCACAGAATTTTTCAGTTGTCAGAGTAGCCTTTTTGCTGTGAAGCTACTGCCCTCCAGTGAATACAAAACAGTTTTTTTTTTTTTCTTTTCTCTCTTTTTCTCTCTCTCTCTCTCTCTCTCTCTCTCTCTCTCTCTCTCTCTCTCTCTCTCTCTCTCTCTCTCTCTCTCTCTCTCTCTCTCTCTCTCTCTCTCTCTCTCTCTCTCTCTCTCTCTCTCTCTCTCTCTCTCTCTCTCTCCCCCTCTCTCTCTCTCTCTCTCGTCTCTGTCTCTGTCATTGTCTCTGTGCCTGGCCCCACATAAACATTAAATAATCCCACCCACTCCTACAGACACTCTTGACTGTTCCCATCCACAGACACTCTTGATCAATGCTTACAACAACAACAGCTGTAACTCCCACATTATCTTGGTTTTAGAATACAAAAGACAAGCATCATCATCTTACTGCCATAATTTCCAGTGCCTACTTTTTCCAACAGTCCCAACACACCTAAACACTCAGCTATTCTCCATTCTTCCCTTTATTAGTCAATTGGCTATGTTAAAAAATATGTAACATTTGAATTCTAAATTCCAAGTTTTAAATGATTTTAGAATGAATACGCTGTACTCTGTGGTCTGTATGTAGTGCACAGTTAAGGAGGTACACTGGCAGGAAGAAACTAGACATGAAGAAGAGCAACCACTGAGCACAGACACATCTATAACCATATACTTTAAAACTTTTAGTCTAATGTTAAAAGATGTCCTCTCACTAGCCAACCTTAAAATTATTCCGACATTGTTTTTAGACCTTTCCTGAATGCCCAGTGATTCTCAAACTGGGGTCCATTAAGCATAGCCAGGGGGTCTGTGATTTTGTATTAACTTACTAAATTTTTTAACCAGTAAGCGTTTACTGGAGCTAGATAAGCAGCTGAAAAAAATGAAAATAAACTCATAGGTAGTGTGCTGTAACTTGTTAAAGATAATTGTTGGATGAGTTTGCATGGTAAAAGGCAATAAACAAACTCATGATCAACATCTCTAGCAAGTACAGAGAGGACTGTTCTCTGGACAAACTGAGAATACAGATCATCTTTGGAATTCTACAAGCTGCCATGGGTAGGTTTTATCCTCTCAAAATGCATGATTAATTTATTTTTATAACATGTACTGTTGTACAGATTATGTTTTATGAGAAATTGTATAAATGGAGTTTAAACAAGTGAGACTAGATACTGTATCCGTAAATCAGTCATATGTTATCACTTCTTGCACTTCAAAAATACAAGATCTATTTTTTTTCTGTGAATGTCTTCATCAATCAAATAATGTTTTAGAAAGAATCCCATAATACCTAAGGATAACAGGATTTCCACTGACAATAAATGGTCTAACATAAAAAATGACATGTTGATACACAGATCTTGTTAGCCTTGTGCAGGCTGTTCTTTTCCATCATCAGTGTTAACATGTAGCTTAAAAGTCTAATGTTTAAAGCAAGTGCAGTTTTCACAATTTAGTGACAAATATATCGCTACAATACCTAAATACAATATGCACTATTTTGTGTGTTTATGCAAATGATGCTTTATCTATTTTAAATGTGTCATTTACCAATTACCTTTCATCATACATAATTATAAATCTAGCCTTTGGATAATGTTTGGGAACAAAATTTCATTGTCAACAACAAACAAAAAATACAATCCTCAGAAAAAAACCCTTACACAGTTTGTTTAAATATCATTTATTTATCATTTAATCAAGAAAACATGTGCACATGTTTTTCTGCCATTATTCAGAATAAAATCCAACAAAGATGTAAATACTCAATTGGAAAAGATGAGCCACACACACACACACACACACACACACACACACACACACACACACACACACACACACACACACACACACACACACACACACACACAACATTGTTAGATTGCTTCTTAGTGATTTACTATTCACTTATTTCCACTTTATTGAAAACTATAGCACAGTACTGAATCCAGCTCTCCTGTAATAATGGAGTGGCATTTATTAGAGGATAAAGAGGTGTGTAAATATCAGTGTTGGGTAAATTACTCAAAAAAAGTAATCCACTACAGATTACTAATTACTGCTTTAAAATTGTAATCTGATTACATTACTGATTACTGCGTGTAAAAAGAAATTAGTTTACTAATTATTTTACTTTCACGTTACTTTCAAAACCTATTAAACGTACAAAAATACACTACAAAGTGAAATTCATAGTTCTTTCAGTAATTTTAGCGCGGGTCAAAGTATGACATGATCAGAAAAATTTGGACCGATAAAACATAAAACTTTTCTAACTAGGCTAGTTTGGTGTCGCTAGCCAAGTGAAGGCACAGCTAAGCTATTTTGGGTCTGGGTTTAGCTGCTACAGTGCCATGCAAAGTACATCATCTTTCCTTGTGCTCTGCTTATATCATGTTCACGTAAACTGGAACTCAAACATTTACACACCTTGTTTTCCTGCTCAGCTTCAGAGGATGTTACTGTTTCAGTTTCATCCCCTTTACTGGTTTAAAAAAATTGGAATATATCCATTTTTACTCACACTGACTTAGACGTTCAGCATTTGGCTGAACTGAGAGCTGTCAGCCAATAAGACACGAGTGTTTCCACATATTTTCCACGTAAATTGTGATGCAGAGATGAGGGATGAAGATATGCTTTCTGACATTTCTGATGTTGGGTCACAGGTGGTGGAAGACATGTACTCTCTAGAAGAAATAAATAATTTCCATGACACAACGTTTGGCAAACTCCGGTGACAGGGTACGTTGGCATGTTTTGCTGCCACTCCTGTTACCATTTGGTTTGTTTTCGTTTGTTATTTTAAGCCATATTTATTTATTTTTTAATTACTGCAAGTTTTTTAAGTTACATTGTCTTTAGTGCCGTTACGATTGCAATGTGGTGGTGCCATTTTATATATTTTGGTCTGTAGTTTTTATTTCTGTTTTTATTCCTGTGCTCAAACTTGAATAACCTGCAGCGTGTAACTCTGAATCAAGGCCTTGGCTCACCTGTGTGTGTGGATTGTGAGTGGATTATACGACTTTGTGCTGCAGTGCGTCTCCGGAGTTTCAATCGCTCTGGTGAGTGTGCACACTCACACAAGGTACACTACACGCCAGCTTTTGAATCTAAAACAGAACTGTTATTGCCTAGCCAAAGACTCTTACAATCTCTGTCGAGATGCTGGACTGCTATGGCCTTAGCGATATATCCATCGGGGTTTGAGGCGCAGTCTTACTGTCTCGTCCTCTACTAACATCTATGTCCCTATCTGTCACCGCAAGACCAACAAACTGCTCCATACCGGTGTTGATCACAGTAATTTAATATTGGTTCCCCACGTGGAGATTAAACCTCCATTTCAGACCCTGATTTATGCCGCATTATTCAATACACAGTCTGTGAATAACACAACGCTGCTTTTATCGGATTTTATTACGGATAAAAAGCTGGACTTCTTGTTCTTAACTGAAACCTGGCATAAAGAAAATGATGGGCTCCTGTTTAACCAGATCACTCCAGCAGGCTTTGGAGTTTTAGATCTCCCGAGGTTATCTGACAGTGGCAGAGGCATTATTGTGGTTTACAACCTGAAGTTCAACACAAACTCTGTGTCTGTCCCCAGTTTTCATCATTTGAATGCCTGGTCTTGAGTATCTCCGCTCCTGTATCCACCATCATCGCTACAGTCTATAAACCACCTAAGGCTAAGGCACATGCAGCTTTTATGTCAGAGTTTGCGGACTTCCTGTCGATGTTGAGCACTAAGTTTGACAGAATTCTAATTGTGGGAGACTTCAACATTCATGTGGACTCTGTGGCGGCTAAGGAATTTCTGTCACAGTTTGTAACTGACCCGACTCATAACAAGGGTCATACGCTGGATCTTGTGATTGCTAATGGCTCATTTGTATCTGAGTTTTCATCTATTGACATCGGACTGTCTGATCATTCATCTGTCTTTTTTAATCACGAACTGTTTCATTCAAGTGAGCCAACCATCCGAACAGTAAACTTCCGGAAGTGGAAGTCCATCGATCAGACAGCTTTCTCCAATTCTATGGTTTCCATCCTAAGCGATCTTCATCCCTCATCACTGGAGGAGAAAGTTCTGCAGCTAAATTCCACTCTTGCTGCTATTCTTGACACTTTTGCTCCTCTAAGGTCACGTAAGGTCACATTCGCCCGCTCTGCTCCCTGGTATAATGACAACCTGCACTCTAGAAAGGCTGTATGTCCGAAAATAGAGTGAAAAAGGAGCCTTACTGGACTGAGTGTCTACTACCATGTGTGGAATGATCTTCTGGGGGATTATCATGGGATTATCACTGGAGACTGAAAGTACCTCTTACTTCTCTCAGGCTATTGTAAATAATCAAAATAATCCCAGACACTTGTTCCAAACCATAAACAGATTGCTTCAAGTTAATGCTGTTACCACTTTGCCTGTTTCTCAGCAGCTCTGTGATTCTTTTCTACAGTTTTTTAATTCTAAGATTGTCAATGTTCGTAAAGAAATTTCTGTTAACCCTGACTGTGCCACTTCACTCCTTCGTCCATCTGGATTCACTGGTGTTTCTTTTACTCATTTTTCACTGCTTGATTCTGAGGCTCTCACAAGGGAGGTATCCAGCATGAAATCCTACGAATCTGTTTAAATCGTGCTTTGCTGTGTGGTGCCCTACTATCCTCAGCATTATAAATGAATCAATGGAGACTGGGGTCATTCCAGCAGTATTAAAGAATGCTGTTGTTACACCTGTTCCAAAGAGAGAAAATGTGTCTGTCGATGATTTTAACAATTTTCGTCCCATTTCAAATCTTCCATTTTTGGCAAAAATACTTGAGCGTGTTGTTTCCTGTACTCTGTACTCATGTGACAACCAATAACCTCTTTGAACCCCTTCAATCAGGTTTTCGTAAATTTCACAGCACTGAAACGGCGTTGGTCAAAGTTACCAATGACTTGTTTATGGTTGATTCTCTGATTCTGGAGCTACCTCTCTTCTTATTCTTCTTGACCTTAGAGCCACCTTCGATACTGTGGATCATGGTCTTTTACTTACCCGCCTAGAAAATGTTTTTGGTGTGTCTGGGAAAGTTTTAAACTGGTTTAAATCCTATTTTACTGACCGTTCCCAGTTTATTTCTATGTGTGGCTTTAGATCTGACACTTGCTTGGTGCTCACTGGTGATCCTCAGGGTTCAGTTCTAATCCCTTTACTCTTCAATATTTATCTATCTCCACTTGGGCATCTGCTGCGATCGCTTGGCCTCCATTATCACTTTTATGCTGACAATACCCAAATCTACATTCACTCTAAATCTGGTGAAAACATTGATGTTTGTTATCTTTCTGACTGTATTTCTGAGATAAAATCATGGATGAACAATTAATTTCTGTGCCTGAACAGCGGGAAAACTGAGGTCATGCTTATAGGTTCCTGTCATCAGATTCGCAAAGCGGCTCCACTGTCTCTGTTTGTTGATGGCTCTGTTCTAGAGACCCAAAGTAAGATGAGGAACCTTGGTGTAATTTTTGACACCAGCCTCACTTTTGATTTTTTTGTTCAGAGCACTGTGAATTCTTCCTTTTTTCACCTCAGCAATATAGCCAGATTATGCCCAATGCTAAACTTTTCTGTCGCTGAAAAACTGATCAATTCATTTATTGTCACACAGCTGGATTACTGTAATGCCATTTTAGCTGGAGTTTCTAAAACCGCAATAAACAAATTGCAGTATGTTCAGAACTGATGGGAAGCAGGAAATATGACCATATCACTCCTGTTTTGAAGTCCTTACACTGGCTCCCGGTCAGGTTCCGTGTCGATTTTAAGATCATGATGTTGACATACAAGGCATTACATGGATTGGCTCTACAATACTTAACTGACTTATTAATCCCTTACACCCCAAATCGCAGACTGCACTCCTCACAGGGTAATCTGTTAACTGTTCCAATAACCCACCTAAAATCTATGGGTGACAAGGCTTTTTCTGTCTACGCTCCATCACTTTGGAACTCTCTTCCCCCTGAACTCAGGGAATCCCAGACTTTTGGCATTTTTAAAGCTCTTCTAAAGACACACTTTTTTAAACTTGCATTTGACTCCTGATATCTTTTTAGATTGTTTTATATTTATTGTTTATTATCACTGTTGTTGGTTTTGTTTTAATTAACTTTTTTTTGTTTTATTTTTCTGTGATTTGTGATTTTATGTACAGCGCTTTGAGTAACTGCTTTAAAGGTGCTTTATAAAATGAAGTTTATTATTATTATATTATTCAAGTAACCGAAGTGAAAGACTTTTTCCCACATGTAGAGAAATTCATAATGTCAGCATACAGTGACCCATGAAGTTTTGGATAAAAAGTCATGGTTAGGATTGATGTTAATGAAATTAAGGAAAAACCAAAGTGAAAGCTTAAATAAAATAGTTAAATGTATAAATCACAAGTGGTGCTTTCTATACTATGCCGTTTCTTCTCTGTCTCTATCCATCTTTTCCATCATTACATGGAGGTGTTAAGAATAGGATTATTAAATATCAATGGGGTATAGGACAGGAATAAATTCACAATAATCAAGGACTGCAGAAATTCTAAGAATTAATCTTTTTTTTCTTACAAGAACCACACACAGATAACGGTAATGAAACTGAATGTGGTGGAAAGGAAATCTGGTTATGCATCATGGGACAAGAAATAGTGCTGGGGTAGCTATTTTATTTTCTGAAAATATGAGTGTTAATCTCTTAAAGATAGAATAAACTGTTAAAGGTAAACTATTATTAACACAAATTGAACATGAGGGTATAATATTTGTATAATATTTTGTATTCAAATAATGGTACAGAGGCTGACTATTTTTATGGAACTACAGAAAGTTATTTTAAAAATATGATGATAGTGTACAGTGCATCCGGACAGTATTCAAAGTGCTTCACTTTTCCCCACATTTTGTTATGTTACAGCCTTATTCCAAAATGGATTTAATTCATCATTTTCCTCAAAATTCTACAAACAGCACCCCATAATGACAACATAAAAGAAGCTTGTTAGAAATCTTTGCAAATTTATTAAAAATAAAAACAAAAAAAAAGCACATCATAAGTATTCAGAGCCTTTGCTCAATACTTTGTTGAAGCACCTTTGGCACCAATTACAGCCACAAGTCTTTTTGAGAATGATGCTACAAGCTTGGTACACTTATTTTCTCCCATTCTTCTTTGCAGGACCTCTCAAGCTCCATCAGGCTGGATGGGGAGCATTGGTGCACAACCATTTTCAGATCTCTCCAGAGATGTTCAATCGAGTTCAAGTCTGGGCTCTGGCTGTGCAACTCAAAGACATTCACAAAGTTGTCCTGTCGCAACTCCTTTGTTATCTTGGCTGTGTGCTTAGGGTCATTGTAAGGATAAAGCAAATAACAGCTTTATCTTCACTTTTCCTCCATCAGCTTTTCTTGCCTCTGCTTCATTTATTCTAAAGAAAAAATAGCGCATGTGGGTTATCATGGTGCGTAAACGACGCTGGAGAGTCTAAATGAACACACTGGCAACCAGAGCTGTTCAAAGAGATGTCTGATTTATTCATAGAATAACAGAGGCTTTTATAGGTACAAATAGCCATGCATAGGTGTACTGCTGTTGAAATAATATGGCAGTTGGACTGTCTGGTCACATACATGAAAAACATCTTAGAAAATACAAGAGTGTGCAGCTTTCTTGAACATATAGGGTCTGATGGTATGGTTCGACTAACACAGAAAAAAGGAAGTTCTTATGGTGATATGTTAAACTGGCACGTACACAACAGACAGGTTCTGTAAAGTTCATGAGACAGAAATCAAACTATAACCTAAACATACTTATACATATCTGAGGGAATAGAGAATAGAGAGTTTCCAACAGTCATTGTCCTGTTGGAAGATAATCCTTCACCCCAGTCTGAGGTCCAGAGCGCTCTGGAGCAGGTTATCATTAAGGTTGTCTCTGTCTGTACATTGCTGCATTCATCTTTCCCTCGATCCTGACTAGTCTCCCAGTTTCTGCCGCTGAAAAACATCCCCACAGCACAATACTGCTACCACCATACTTCACTGTAGGGATGGTATTGGCCAGTTGATGACTGGAGCCTGCTTTCCTCCAGATATGACGCCTGCCATTCAGACCAAAGAGTTCAATCTTTGTTCAATCTTTGGTCTGAGAGTCCTTCAGGTGCCTTTTGGGAAACTCCAGACAGGCTGTCATGTGCCTTTTACTGAGGAGTGGCTACCATCTGGCGATTCTACCATTTAGGCCTGATTGATGGAGTTCTGTAGAGATGGTTGTTCTTCTGAAAGTTTCTCCTCTCTCCACAGAGACACGCGGGAGCTCAGTCAGAGTGACCATCAGGTTTTTGGTCACCTCCCCGACTAAGGCCCTTCTTCCCCGATCGCTCAGTTTGGCCGGGCGTCCAGCTCTAGGAAGAGTCTTGCTGGTTCCAGACAACATCCACGGATGATGGAGGCCACTGTGCTCATTGGGACCTTCAATGCTGCAGAAATGTTTCTTCTTAGTGCAAATGAGGCTTCATCTAATTAAACATAAACATTTAATTAAACAGAAATGTTAATACAAAAATCTAGGTTTTTGATATTGTTAGAATTAAAATATTTATTTGACTGCAAAGAACCTCTGAAGAGAAACATTTTACAGAAATGTTTGTTGCAGAAAAATTTATTCATTGTTTAATAAAGAAAATACCATGCCTTGTAAAAATATTTAATGCCATTTTTCAGGGTACAATCTATAATAATCATAATTTTGGGAAAATCCTCTAAATATCATTTTAATTAAGAAAAGAACACATGCACACATTATTAATTATCATTATTAATGTTGCTGTGTGTCTGATTTGCTGCTGCATTTTTGTTTGAAAATGTGTTTAGTACTTTCGGGCTTCTGTAGTAATTCATCCTGAGGTGTTTATCTCTAATCTGCAGCTGAGGTGTCCTCAGTGAAAATGTGGTACAGCTGTGTGTCCACTAGAGTCATGAAAGTTTACTCTTCTGCTGATGGAGACAACCTCCGCTTCAACTGGACTTCTGATTTAAACACACTCCCTCAAATGTAGAACAGGGTCAGCACTGTCATACTGAATAAAGACCATCATGGAAATGTCACCTGCCATGTAGAAAATCATGTCAGCCATCACCACAATACCACTGAACTCCACTCATGTCCTCATGAGTCTCTCACTCTTCTTGGCAAAAATCAAAAAAAATAAATTAAAAAATCACTACGTATGAATGTCTAAATAAAAGTTAAGCTCAGTACTTAAACACATAAGAAATACCTAATGGTAGCAGCATCAGCATGATGTATCAATTCTGGTGCTGATAGTAACTAGTTCATATTTGGCCTCAAGAGTACAGTGATCTACTTGCACAGTTAATATTTTTGGTTGTACCAGCCTGTGATATTTTTCAATGAACTGAATTGGCTCTATTTCCCAAAATAAACAAACTAGTAAACTAATTTAAAGCATACTGACTCTTGACCAGGCCGTTACTAAAGCTACATGATTGAATTGTAAATGTATCATGCAGCATCTTTGTTTGTCCCACAAGCTTCAAATCAGACCTCTTGCTTGTAACAGTATGAAAGTAAATTGTGCACATAAAATGTGAACATAAACGTAAATTTTAATAATAAACAGACCTCAAACATAAACACAAAGCACACGTGTCTCTCTCTCTCCCCCTCTGGCACTTCCATCCACTCCTTTACTGCTCTCTGCTACTGATTAGACAACTCAGTGCCAGGTGTGCATCCTCACAGCCTGGCCACTCACGCCTCCTTTCTTTGTAGTCTCCTAGAAGACTACAAAGAAACTAAACAAACAGAACCAGTGAACAACGTCACTGATACAACAGGGCCACGTGGGCATTTGACCCACCACAATTCAAAGTACTGTGATGCCCCACCACTTCATTCCAACCATGCTTATTGTCAATATTTACAAGTAATAAAATTTAGATATTACTTCGTTTAGTATGTGCACTTGAATTTCTGAAAATTATAGTTATAGTATTATATAAATACGTAAAAAGTTATAATAGTTTTTTGTGGCATGACCAAATATGACTTTCTGTAAGAAAAAAGTTCTAATCTAATACTTTTCAGTGCTGATAAAACTGCATTCTGTTTTCATCAGTAGGTTCTATAGATAATGACCTGAGAAATATCAATCAGAGAAAGAAGAAATGAGCAACAGATCAGACATGAATAATGTATTTATATTCTTGTATATCCCAATGTGTTTGAAGAAGGAAGGGACAGACTTAATAACAAATAAATACAGTGTCATAGTGTCATGTAAGGGTGGTGAGGCAGATGCAAGTGCAGATAGAAGTTTAATGCAAAAGAACATAAATAAAACAAAATACTTGACATGATAACACAAAGACATGAACTATGATAGCAAAACAAGAACATGGACTAGAGAACATAAGAGCGACCCAAGACAAAAGCTAGACAAAAGTGCAGTGTAAATTGTGACATTATATATATGTGTATATACAGTATCTCACAAAAGTGAGTACACCCCTCATATTTTTGTAAATATTTGATTATATCTTTTCATTCAAGAAATGACACTTTGCTACAATGTAAAGTAGTGAGTGTACAGCTTGTATAACAGTGCAAATTTGCTGTCCCCTCAAAATAACTCAACACACAGCCATTAATGTCTAAACCGCTGGCAACAAAAGTGAGTACACCGTTATATTATTTTCCAGCACTAGCTTAACCCTCTTGGGCATGTTCACCAGAGCTTCACAGGTTGCCACTGGAGTCCTCTTCCACTCCTCCATGATGACATCACAGAGCTGGTGGATGTTAGAGACCTCGTGCTCCTCCACCTTCCGTTTGAGGATGCTCCACAGATGCTCAATAGGGTTTAGGTCTTTAGACATGCTTGGCCAGTCCATCACCTTCACCCTCAGCTTCTTTAGCATGGCAGTGGTCATCATGGAGATGTGTTTGGAGTCATTATTATGCTGGAATACACACTGGGATCATGCTGTACTTCAGTATGTCACAGCACATGTTTGCATGCATGGTTCCCTCAATGAACTGTAGCTCTCCAGTGCTGGCAGCACTCACGCAGCCCAGACCATGACACTCCCACCAACATGCTTGACTGTAGGCAAGACACACTTGTCTTTGTACTCCTCACATGGTTACCGCCACACACGCTTGACACCATCTGAACCAAATAAGTTTATCTTGGTCTCATCAAACCACCGGACATGGTTCCAGTAATCCATGTCCTTAGTCTACTTGTCTTCAGCAAACTGTTTGTGGGCTTTCTTGTGCATCATTTTTAGAAGAGGCTTCCTTCTCTGACGACAGCCATGCAGACCAATTTGCAGGATGCAGGATGTGACGTATGGTCTGAGCACTGACAGGCTGAACCCCCACCCCTTCAACCTCTGTAGCAATGCTGGCAGCACTCATACATCTATTTCCCAAAGACAACCTCTGGATATGACGCTGAGCACGTGCACTCAGTTTTTTTGGTCGACCATGGCAAGGCCTGTTCTGAGTGGAACCTGTCCTGTTAAACCGCTGTATGTAAAATAGTTATGCTTAACTTTTCCCATTCATTCTCCATGGTAGTCCTTATCACTACGGATGCAATATACTTTTCGCCACATGTTGATTCCGTGGCGTTGTTCCGATGGTTGGTTTTTATCACTACGGATGCAATATATCTTGGGCCACATGTTGATTCCATGGCGCTGTTTCGAGGCTTGGTTTTTATCACAACAGATCACTAGATTTGAAGATCTCGCGAATAAACTGTACTTTATCGGCTTTATTTTTTCGGCTTTCATCTCTTTTTATTTACTTCTTTTTTTTTTATCCCAGACGTCGGATTAACATTCATCATTTTACCTGAGAAAAAAGCGCAATTAGGCGGCAGGTAAAGTGAACTGTACACTTACATTTACATTTATTCATTTAGGAGACGCTTTTATCCAAAGCGACTTACAAATGACAAAATGACTTATTTACTAAAAAAGAAACATCTGTATATTAAGAATATAATTTGAATGCTTTGTAACTATATATGTAGGGTCGATTCAAGACTATTATTATTGTCAAGTATCATGAACCTCTGGACTCCAGTTCCCATCAGCCACTGCACTACATGTCACATGACCACCTGCACGTGATTCATGTTTTGTTAACGAGCACTTGTGTGTATATATATAGTCATTGTCTGCACTATTTGCTTGTCTTTCATGTCATTGTGTTTTGTCTCATACCACAGTGTTTTGCCAAGTTGTCTTAGTTTTGTAGTCTGTTTGTTTATGTTAAATGTTTATATCTGCACTTGCTTCTGCCTCAACCTCAAATTCGTGACAATTATACATTTGTATGCTGAGTGAAATTTCTGTTGTCTACTGTTCAGTGTCTGTTGTTTGTTTAGAAGTCAAACACAGAAAAATACAGTCTTTTGGTAACGAGTGAGCAGATCTCACAATTATTTTAGATTAGGTTAAAATATATTAGAGTAAATGTCTGTCTTTTCAATAGTTGTATAATTAAATGTTGGATCATTGATCTTTTACTCTAACATGAAACCTGTCAAGTCATTTTAAAAGAATCAGTTACCATCATTTTACTTTACAAAACATAATGCATAACTATGTAAATGCTTTTATATATTTATTTGTCAGTTGTTCATATCTATGTGTTCTATTCAGGCTATCAGCATGAAGAAAAATTTTTTTTTCCCTGGGAGAATCAACGTGTCCTTCAGGAGAGGCCCATCATGTCATTTATGTCGGGACCCATCTGAAGAGGCAAGAAGGATTAAGGACAATCCTTCTTTGCAAGACAAGTCAACACCTCAAAGAGAAAATGTGGTCAGGAACAATGCCCGTTCTATTGTTTTACAGAGGGGAGGGGATGTTTCAGACAAGCAAGACGTGTTAAGAGAATACATTCTTCAGTTTGGGAAGTACAAAGGGAAGTCCTTCCGGTGGCTAGTGGAGAATGATATTGGCTACACTTTGTACTTGTCCAGTAAGATTGATGAAGAAGAACAGGCTGGGCAGTTCAACCCAGGTGGTCATTGCAAGGAGAGCCTCCTTTCCTTTCTTGAATATTCAAGATGCTTTAAGGAAATTGAGGATCATCTGTGATCCCTTTCAGAGAGGCCAGACCCAGTGCCGGTTTTGTCAGATGATGACAATGTTGGCACGAGCACAAGACACCTGTTGGAAGATCTGGAATACCAGGGCTGATGGGTATGCTACCTTTATAATGGGGAAGAGCTGAGTTCCTGGAAGTAAAATGTACCGCTTGCAGCAATATATTTTAAAGCAGAAAAAGCATGTGACCACAGCCCCTTCTGCTATACCTTCACCCTCACCATCAACTCCCTCTGCAACTATCACTTCATGCCTTTTCTCTGATTATCCAGGTGAGTAAACCATTTTTGATATTTGTTTATATTGATTCTTATTTGATTGTATTTGTTTCATTTCACAGTAATGAAGGAGGATGAGGAACTGGAGAAGATGATGCTGAGTCTGTGTACACCCAAATGTCCTACACAGCAGAGTAAGTGAACCAAGAGGCTGCATTAATGTCATGTGTGTTATGTCCAGAATTATCTAGTTCAACCTGTTTATTGCATATTAAATTGCACATACTCAAGTTATACTAAATAAAGTCCATTGTATATTTCAGTCACCTGCAGCCACTAGGTGTCCAGTCTTGTTCACAACAAGAGGTTATTTTCCACATCAGTTTTGGAGGAGTATCCTATTACCCACAGATTTGTCCTTCAACTTTTTTTCATACCTTTTTTATTGTTTTGGCAGTGTTTTTGCCTGTTCTAAAACTTGTGTTCTTTTGTTATACTAACTATTGGTAAATGTTGAACATACCAGTTATGAGGGTGAGTGCACTTCAATAATTTTATGCATGCTATTTAACATGTTTGTATTGTCTACTCAAAGCTTTACCTGTTTTTAAAGAGTAAACTTTCAAGTTAGGATCAATTTGTGATCATTTTAAGATTTTAAATAATCTGTACAACTCAATCATATAGGTGAACATTATTTGAACTTGCATTAATCCTATTTACATGAATGTTTTATTCATTTTTTAACTTATTGTTCCATGCAGTTCTGCCACATCCAACACCACATGCGGTCTGCCATCCTCACATACCACCACCTTCTGTGCCTAGCACTTTCTCACAGAGTAAAGCTCCTGCATCACTGCCCAGAGTACCACCACTAGCTGCACAGTCAGTACCTACAGCATCTCCAACAGCTGCTGCGCAGTCAGTACCTGCTGAACATGCACCAATGCCATCCATGTTAAATACTTCTACTGCTCCTGAAAAGTCTTTGAGGCATACTCTTCAGAGGGCCTGACCAACCCCAGGATACCATTTGAAGATTTTGCAGACACTCCCTTCTTTCAGCGGGAGCTGGAGGCCTCTAAACAGAGGGGGGCAGAGAGGAAGAGGGTGATTGAAAAGAGAGGCAAGAGGAAATCATTAGTGGAGCATCCTTCTGGTCGTCTGTGCAGGTTCTGCCACCAGCCACTAAAACAAGGATCCAGTAGCCCTTATATCCATACTGGTTTCCCTGGAGTGGCAGGCAAATACATTTACTGTCCTTCTAAAGTGCTCTCCTGTTCGGTACAGGGGAATGAATGCAGAGATGGCATGGGAAGAGTTTCAGCAGTCCCCATTCTATGAGGCTGAGAGGCAGAGGTGGATTGTTGAACAGAGAAAATAACTTGGTTGTGAAACACAGCATTTAAGGTCTGTGCATGGAATGTCTGATTCCAAGCCAAGTACAAGCTTGGATTTTGGTAAATAGTTACAAAGCCACAAACACTGTAATACTGTTATCCACGAATCTCATTCTATTTGTTCAGTGCTCTCTCTCTCTCTCTCTCTCTCTTTTTTTTTTTTTTTTTTTTTTTTTTTTTTTTTTTTTTTTTTTTTTTTTTTTTTTTTTTTTTTTTTTTTTTCTCTCTCTCTTTCTTCTCTCTCTCTCTCTCTCTCTCTCTCTCTCTCTCTCTCTCTCTCTCTCTCTCTCTGTCTCTCTCTCTCTCTCTCTCTCTCTCTCTCTCTCTCTCTCTCTCTCTCTCTCTCTCTCTCTCTCTCTCTCTCTCTCTCTCTCTTCTCTCTCTCTGTCTCTATCTACCATTGTGGAATTGTGTACAAACTTTGTATTTATTTATTATTTGTCTGGTGTATTTGTAAATATATTTTAACTTGCTTGTATTTGTAAATGTTTTAAAACTCTTAGTCCTTATTTGCAATATATTTTCAATAACTTACTATAACACACTTTGCATATATTATTTAGAAAGTTATTTTAATTTTGACAAACTGAATTTTTATGTACTCCTTTAACAGTGAATTTTACCTGCTGAAAGTGTATTAAAAATAGTAAATATTGACAATGCCTCTTTTTAAAAAAGTTACATAGTTACAATATGTAACAGATACTATAATAAAAATAAACTAAAACATGATCAAAATTTTGTGTGGTGTTTTAATTTTAAATATAAATATTTGAAATAGTAACTACTAATGACAATGTCCCCAATAATGGTTTATTAATGATCATTTTTACATTTTGCTCACCTTACACAAAAAACTCTTGGGAAATGACTTTTATATATAAAATAAAAAACTGTTTTCAAATGTTTATCAGATTTTATGGATTCGACGTTAAAACAAGTTTATTTTAATCACATTTTAGCCAAGGTGGGATTCGAACTGCAGTTCGTCCGTCCCGCCTCCTGGATTTTTTCTAGTTTTTTATTGGCTAGTTGGTGTTCTGCGATGGACTGGCACCCTGTCCAGGGTGTACCTCGCCTTGTGCTCGATGCTCCCTGGGATAGGCTCCAGGTTCCCCATGACCCTGAAAAGGAATAAGTGGTTGAAGATGGATGGATGGATAAATCATACAGCACAGCCATTGTCTTTAACTTATGGGTACTTTGTCAGAGGATGTTGCAGTTATAGATCAGGATTTTAGCAGTGCAGAGCAGTAGCTTGGAAATAGTTTGGAAATGACTGCTGGTTACCGTGTAGTCTTAATAGGCCACATTTCATCACTATTTCATCATCTCGTTCAGTTGTATGAAGACATAATATCTCTTGTATAGTCCTTGAAAACAACAACAAAAAACAGTGCTTGAAAAAGTCCAGGAAAATCCTGGAATTTCATAAAGGAGCATCTGTATGAACCCTGTAATATTAGCCATGTTTGATCATAAGCAAGTTCATTTCCAAGTTCAGTTATTTATTACTAATTATGTGTTCATTCTTAATACTATGAGGGCAATTTCTATTTGCATGATTTCATTGCTCCTTGGAACAATAGATGAAATATGTATCACATTGACTTAGTTGCTTGCCAACTGTATGATTTGAATTATGAATTAACACAATATTGCATAGTATTGTTACACTTCAGCAGATATAGTATTGAAAGATGTGTTTATGGTATTGTGACAACCCTAGTATTTTATGTTGGGTAATTATGAATTGCCCAGAACCTGATATGGATAAGGCAGAAAAAAGTACTAGCATCTTGTGAGAAGTGCCAGTACGCAAGAAAAAATCACGCCAATGAGTAAAATGTAGAAGTGTTGGTACTCTAAGTACTGGCCCACTTCGAGCACTGCACTCCCATGTGAATGTGTTATACTCATGAAACCAACTTGAACAAAGGTAACAAAACACAAACTGTGAAGCTGTTCAGCAGTGTAGCCAACTTGAATGAATTTGTTGCTAGATTTGCTAAATTGTACACCCATTCGGTTGATGCTGGAATTAAAGCGCACCTATTATGATTTTAAAATGTGCCTAATTTTGTTTTAAAGGACTCATACAATAAAATAAATAACTACCTCACACTGGAGGTCTTCTCAACAAGCTAAACATTTAAATAGTGCAACAACATTATAAAAACATGTCCCTTGCTTGGCAAGACATTTCTCATCTTCAAGCTGACAATCAGCTGAGCAATTGCAACTGATTGTAACTACAATGTAGATCTGTTGCTGAAGGAGCTGGAGAACCAGTGCTGGAGAGTAAAAAATTGTCCGCAAATATTTTGTAGTTTTGGTTCAATGGGAGAGTTTCACACATCTCAACCACAATGTCACCTCCTATGCCAAGTGTCCCCCCCTCCCGTGCCACTTTGATCGACCACAAAATCACAGAGGATTGCTCATCAAAAGAGTTCGGCTGTTCTGTGGTGATATCCAGGTATTGTTTGCGAACATATCAAGCCATGGACGAATCTTCCAACACATACATAGATAGATAGATAGATAGATACATAGATAGGAAGGAAGGATACTTACTTTATTGATCCCCAAAGGGGAAATTCTACTTGCCTGTTTGACAAATTAGTGTTGTCAAGAAATGTAGAAATGCTAGCAGAGTCTGAACACAGTTGGTAGACATGTTGTCAGCGACCATACACGATTTCCCGGCATTTGTTGCAGACCCAGATAGAGGCCAAACAATATTTCCAATTCTTTAACAGTGGTGTTTACATTTCTGTGAGCTTCAAATTTTTGCACTCTGTACAAATTAGATTGTTCCTTCAATTACTCAAGCATTTCTACACTATAAACTTTCTGAAATACTCCAGGGTTGTGTGAAAATTGTCTGGCGGTGTGACATTCAAGATGAAATGAATTAGGACCAACGTACGATATTAAACTCTTTTTTTTGTTTTTGTTTGTTTGTTTTAGTTACAGATACATTCATGGACGAAATTATTGGCACCCCTGGAACTTTTCCAGAATATGCACCATTTCTCCCAGAAAAGTGTTGCAGTGACAAATGTTTTGGTATACACATGTTTATTACCTTTAAGTGCATTGGACCAGCACAAAAAAGCAGGAGAAAAAAGACAAATTTGACTCAAAAATTAGGTCGGACAAAATTGTTGCCAACCTCAACTTAATATTTGGTTGCACACCGTTTGGAGAAAATAACAAACCAATCGCTTCCTATAACCATCAACAAGCTTCCTACACCTCTCAACTGGAATTTTGGACCACTCTTCTTTTGAAAACTGCTCAAGGTCTCTCAGATTTGAAGGGTGCCTTCTCGCAACAGCAATTTTGAGATCTCTCCATAGGTGTTCTATGGGATTTAGATCCGGACTCATTGATGGCCACTTCAGAATTCTCCAGCGCTTTGTCTCCAACCATTTCTGGGTGCTTTTTGAGGTATGTTTCGGGTCATTGTCCTGCTGAAACACCCATGACCTCTGACGCAGACCCAGCTTTCTGACACTAGGCCCTACGTTATGGGCCGAAAACTTTTGATAGTCTCCAGATTTCATGATTGTTTGCACACAGTCAATGCACCCAGTGCCAGAGGCAGCAAAACAACCCCAAAACATCCTTGAACCTCCACCATGTTTGACTGTAGGTACTGTGTAGGTACTCATCTGTCCACAAAACATTCTCCCAGAAGGACTGAGGCTTACTCAGGTACATTTTTGCAAATTGCAGTCTGGCTTTTTTTATGCCTCTGTGTCAGATGTGGGGTTCTCCTCGGTCTCCTGCCAAAGCGCTTCTTCTCATTCAGATGACGACGTATGGTTCGAGATGACACTGATGCACCCTGAGTCTGCAGGACAGCCTGAATTTGCGTGGAAGTTGACTGAGGTTGTTTATCCACCATTCGAACTATCCTGCGTTGCATTCTTTCATCAATTTTTCTCTTCCGTCCATGTCCAGGGAGATTTATCACAGTTCCATGGGTTATAAACTTCTTGATTACATTGCGCACAGTGGACAAAGGAACTTTAATGTAACCCCTTCCTGGCGCCGGAAGTGTAATATTAGAGAAGGTTACTACAGTAAATGGTGTTAATTAACAGGATCCTGAGTATTTAGCAGTTGATGGTGAATTGGCTAACCTTTATTTACCAGGTGTTGTTATACTATAACAGGCAGAAATGTATGTAAATGATTTAATCCCGAATAGCGCAGTGCCTCCACTGAAGACTTACCCCACTCACACACTATGAGCGATATTGTTATTCCCCAGAAACACATCTTGAGTATAACTAGGCCAAATATATATAAACCTTATTAAGTCAAAAAGTTCAGCAAAGCCAGGTAGTATGTATAACAAAAATAAAAAAACATTTATTATGCTAAACAAAAAAACTTCAAACTGTATACATATATTAGAAACAAAATTTAGACCAGTAACTCAAACACTCCTTTCTAATTAAGAAACAACATGAACAGTACAGTTTGGATTTTACCACTTACACCCCTTTTTTATTAAATGTTCAGAACCTTCACCAAGCGCTTGGGTTTTCTGTTGGGGCCGTGAGTTGGTGCACATACAAACAAAAACCCTCCTTGGTTCCTTTAATGAACGGCTACTAAAACCTCTCCGTTACTCACGCCTCTGGAACAGAAGAATGAACAGAAGAACGAGCTGAGAGAATGAATCCGCTGCATGCGAGGTTCCAGCAGGTTAATTCAGCGACGCAGTTCATGCGATGGAGTTCCTCCTTAAACAGGCGTAGAAGCTACCATGCTACCTAGCACAGTTTAGCACAGTTCTCCACAGTCCTCGTCCTTCAGTTTGCTGTGAAAACTGCGGCTGGCGGTTACAGCTGTCCGTCTCTCACGAAGACATTAGCTTAACGTCCCCGAGTTACAGTTTGTACTTAGCTTTATTTTTCCCAAGCTAGTGCAAAACAAACAAACGCAGATAAGCTATCTGCACTTCACCTAAACTTACAGTTCACCAATTTACCGAGCTGATAGTTGCTCTCGACTTTTCGCTGAATAAAATGATATTTGTGCCACTACTTTAATAGAAGTTTAGTCTACAAACATCACCTCTGCGTTAAAACCGGTTCTCTTTTTCCCACTCTCCTCCCGCGTGTTTCTCCCTCTCCCCTTCGCTACTTCTCCCCTCCTTTTTTTCTCTTTCCCCCTCCCCAACAAAGGTGACCTCTGATTGGCTAGGAGTTTAATTAAACAGGCAACCCATTGGCTTGAACTACTCCAATGGAAACAAATTGCAACGCATCCAGAAACAAAGGACCATGGGAAATGTAGTCTCAATCGAATCCACCCAAAAATGCAGCAAGCACACCATTTATTCAACTACATTTTTGGGAGGTGCCTACATTAAGATCTCTGGAGATTGACTTGTAATCTTGAGATTGTTGATATTTTTCAACAATTTTGCTTCTTAAGTCCTCAGACAATTCTCGGCTCCTCTTTCTCTTCTCCATGCTTGGTGTGGCACACACAGGCACACAACACAAAGGTTGAGCCAACTTTTATACACTCTAACTGGCTTCAGTTTTGGTTTCTATATTGCCAGCACCTGTTACTTGCCGCAGGTGAGTTTAAATGAACATCACATGCTTGAAATGAAATTATTTACCCACAGTTTTAATAGGGTGCCAATGATTTTGTCCAGTCCATTTTGGGAGTTTTGTGTAAAATGATGTCAAATTAGCCCTTTTTCTTCTGCTTTTTTGTGCTGTTCCAATGCACTTAAAGGTAATAAACGTGTATATACCAAAACATTTGTCATTGCAACACTTTTCTGGGAGAAATGGTGCATTTTCTGGAAAAGTTCCAGGGGTGCCAATAATTTTGTCCATGACTGTATGTCAAAGGTCAGCTGCAGGGTTGTCATCCATGTAACACTGTTCAACAACACTTCTTTAATGCATGCCACCCAATGCAACTAGACTTTGGGTTAGATGTTACTGCTTCTCCTCACCTAAAGCTACCAGAAACTTCCTCTGGACTCTGCCTAGTTTCTCTCTCTCTCTCTCTCACACACACACACACACACACACACACACACACACACACACACTTTTTAGATGACTTTTTTCCACCAAACATCTGCACTTATTCCCACTTTCTTTTCTTTATTGAAAACTGTAGCACAGTAAACACAGAGTGTCAAACCAGTAAACTACTGATCAGTGTCAGGACTCTTTATGAGACATATATATATATATATATATATATATATATATATATATATATATATATATATATATATATATATATATATATATATATATATATATATATATATATATATTATTATATATATATATATATATATATATATATATATATATATATTATATATATATAATATTAATAAATAGACTCACACATCTATCTATCTATCTATCTATCTATCTATCCATCTAGATAGTAAGATAGATATATAGATAGATAGAGGATGTATTTATAATAAAGATATTATCTTTGTCTCTCTCTCCCTCTTTTCGGTTCCATTGTGTTTGTGTCTGTGTGGCTCTTTGAAGTTTTCATCCTGCTGTCTCTGTTAGTGGGAGCATTTTATATCTACACCAGAATCTACAAGTAACGGATAATAATCGATATTAAGACTTTAATACTTACTAACATGGAAAATGTGCACATTACCAGAATCCATATTTAAGTATATATATCAAAAAGTAAAAACAGAAGAACATGAGCAGCTAGAAAATGTAATGTCTAAAGCTTCTATGGTGATGTTAACGCAGTGATCACCTGAGTGTCATTTCCTTCCACTGATCAGGAAGCACTGTAAATCTAGATTAGGAACAGAAGAAGCAGTCCATGGTTGCTCTCCTCCATGTCATTAATTCATCCACCCTGAACCACCAGAAAAATATAACCATCAATAACAGAAGAGGAACAGAGAAAACTAATTTAATTCCTCAATCCACATCAACTTTTCAAAACCTAGACCAGCCTCATGATTCATGCAGACTTCATAATGAACATAAAGAATTGTTTCTCTTAAGCTTTATTTTTTAAAATTATAATATAAAGTTCTTATTTATGCACGACTCTTAATAATGTTCATTATTCACTTCTATTATTAAATCAATCTACTTAAGACATTATGTGATGAGTTTTGTGACATTGGAGACTTGGCCGTATTTAGAGGATCCATGTGTGGAGTCCAGAAACAGTCCAGAAATCAGTGTCCATAAAGCTTTCCATGTACAGGGGAAAGTAGAATGAATATTCAAAAGCATTATAAAACAAAAAAAAAAAATTAATTTTCCTCCGGGTTCGTTTTTTTTTTTTAAAAAAAAAATTTTTTAAAAAAAATTTTTTTTTTTTTTTATTTTATATAATATTTTATATATTTTTTTTATTTTTTTTTTTTTGTTTTTTTTTTTTTTTCCTTGTGGTTTTCACACTCTACAATCTCTAGAGTTGGTACAAAATGGTGTCAAATTGTTAGTCTAGCACAAACAGACATGCTATGCAAATGGAAGGTTACATATCAGCCTATCTGAAAAAAAACCCCAAAAAACCTCACTGAGATGATATTTATATATTTATTTATTTTGATGTGAATGATAATGGAAGCTCAGTAACCTGTATTTGCATGATCTTATGCATTGTGCTGTTGCCACATGTTTGGCTGATTGGATAATTGCTAATCATGTGGCAGGTGTACAGAACTTTCTAATAGTGGACGGTGAGTGTATTTCTCAGTAGCTCTATGGAGTTTAATAGATGTGTGGGTGTGTTTTGTTGACAGCCCCTTCTCAGGACGGCAAGGCGCTTGTGTACGCCGACATCACCCATTTACCCACAAACAAGACAAGACCACCTACATGTAAGACTTTAACACACTTTTATCATATGTGCTTCATTAATCCAAACACCTTTCATGGATTTAATACTCTTTAATATACACAAAATAGGGTAGGGAATGGAATATCGGTATGGAGGCATACTACAATGAGGAAATTTAAAATCTGAAACTGTTTTAATGTTGTTTAAAGTGTTATTAGTGTTATTGGTTGTGCAGCTATAATACTTAATCATGTCTGATTAGATCTTTTACATTTAAACTAAAAGATTTTAACCAAATCTTCTGAGCTAGGGAACTGATTAATCTGAAGATTATTTTGGAATTTAATTAGACAAATTAATAGTGTAAAAAGTGCCATAGAAGAGTTGTCAAACTTGCTTTGACTCCAAATGAGCTCGGATTTGTATTTAAGTAATTAAGAAAAAAATTACACGTGTCTCCAATCCGAGCAGCTTGGATCAGTTCGAATTGTTGCCCATTATGACTCAATTCTACTTCAGTTTTAGTTCAAACTCTCTTAATTTTAATGCTTGACCTACCTCAGCTACACCTTGGCCAAAGCTTTTAGCTAATTTTGGCCAACTAGTAAATAAACCTTTTCACTAGAAAGTTGTTAGGCATAGCAGCAAAATGTGTCCATATTCATGTTTGTGTATTTAATTCTTGCTCGTCCAAGTTCGACCTTATGATAACAAAAACAGTTTTGTTGCCATTAATGATTTTTCTTTAAGACAAGCTTGAAAACCTGTGAACATTTAACTAACCCCTAAGATTAAAAAAATTAACAAAAACAAACAAACAAACAAACAAACAAACAAAAAAACAACCCACTGTGCTTTCACTGGCTCTTACACCTCTACTCTGTGCACTTTGCTCCTCTAGAACTCAATTAAAAGTCTTGTATGGTAGCACTACTTGTATTGTTCTCTGTTTGATATATCACTTTGCTTATACAGTATTTGTATAAAAGCGTCTGCTAAATGAATAAATGAATAAATGTAAATGTAAAACTTGACTATTATTTGGACAGGAGGATCATGGGTTTTATGGCAAATACAAGATAAACTTGATCAGTATAAACACAATCTAATTACTTGACATGTTGCCTGTTTAAAAGGAGCCTAGTAACTTTCATGCTTGTTCACATTTGTCCTGTGACAACAGGAGACTAATAGCAATGTTGGATGTTGGCCCAGAGATGATGATGATGATGATGATAATAATAATACCTGCATAGCACCCTTTATTTGTAATATTGTGACCTCAGCATTATAAAGTTCTGTCTGCCTTTTCAGTAAAAAAAATTAACACAAAATGAACCACATAAACCTTTTAACTCTAAGTTCTGTGAGCCTGATCCCACTGTGGCCTCAGATATGCGTTTTTGGCTGATTGGAGTGGAACCTGATATGGTCTTCTGCTGTTGTAGAGTATCTGTCTTGTACAGCTTCACAATGTGCACAATGTATTCTGAGATGTTTTTCTGCTCATCACACATTTGCCATTCAATGGATTTTTTTTGTTTTTCACATCATTCTCTGTAAACTCCAGAGACTCTTGTATGTGGAAAGTCCCGGGTGATCAGCAGTTTTTAAAATACTCAAACCATTCCATCTGGCACCAACAACCTTGTCACAGTCAAAGTCACTGATATGACATCCTTAAAATGTTTAATGTGAACATTAACTCAAGCGCTTGACGTGTATTTGTCTGACTTTATGCATTGCACTGCTGCCACTTGATTAGGCAATTACGTAAATGAGCAGGTGTACAGGTGTTCCTAATTAAGTGGAAACAGTTATGGTTTCTACCCTTTTATAAGTTAAAAGCACGCTTAACGCAATGTTCATTAGTATATATTATTTTAAAAGCAAAACCGAGATCATCACTGATTTCTCTGTGTGGTGTTGTCTTGTGATCCAGCACAAGCTCAGGACAAGGACATGGAATATGCCACGGTGGTCACTCATCCCAGCCAGAGGAACCAGAAGAAGAATGAGGAAGAGGTGCAGTATAACAAGCTGGTGTTTAACACTCCTGACCAAAAAACCAGTGTAATGCCTAAAGTGCAAGAAGAGTGTGTATACTCACAGGTCCAGCTTGGTCAGTAAGGGATACACTCTCAGCCTTTCTCAGCATGTATCACTAACATAGTTTTATTGCAATCATTCTGGTATGTGTGGAGAATAGAAATGTAGACAATAGAGGTGTGGAGAATACTTCTGGGAGCGGAAGTAGCTATTGTTGACATTCCACCCATACACACTCATCTCTTACCCAAAACAAAACTATTTCAATATCTGATTATCTAATTACTGAATCTTTTAGGCTGCATACAAGCACAGTGGTTAATGTTAATTAAAGTGGGTACTAAAGAGGAATGAATGAATTTATATATTTTTCTATTTAAATGCAATGATTTTTATGTCCACTCTACTAGGATGAAATGAAACTGTGTACTGAGTGCTGAGTTCATAGGACCTCCCCCAAAAAAGCTTTTGGGGCTCGATTTAAAAAAGAACACAAAAAAACAGTATTATTTCACTAATGAAGAGAAAATAAATGGGAAATTCCTTTTTTACAGCTTTAAGTGTTGAACTTGAGACACAGCTGTGGATTCTTGGACAACTCACACACTTTGAGTTGCTCCATCTTTCACAACCAACATTTCTGCTTCTCAGTTTAAAACAAAATGACGCCTTGTCACTGTGTCCAGGTGAAAATGGATTTTCAGCTTATGATATCTAAAACTTTCAATTTGTGAAATTGTGTGAAATCATGCCTTAAGAATTGACACCTGAGGTTTTTTATTTATTTTATTTTTTTCAGGTTATAAACATGTATAGATGTATGTATTATATTTCACACTGTCTTGGTTGTATTGTCAATTTCAAATGTGCATCTTCACATTATATTGTAATAATTAATGGAAAACCTATTCCTGTAACTATGCTGAGCTTCTGTTAGTACATTTACTCTTGAGTAAAGCAGTGTTATTTTACAGTGTTGCACTGTACCTTCTCTGGAAAATTAAAAGAGGATGAAACACACACACACACCTGCATTTGCAAACATGCTCATGCAGACCATTTATTTGCATTATAAGTCTCCCAGTTTGTGTGGTTGGTGGAGAGCAATTGCAGTGCTTGGTTCTAAAAATAAAAGAAATAAGGGTTTTGTCATCAGGGTGTGTTGGTGTTACTGATTCAAATCAAGGCAGGACACTATAGGTGAATAGCGTCATTTAAAAAAAACAAACCTAATGAATAACAAAATCATTCTTTAACAGTTGATTGCTGATATTCCTATCCTTTAAGGGTTTTTATTTATTCATTTATTTAGGATTTCAAGATCAAATGGATGGGTAGTATAACAAATGTGAAAATGACAAGGTACTAAGCACTCGGCTTACAATCTGTGATATAAAAAAGTATATACAGTATCTCAAAGTGAGTAAACCCCTCACATTTTTGTAAATATTTGATTTAAATCTTTTCATGTGACAACACTGAAGAAATGACACTTTGCTACAATGTAAAATAGTGAGTGTACAGCTTGTATAACAGTGTAAATTTGCTGTCCCCTACAAAATAACTCCACACACAGCCATTAATGTCTAAACCGCTGGCAACAAAAGTGAGTACACCCCTAAGTAAAAATGTCCAAATTGGGCCCAAAGTGTCAATATTTTGTATGCCCACCAATATTTTCCAGCACTGCCTTAACCCTCTTGTTAAGGAGTTCACCGGAGCTTCACAGGTTGCCACTTGAGTCCTCTTCCACTACTCCATGATGACATCACTGAGCTGGTGAATGTTCAAGACCTTGTGCTCCTCCACTTTGCATTTGAGGATGCTCCACAGATGCTCAATAGGGTTTCGGTCTGGAGACATGCTTGGCCAGTCCATCACCTTCACCCTCAACTTCTTTAGCAAGGCAGTGGTCATCTTGGAGGTGTGTTTGGAGTCATTATTATGCTGGAATACATGTGGGGATCTTGCTCTGCTTCAATATGTCACAGTATATGTTGGCATTCATGGTTCCCTCAATGAACTGTAGCTCCCCAGTGCCGACAGCACTCATGCAGCCCCAGACTATGACACTCCCACCGCCATGCTTGACTGTAGGCAAGACACACTTGTCTTTGTACTCCTCACCTGGTTGCCGCCACACACGCCGGACACCATCTGAACCAATAAATTTATCTTGGTCTCATCAGACCACTGGACATGGTTCCAGTAATCCATGTCCTTAGTCTGCTTGTCTTCAGCAAACTGTTTGCAGGCTTTCTTGGACATCATCTTTAGAAGAGTCGTCCTTCTGGGACGACAACCATGCAGACCAATTTGATGCAGTGTGCGGCGTATGGTCTGAGCACTGACAGGCTGAACCCCCACCCCTTCAACCTCTGCAGCAATGCTGGCAGCACTCATACATCTATTTCCCAAAGATAACCTCTGGATATGATGCTGAGCACGTGCACTCAACTTCTTTGGTCGACCATGACGAGGCCTGTTCTGAGTGGAACCTGTCCTATTAAACCACTGTATGGTCTTGGCCACCATGCTGCAACTCAGTGTCAGGGTCTTGGCAATCTTCTTATAGCCTAGGCTGTCCTTATGTAGAGCAACAATTCTTTTTTTTCAGATCCTCAGAGAGTTCTTTGCCATGAGGTGCCATGTTGAACTTCCAGTGACCAGTATGAGGGAGTGCAAGAGCAATGACACCAAATTTAACACACCTGCTCCCCATTCACACCTGAGACCTTGTAACACTAGCAAGTCAAATTGGGCCCAATATGGACATTTCCACTTAGTGGTGTACTCACTTTTGTTGCCAGCGGTTTAGACATTAATGGATATGTGTTGAGTTATTTTGAGGGGACAGCAAATTTACACTGTTACACAAGCTGTACACTCACTACTTTACATTGTAGCAAAGTGTCATTTCTTCAGTGTTGTCACATGAAAAGGTATAATCAAATATTTACAAAAATGTGAGGTGTTTACTCACTTTTGTGAGATATTGTGTATATAATCAGTTATAAAAGCAAACTATTTGCTGACATACTTTTCATAACTTGGTTATAAACTGTTCCTCAGTTTATGTTGAACCCATCTAGATGAAGAGTTAATTAATTTAAGGGTTAAAACCGTCCTGAATTTTTATATAAAATACATATGCATTAATTGTTTGTTCTTAATTCCCAGAATGACTCTACGGATTATTTTATTCATGTTTATTTTTTTTTTTAATAAAGGGCATTTATATAATGATATTTAAGATCTGCTGGCAACTTTGCATGACATTAATATGGGTATGAGAATGCTGAAAAGCTGCGGCTGTGGTGCAGGTGGTAGAGCAGGTTGTCCACTAATTGTAGGGTTGGTGGTTCGATTCCCGGCCTGGGTGACTCCACATGCCTTGGGCAAGACACTGAACCCCAAGTTGCTCCCGATGGCAAGCTAGCACCTTGCATGGCAGCTCTGCTACCATTGGTGTGTGAGTGTGTGTGTGAATGGGTGAATGAGACACAGTGTAAAGCGCTTTGGATAAAAGCGCAATATAAGTGCACGTTTATGTTATGTTATGAAAGTGTGGTACCGCTGCTTATTGGTACAGCTGTTTTTCTGATGGAGACAACACACAAACACTAGAAACTAGATGACACTAAACAATGGGTAAAGGAACTAAAAGCTTCATATGCTGGTGATGACACATCTTCTGTCATATTTGTCCTTTATGAGCTGTTCCAATGATGCTCTGAGCTCTTCTGAATACACACTGCTCCAAGGATGTAGATTGATCTTCCTCAGCATGTTCATGGTGATGGGTCTTCTTGCTGAGGGTGGAGGTATGGAAGGCTCAAGAGAAGTATTGTGTTAAGACTTGAAGCTGTCGACTCTGCAGCAGTTCCATTAATGGAGATGAGTCTGTGGGTCCACCTTCAAATTAAACTGCTGATCCTAGAGGTTCACATAGTTTTTCTACTCACAGATATGTAATATTGGATCATTTTCCTCAATAAATAAATGTCTAATTATAATGTTTTTGTTTAATTTGGTTCTCTTTATCATCTTTTAGGACGTGTACAAAAATCTAATGTTTTAGATCATATTTGTGACACTTCAGTCCATGAACAGTTCCTCCCTCCACCAGAGCAAGCGTCACCTGAGTTTTAGCTACACTTCCTGTTTGTACCTTTTATAAGTTATGTGCTTCATGCAACACATTGTGAAGTATTGTCAGTGATATCTGCCTTACCATTGCCATCGGATTTTTTGTGCATCGACCTTTTGCCAAAAAAAATCCCTTTTTTGTCTATCAATTGGATTTGGTTGTTTTTTTTTTTTTTGCCTCTCTGTGTTTGAAACCTCGTCTGGACATTGATTGTGACTTTGCTTGACACCTTGGATTGCTTTTTGTTTGTCTTCTACAATAAAAACCCTCTCTACATGGATTCTAACAAGCCTCCAGCTATGGATACCTTACAATATTTATGCAGTTATACAGAAAATTCTAAAGGGTTCACAAACTTTTGAGCTCCACTTTATAATCTCTCTCTAGTTTTTATTAATGCAAATGAGTCTTAATCTACTTAAATATGCAGCAATTATCATACTTTTCATGTTCATACACAAATCTAGGCTTTTGATATTGTTAGAATTTAAATCTTTATTCAACTGTGAAGATTCTTTCAATATAAATATTGTACACGAATGCTTGTTGGAATATAATTTATTTCTTGTTTTATCAAGAAAATGCCATGGCTTGTTATACAAAACATATTTCATGCCATTTTCAGGGTAAAGTTTATAATAATCTTAAGAATAATCAGCATTAAGGAAATGACACATACACACATTTTTATCTTTATTAATGTTGTTCTGTTTATGATTTGCTTTGAAAATGTGTTTAGTACTTATAGAACCCTATAGTATTCATCCTGAGGTGTTTATCTCTAATCTGCAGCTGAGGTGTCCTCAGTGAAAATGTGGTACAGCTGCATGTCCCGTGGAGTCATGAAAGTTTACTCTTCTGCTGATGGAGACAACCTCTGCTTCAACTGGACTTCTGATTTAAACACACTTCCTCAACTGGAGAACAGGACCAGCACTGTCATACTGAATAAAGACCATCATGGAAATGTCAAGTGCCATGTAGAAAATCATGTCAGCCATCACCACAATACCACTGAACTCCACCCATGTCCTGGTGAGTCTTCTCACTCTTCTTGGCAAATACAGCAAAATATCCGGTAAAAACTTACTAAGAATGAATGAAAGTTAAGCTCAGCTCTGGGGGCTCAAGCACATGCCCTTTTTCTGAATTATTTAAAAGTGCCCCTCTCAACAGTAAATAATAAACAATTATATTATGTAAACTTATTTGAATTCAAATTAATATGAGAGTGTACACAAAACAGAAGCAAATTAATCAAAAAGTCAGAGACTTTTCCTATTTATTTGTCCAATTTGAGTCTGCAGTCAGATATTCTCATTGTCGACACTATAGTGATGCATCTCACTTAAACAGGAAGACAGTTATGCTGAAACCACTAGCTCTTCTACTAGCTTTATCCATATTAGCAATTATTATTTATATGATTTATTATTTATATTATTTATATGATTATTGTCAGTAGTTTTCTAATTGATTGAGAGGGAATGTGTTGGTATGCACTAATAGTTTTACTGACTTTTACAGTAAGAGAGATACAGTGGGTGTGTCACTATATTTGTGGATGGTAATACTGTAGCTTTTTTTATTTATGATTTCATAATGTTTAAATTTTCACTTAAGGATTATTTGGATTCATCTCTCCAATAAAAGTTGTTGTTTTGTTGTAATTACTTCTATGACTATAAAAATAAAATACCATTAGTTTATATTAATATTGCCATTCTCATATTCATAATTGTGACCACACACAGTCTGTTTACGATGTCTACCAGTATGATAAGAATATGTAGTTGAATTAAAGTTAGTAAACTAGTTGAAGTAGTAAAGTGATCAAATTAGCTTTTTGGTGATGTATCCCTTTCTTCATTTGATCCCCTGAGGAACTCTCTGCACGTTCCTGGTCAAGTATATATTTTATTTTATTCTTCAGAACCTACTACTGCAGTAATCAGTTCCACAACGACGAATGATGGTAAGTCTCACAGTTCCTTAATTTTCTTTTGTTCTTATGACTGCATGTACTACTTTTTCCCTGAGACTGATGATTACTTACTGACCAAAACCCCTAAAAAATGGCTGTGCGCTCTAAAACAATTAAACCGAGCAGTAAAAATATAACCAACACTTTGTACTCACGTGTGTTTTACTCATCATACCAGAGTACTGAATCCAGTTCTCCTGTTATAAAAGTGTCATTTAAGTGGATCAGGGGAGTATTTCAGGGTGTTAGAATAATGAGACCATGATCTTGTATTTCTTCCTCTGCAGGTTTGCTGTTTCAGGATCCTGTTGTCTGTAGATTTAATGAGAGTAGTCAGTGTTATGTAGCTCTGGGACATCATCTGCACCTGCAACTGCCCCTCCGAGGATGGGTTTTTTTGATCTAAAGATCACAGAAAAATACCAATCCTTTAAAAAAAAAAAAAACATGAATTTACCAAGATGGCAGTTTGTTAAAGATAATAAAACTGTGATATTAACCAGTGTAGAGAGGAACGACTCTGGAACATACACTTTAGTATTCTTTGATGCAAACGGGAATACTAAAGGCAGTTATACTCTCCAGTTGAACACTGAAGGTAGGACCACACAATCACCTCACACAGCACAATACAAAATTTACAAGTTATTTTATAAATATTCAGTTATTCTAAAGTCCCTCACAAGCTATTTTACAATTTGCAATCATAAAAAATTACATTTATTTATGAAAATGAGGCTAAGGAAATATGCAGTAATGTCTACATGCATAACAAAGCACAAAAAAAGGGCTTTTGATTTTTGATTTTGTTAGAATTTTAATCTTTATTTGACTGTGAAGAAGCAAGAACAAAAAATGTTTGAAAAAAATGCAGGCAATTTAGAAACTGTATATATAGAAATGTATATATAAAAAGCCAATTTTGATCAAAAGAGTTTAAAAATATAATTTAGGTTAAAGTCTTTACTCTATAGTTAGTGTGGTTTGACTCATAAATGGCATGGAGGGGGCGGAGCTCTTCAGAGCCTTTGTTACGTTTCACATAATGTGGTGGAAAAAACAAGCTGTTGAGTTTTAATTACTAGAATTTAATAGAAGACATGTTATAGATGTGATTTATCCAAGTAAATGTTAAGCTGAAGATGTTAATAAAATTGACAATACACTTTTAGTACTAAGCACTCAGCCCACAATTTCAGATTTAAAAAAGTATGTATCCGACGTAGTGTTTTTGCTGACATACTTTTATGGTTTTAACAAAGACGTGTATTTGTTGAATGTCGTTGTTGCATTTTAATGTCATGGTGCATCAATCTAGATAATGCTTTAATTGCACAGTTCAATATACTGAATTATATTTGACCTTATCTTAAACCTAAAATATTTTTTTAAATTAATTGTTGGCTCTTAATTCCCACAAGTATTTGAGAAAATGTGATGATTGAGAAATACAGCCTGCTGTACAATGACATTAGTTGAAATCATTGAAATGAACTCATTACTATAGTTTGGGCGAGATTGAGCTGTAATGTACTGTGGCTGTAAGTTTAAAACATGTTACTGATTAGCTAAAGCACACATCAGTCTGAGAGACAGTGGAAAATGGAGAGCTGGAGGATGTGTACAGTAAGAGTATGAAACATGAGATTAAATGAATCTAATGATGCTTCACTTTGCTTAGCATTAATATGAGAACGCTGAAAAGCTGCCTAAAGGAAACTGGGTCATTCAGCAGAAAGAATTACTCATCACTCTAACAAAATAAATAACTTCACATTAAATTGGTTTTGCTAAGCTAACTAGATACACAGGCTGAAAAAGTGGAATTATTTTTCTTGTAATAGTCATATGTATGATGTTTGATAAGGATCTCCTCTTTCTGTTTTGAGTTAACGTTGCTGTGCTTCTGATTTGCCGTTGCATTTTTGGTTTGATAATGTGTTTAGTTTTTATGGTCCTCCATAGTAATTCATTCTAAGGTGTTTATCTTTAACCTGCAGCTAAGGTGTCCTCAGTGAAATTGTCGTATAGTTGCATGTTCCTTGGAGTCAGGAAGGTGCACTGTTCTGCTGATGGAGAAAACCTCCACTTCAGCTGGACTTCTGAAATAACCCCTCGGTTGGAGAATGGGAACAGCACTCTCCTACTGGATAGAAACCGTAGTGTAAATGTTACCTGCCATGTTGAAAATCACGTCAGCCATAACCACAGATCCATTGAACTCCACTCATGTTCTGGTGAGTCTGTCTTTTTTTTTTTTAATGATAAATTTAGCAACAGTAGCAACAACGATGTAGCATCAGAATTAATGTCACAGCTCATGCGCTGGTGAGTCTGTCTTTTTAATATAATGATTTTGTGAACAAAAAACAATGCAGCAATTTTTGAATACACAGCCAAATTTTATTATAAATTATATTTTTGCTCCATTAATGGAAATAGATCCCGAAGAAACTCACTTTATAGCATGTTTGCTAGCTAGGTCAAATTGATTTGTACAATCCTGTTTTACTTCAGGTAAAATTGGGGTCCCTTCTTCCTTTTCATCTTCACCTCATGAGCTTTCATATTTTAACCCAAAAGTTATATAAAATGAAAATATTTTTTTGCCATGTCCACTGATGATGTGACTAACACTTCTGTACAATGGTTCTTACTTACACTCACCATCCACTTTATTAGGAACACCTGTTCACCTACACATTCATGCAGTTAACCTATCAGCCAGTCAAGTGCCAGCAGTGCAATGCAAATATCAGGGAGTTACAGGTCAAGAACTTCAGTTAATGTTCAGAATCTCTGTGACTTGACTGTTGGTACCAGAAGGGCTTGCTTGAGTCTTTCATAATCTCATTGAAATTTCACACACAACAATCTTTAGAAATTACACAGAATGATGCAAAAAAAAAAAGTAGGAGAATGACCAGATTGGTTCGAGCTGTAAATAAATTCATATAATCACTCTTTTCTACTGTGGTGAGCAGAAAAGCATCTCAACATGCAAAAACATTGAACCCTGAAGTGGATGAGCTACAGCAGCAGAAGACCACATTGGGTTTCACTCCTGTCAGCCAAGATCAGGAATCTGAGGCTATCATGGGCACAGGTTCACCCAAATGGGACAATTAAAGATTAGGGTAAAAAATCATCTATTTTTTCCAGTCTTCATTTGTCTAGTTTTGGTGAGTCTGTGCCCATGATCTCCTCAGGTTCTTGGTCTTCTGCTTTTGTAGCCCATCTAACTCAAGGTTTGATGTGTTGTGTATTTTATTTATTTATTTATTTTTACTAGAGACTACCTGCCAGATCAGACCAGGCTGTTTATTCTCCTCTGATCTCTTGTCAACAAGGTGTTTGGTATTTTTGTTGTTGTTCATACCATTAAACTCTAGAGACTGTTTTGTGTGTGTGTGTGTGTGTGTGTGTGTGTGTGTGTGTGTGTGTGTGTGTGTGTGTGTGTGTGTGTGTGTGTGTGTGTGTGTGTGTAAATCCCAGGAGATCAATAGTTTCTGAAATACTCAACAGCCATGCCACAGTTAAAGTCATACTTTTCCCCCATTCTGATGTTTGATGTGAACATTAACTGAAGTTTTTGACCTGTATCTACATGACTTTATGCAGTGTGCTGCTGCACCATGATTGGCTGATTATAAATCTGCATGTATGTGCACGTGTACAGGTGTTCCTATTAAAGTGGACAGGGTGTTTATTTACTTGTATAGTTCTATATCGATATAACATGGTGTTTTTAAATCTTCAGAATAGCCAAGATGGTCAGTGCTGCGTTTACTAGATGATCTGTTTAATATGACCAGTTGCACATAGTGTAATAATGGTAGGTGAATGGTAGGTGGTAGGTAACTGAATGGTCTTTCAGTTCCTCTAGTTGTCTGATTCCCTCATTTGTCTGTATGTGCTAATTCCCATGCTGTAAAAATTACTGACCAAAACACAGCAAAAAAATAAATAAAACCTGTCTCTCTCTCTCTCTCTCTCTCTCTCTCTCTCCCTCTCTCTCTCTCTCTCTCTCTCTCAGGTTTCATGGTGGTGTTTTTGTCTGTGTGGCTCTTTCAAGTCATCATCCTGCTGTCTCTGTTAGTGGGAGCATACATCTACCCCAGAATCTACAGGAAACAGAGGACACCTGAGAGTAAGATTTTAATACTTAACAACTTGGAAAATTATCACATTACCAAAGTCCATTTTCAAGTATGGAGTATGTGCTAACATGTAAAGACAGAAGAACATGAGCAGCTAGAAAATGTAATGTCTGAAGGTCTAAAGCTTCTATGGTGATGTAAGTGCAGTGATCACCTGCACATCATTTCCTTCCACAGTTCAGCAATCACTGTAAACCTGGATTAGGAACAGAAGAAGCAGATCTCCTCTATGCAAGCAACCATCACTCTGTGTCTCATTCAGACTGAAACATGATAAACATATAACCATCAATAACAGATGGATAACAGAGAACATAAATTTAATTCCTCAATCCAAAAAAATACAAATAAATCAGCCCCATGATTGCTGTAGATTCAATGCTAATTTTTAGAGTTGTTTCCGGTATTCTTTCTTTTTAAAATTTAAAAAAAATAATGCAATGCTTTGATGCAGTTACAAATGCCAACAATGCTTTTGTGGGAATGATTTTAATAGAGTTTTTGAAATGTAAATGTAGGTATATGTACTGTATGTGTGAATGCTGAAATAAAGTCTGTTTTTTTAAATTTATTATTTTATTTTATAATAATAATAATAATAATAATAATAATAATAATAATAATAATAATAATAATTATTATTATTATTATTATTTATTTTTTTTATTATTATTTTTTTTAAACTGTGACATGCCTAAACTCACTGTTCTAGATTGTTCTCTTAATTATGATGTAACTTTTCAGTTCTAAATTCTACAAATTAAATAATTCTAAAAATAAAATTCTTTACTGTCTGGTCTGTATTTAATGTAGTGTACAGTTAAAGGAAGAAAGCCAACATCAAGAGGAGCGACCATTGAGCACAGACACATCCATCAGATGGCCTTTAACAAATCTTAAACTTTTCATCCAAACCTAAATCACTCCAAAACATCTATAAATGTATAAATAATATTAACATCAATCTGATGAAAACAGTTTTCAGAAAAATGAGTTTTGAAGCTCTGTAGCTCAAATAAACAGCCAAAATATTGTTCTACTCAAATAAATAATATTCCAGCATGTTGGAGCTTGTTAAAGACAATTGGTGGATGAGTTTGCAAGAAAAGTAAGTTTGAAGTTGCGACGTAAGTTGCCCAAGATAAGCCTGCCTTTTGCTTACTACAGAGACTACTCAAATACTTGTAATGTATTAATTTGTTCATTTTATTTTGCAAGGGCAAGGTTGTGGGGTGAAGCAATCAGGGGTCTCTGCACTGATTGAAACACATTTCACTCAGCATCAGAGAACTGTTTATTATCCAACTCTATAAACAAACCACCAAGATTTTTGCTCAATGGACTCACTAAACACATATTTACACTTCTATGTAGTTGTACAGAATTTAAAAAACGTTATTTTAGCAGTCTCTTTCTTTCTGTCCAGTCACTTAGAATACAGGAAGTGAGTGGTATTTTACTTTTATTTTAAAATATATGAAAACCCAACTTAACCAACAAAAAACATATTCCTCAAGATAATAAAGATGATAAAACTATTATACTAACCAGTGCAGAAGGAATGAGTCATACAATTTAATCACCTTTCATACAAACAAAAATATTAAAATCAGGTACACGCTCCAGCTGAAAACTGACCCCACAACCTCTAATCACATCACACAGCACACTACAACATTGTACCGGATAAAAACGGATGATACCTTAAGAATTGACGCCTGAGGTTTGCACCCCTGCTAAACACATGGGCAGAAACTTTTCTGTCAGCCAAGACAAGCTACACACATGTATATATGGATGTATTGTGTTTCACATTGCCTTGGTTGTACTGTCATATTTCTGTAACTCTGCAGAGCCGCTGTTTATATTATATTTGCTCTCAAATAAAGCAGTGTTGTTTTTGTTGTGGTACAGTGGAGGAGTTAGTGCTGATGACATCATAAGTGGATCAGTGTTGACTAGGATACTGGCTTCGCTGTCTGTCATAACTAGTCTCATATAGCACTCCATTAGTATCAAGGTGAATGCAATGGGATGGTAGACAAGGAAAGGAAAGGAGAGAAATGCAGAGAAAGACTTAAAACAAATAAATAAAAAATACAGCACATATCTTGTTTCAGGCAGTTTAATAATTATGTCTCTCAGTTCCTCTATTTTCTGATGTCCTCAAATGTCTGTATGTGCTACATCTACGTGCTGACAGCAAGATGTGGTTTGTCAGTACCTACTACACATAGTGACCCAGATGATTTTTGCCAATCAGAGAAAGAGGAAATGATACAGTTCCCTCCACTAATATTGGCACCCTTGATAAATATGACCAAAGAAGTCTGTGAAAAATTGTCTTTATTTTTTATATTTTGTCCATGAAATTCACAAAATACTCTGCTCTCATGGATATCAAACAATTGCAAACACAACACAGGTTTATGAAAAAATATCTTTGTTAAATATAGGTGTGCAACAATTATTGGCACCCCTATGAATTTATATGAGAAAAATATATTTGAAGTATATTCCCATTGATATTGGACATATTTCTAGTACACCTGATTAGGAAGAGAAAATTGTTCAACTATGACTTCCTGTTTTACAGGGGTATAAATATGAGTTAACATAGGCCAAATTCTCTTAGTCATTCATAACAATGGGTAAGACCAAGGAATATAGGTGTGATGTGTGGTAAAAGGTTGTTGAGCTTCACAAAATGAGAAGTGGCTATATGAAAATAGCACAAGTATTGAAAATGCCCATTTCAACCATCAGGGTAATAATTAAGAAGTTCCAGTCAACTGGAAATGTCCTGTCGAACAAGCAGGGTATCTACAGCAGGACACCACGAAGGAAGCCACTGCTTACTAAAAAGAACATTGCTGACCACCAGAGGACAACTGGGTGAAAGTGTTGTGGTCAGATGAGACCAAAATGGAGCTCTTTGGCATCAACTCAACTCACCGTGTTTGGAGGAGGAGGAACAAAAAAAATTTTTTGAATTACATACAAAACTAAGGCTGTAGTGCACCTCACTGGCACCGTTAATGCACGCTCAATGCCACTGGTTCCATATGGCAAAGGTCAGCTGCAGGGTCATCATCCAGGTAACACCGTTAAACGACACTCCTTTAACCCTGGAATGTCTCCTCTGGGGGGGAGCTGTGGCTCCCTGCCACCCCATGCAACTAGACTTTGGGTTAGATGTTACTGCTTCTCTCACCCAAAACTTCCAGAACCTTCCTCTGGACTCCGCCAAGGAGTCAGTCTCTCTCTCTCTCTCTATCTCTCACACTCACATATTTGCAAACCAGTAAACTATTGATCAGTGAGCAGTGTCAGAACTCTTCATGAGACATTCATAATGTAGAATGTTCTGCCTGGTTCAATGCTAAAATGTCAGACTTCTGATTAAATTTACATAAAGAATTGGAAAAATCTTGGGCTCGTCCGGGATTTGAACCCGGGACCTCTCGCACCCTAAGCGAGAATCATACCCCTAGACCAACGAGCCAGTGAGAAACTATTTAAGCAGTGCACATCACAATTTGCCACGTTACAATTTGCCACGTTACATACAGTACAGATGTTTGAGGAGGTCTAAAACGCAATGTGTTCTTGGTGCCATCTAGTGGTGAGAAGTTAGAACCTGCAACTTTTCTAAAATAAAATAATACATATTTTTTCAATTTAAAAACACGAACAAAAAATATTTGAAAAATTTTGAAAAAAGTCTACATTGAAGTCCAAATCAGAGTTCACTGAGATGTTGTTTATTATACTTCTTAATTTTATTGTTGCTGTTAACACAAAGGTGCTCATAGGATTACCGCTCATCATCCAGCCTTGCCAACATGCCTAACACAACCAGAACCATACAGGCCTTCCCAGAGACTAAGGTAGCGAGCTTCATATATAGAAGGGAAACTAGCCAGCGGTGGGTGGGGCACAGGCGTTTTAAGGTTGTCAAATGAGATTTTATTATATTATTTATGACGGTCTGGAGAGTGCGCGTGAGTGCGAGTGTGGATGTGACAGCGAGTGGTTTGCGGGTTTGTCGGAGTCGCGCCAGGGCTTTTCGGTGAAACGGGTTCTTCTCGGCCATCAGGCAACGCCGCGTTTGTAGCCAGGGTCATGTGCGAGGTCTCTCCCTTTTCGAGCGGAAGAGCGGCCTTTTATACTCTCCCCACGTCTGCTGGATGGTGGAACTTTCCCGTGCCGAGGGTGTGTCTGCGGCTCCGCCCCACCGCCACGTGCTTTCCCACTGTCCAAAACATTGAAGCAGGGCTGTCTCTCAGCGCCAGTGCGGCAGGGTTCATGGTGTTTGTGGCTGTGTGAAGTCTGTGTCTTCACATATGTGTCTTGGTGATTCGGAGTTCCTCGCTCCCTGGCATTTCCTCCCTTTTCCATTCAGGTACCTTCAGGCTTTTCTCACAGTGTAATGAGGTGAACATCTCAAGGCTAATTTGTTTGTTTATAGTCTTAGATCAGCGCTGATGAGCATGAGCAGCTAGAAAATGTAATGTCTGAAAGTCTAAAGCTTCCATGGTGATGTAAATGCAGTGATCACCTGCACATCATTTCCTTCCACAGTTCAGCAATCTCTGTAAACCTGGATTAGGAACAGAAGAAGCAGATCTCCTCTATGCAAGCAACCATCACTCTGTGTCTCATTCAAATATAACCATCAATAACAGATGGCTAACAGAGAACATAAATTTAATTCCTCAAACCAAAAAAAAAAAAAAAAAAGCCTCGTGATTCCTGTAGATTCGTTGAGGGACCGAGTGCTAATTTTTCAGAGTTGTTTCTGGTATTCTCTCTTTTTTAATATTCTAAAAATAATGCAATGCTTTGTTGCAGTTGTTACAAACACACCAACAATGCTTTTGTGGGAACAATTTTAATAAAGTTTTTGAAATGTAAATGTAGGTATATGTACTGTATGTGTGAATGCGGAAAATTTTTGGAACTTGGATGGAACTTGCATCTTCCAGCAGGACAATGATCCAAAACACACATCAAAATCAACACATCACTGGTTTACTGACCACATAATCAGCGTCCTGCAATGGCCATCACAGTCCCCTGACTTGAAACCCATAGAACACCTGTGAAATTTGAAGGATCTGGAGAGATACTATATGGAGGAATGGTCTCAGATCCCTTGCCATGTATCCTCCAACTTCATCAGACATTATAGGAGAAGACTCAGAGCTGTAAAGTATTGACTAAAAATGTGCCAATAATTGTTGAACACACATTTAAAAAACTTTTTTTTTTGGATAAACCTGTTTTGTTTGCAATCGTTTGATATCCATGAGAGCAGAGTATGTTTGATTTATTTTTTTTTTTTTACATAAAAGCTCAAAAGTATAAGGTTAAAGACACATTTTCTGATGATGGTGCTGATATTAGTGGAGGGCACTGTAACACACAAGCCTCCCCCTGGTGATCTGGAAAAATAACTTAAATGTATGGGTAGCCTTGATCACTGAAGGTATATTAGTATTAGATGTACCTTGAGATTGTAGATTGATAACCAGTGAATTTTATGACTTTATTTGTATTGTGCTAAACATATTCACTGTTCTGTATCTGTTACTCTGAAATAGGTACAGGGGGCCCTTTTCTACTATGTTCAAGTACTGCTTGGCTATGATGGGGGAAACATGTGACTTCATGGCACAGACACACCTCCACCGGTGTTCACAGGATTACCGCTCATCCTTCAGCCTTACCAACATGAACAACCAGAAACCTACAGGCCTTCCCAATGTCTAAGGTTGTTGTGAGCCGTTAATGAATGCTCAGTGCCACTGGTTCCATATGTCAAATGTCAGCTGCAGAGTTGTCATCCATGTAACACCGTTCAACAACACTTCTTTAACCCTGGAATGTCTCCTGGGGGCGGAGCAGTGGCATGCCACCCAGTGCAACTAGACCTTGGGTTAGATGTTACTGCTTCTCCTCACCTAAAGCTTCCAGAACCTTCCTCTGGACTCTGCCTAGTCTCTCACACATAAACACACACACAGACACACACCATCAAACCAGTAAACTATGGATCAGTGATCAGTGTCAGGACTCTTTATGAGACATAGAATGTTCAGCCTGGTTGGATGCTAAATTTTGAGACTTATAGATGCAATCTATATTAAAGATTTTGAAAAAAATGGGCTCGTCCGGGATTTGAACCCAAGACCTCTTGCAACCAAAGTGAAAGTCATACCACTAGACCAGTTAAAAGATATTTAGGAGGCTCACATCACAATTTGCCACGTTACATGTCTACAGTACAGATGTTTAAGGAGTTTCTGTAAAACGCGATGTGTTCTTGGTGCCATCTAGTGGTGAGAAATAAGGAACTGCAACACCTCTGTATAAATGAATCATTTTACAGATAAAAAAAATAAAATTAAAAACACGCTGCATTTTGTGCATTTAAACGAACAAAATATATTTGTGGGAAAACAAAAACAAATAAACGAAGAAACATACATACATATATATACACACACACGCATTCATAATAAATAGACTCACATCTATCTATCTATCTATCTATCTATCTATCTATCTATCTATCTATCTATCTATCTATCTATCTATCTATCTATCTATCTATCTATCTATCTATCTATCTAGATGTATTTTTATGTATCTGCTGTCTATTAGTGGGAGCATTTTATATCTACACCAGAATCTACAGGTAACGGATAATAACCGATAGTAAGACTTTAATACTTACTAACATGGAAAATGTGCACATTACCAGAATCCATATTTAAGTATATATGTAAAAACAGAAGAACATGAGCAGCTAGAAAATGTAATGTTTAAAGCTTCCATGGTGATGTAAATGCAGTGATCACCTGAGTGTCATTTCCTTCCACAGATCAGGAAGCTCTGTAAACATGGATTAGGAACTGAAGAAGCAGTCCCAAGCAGTTTCTGTCCTCCATGTTAATAATTCATCCACCCTGAACCACCAGAAAAATATAACCATCAATAACAGATGAGGAACAGAGAAAATAAATGTAATAACTCAGTCCACATTCAAAAATTAAACCAGCCCCATGATTCCTGCAGAGTTCTTGATGAAACAAGTGCTAATTATTATTATTTTTTAAAGAGTTGTTTCTCTTAAGCTTTATTTTTTTAAATTATAATATAAAGTTCTTATTTATGCACGACTCTTAATAATGTTCATTATTCACTTCTATTATTAAATCAGTCTACTTAAGACATTATTTGATGAGTTTTGTGACACT
This sequence comes from Ameiurus melas, assembly GCA_012411365.1. Classification (NCBI taxonomy): domain Eukaryota; kingdom Metazoa; phylum Chordata; class Actinopteri; order Siluriformes; family Ictaluridae; genus Ameiurus; species Ameiurus melas. The sequence goes on from CM022753.1 coordinate 17,741,127, forward strand.
GGAGACTTGGCCATATTTAGAGGATCCATGTGTGGAGTCCAGAAACTATCCAGAAATCAGCGTCCATAAAGCTTTCCATGTACAGGGGAAAGTAAAAACAATATACAAAAGCATTATGAAGCAATAAAGAACAAGTATTGTCATCCTCTGTCAGTATTTTTCTTTCTTACACACAACTGATTGGCCAATCTAAGTGTTTGTGTTTGTAAAGCTAAAACTGTATAGAGTATATGTATAGAGTTTGGGCTGATTGTTTAATTAGCATGTTACGGCGTCACTCACTTTCACAGTTTAAACTGAGTGTCTTTGTAATATGAATTTACTGAGAATCATTAGGGAAAAATAGAATGTGAAGTATGTAATTGTGCAGGATTAAACTGATATAATGGTAACTGGAGCCGATATAAAGCTGGTATAAAACCGTGTATATTCACATACAGTATGTCTACAATACAAAATTGTAGATTTGTGTAAATAAATCCATTAAACAATGTGACCATATCACTGTGTGTCACGGTGTCACGGACCATATCACTGTGTGTACCGGTAGTGGAGACAAGCGCGGCCGAAATGAATCCAGGAAGCAAAAAACACTAGGAAGTCCGTAATAACAATAAAGGGATAAACCAGGGAATCGTGAATCGAAGTCCGTAAACCAGCTAAATCCGAGAACATAGTCAAGTGCTTGGTGACGACTGTTCGTGGTACAGAGCGTTTACTTCGCGCCGTGTCATCGCTAATGAGGGCTTATGTTACCTTGCATGTCACACAGGTGTATGCACTCAGTAATCCGGCGTGACACACTCAAATATAAAATACAGGATTAAAAACAACAACAACAACAACAACAAAAACTGATCTACTCACGTTTGGTGTTAATTTATAGCTGTCCAATACAGAGTTTTGTTATAGTGGAGACATTTTATTAAAGACAACAGTCTAAGATACTAACAGTGTGAGTAGGTCAAAACTGATATTCTTATCTTCTTAGGATATTGGTATCTTCTTAGGTTTCTGCCCAGAGATACAGAATGAACTAATCTGTCCTTGGTTACCTCAGAATCAGTATCAATTTCATATCTGGATGAATAGATAAACAGTGACATGACATCAGATACCATGGTCCTGTACCACGGTCCAGCTTTTGTGAGTGTGATGAGACCAGAATGACCTGGCTGTTGTGAGATGTTTATAGACCATGGAAGTGTGAAAAACATTTCTCAGACAAGAAAACCAGACCACAGTGCTGATGATTGCACAAGTGATAAGTCAAGCGTGCTAGCTGGTGATCACGGAAATACTTTATGTTGATAAAGAAACACATTTCACTTAGCAACAGAGAGATGTTTATTGATAAACTCTATGAATAAACTAGAAATATTTTTAACATGGTATGGTCTCACTCACTTTCACAGTTGAAACTGAGTTTTGTTTGTAATATGAATCTACTGGGAATATATTAGGAAATTAAGAAAGTAAAGTGTGTGATTATGCAGAATTCAACTGTTATTATAACAGTTGGAGCCGAAATAAAGCCTCTCACATTATATTCACATGTCACTAAATCATAATTGTAGATTTGTGTAAATAAATCCATTAAACAATGTGACCATATCACTGTGTGTCACATAAACATAAATTACAGGATAAAAAAATCTGATCTACTCACGTTTGTTGTTAGTTTATAGCTGTCCAATGTGAGAATTTTATCATAGCGGAGACATTTTATTAAAAAATAACAGTGTGAGTAGGTCTAAATTGATATTTTGCTGCTTTGGTTCCTGCCCAGAGATACAGAATGAACTAATCTGTCCCTGGTTACCTCAGACAGTATCAATTTCATATCTGGAACAGATGAACAGTGACATGACATCAGACACCATGGTCCAGCTTTTGTGACTGTGAGGAGACCAGAATGACCTGGCTGTCGTGAGATGTAGACCACAAAAATGTGAAAAAAAAATTCAGACAAGAGAACCAGACCACAGTGGTGCTTACTGCACAAGTTATAAGTTCTCACTTACATGTCAAGCGTGCTAGGTGGTGAACACTGAAATACTTTATTTTAAAAAAGAAACACATTTCACTCAGCAACAGAGAGATGTTTATTGATAAACTCTATGAATAAACTAGAAAGATTTTTCTTTAATAGACCGGCTAAACACACCTCTACATTTATACTGTAATTACAGAAAATGCTAATTGTTTTTTTCTTTTTTAAAAAACATTACTTGATTGATTTTAAAGGCAAAAAAAAAAAAAAAATATATATATATATATATATATATATATATATATATATATATATAATTTTTTCAGTAAATGCTTTTTTCAGTAATTCAGTAAAATATTACTTGATTGATTTTAAAGGCATTTACTGAAAAAAAAAATATATATATATATATATATATATATATATATATATATATATATATATATATATAATTTTTTTCAGTAAATGCCTTTAAAATCAATCAAGTAATGTTTTTAAAAAGAAAAAAAACATAAAACCTAGAGAAAACAGGACTATCACTGGCACTAAATGGTCTAATATATATTAAAAATGACATGCTGATATGCAGAATTGGTCTACTGCTTAACCCTGTGCAGGCTTTTCTTTTAACATGTAAGGAGTCTAAAGCAGTGCAGTTTAGACAGGGCAACTTAGGCATGGGCCATCTGACAAATATCTCAGCACAATTCTTAAATACATTACGCTACTACAATATGATTCTACAATATATTTATTATTATTTTTTGTCTGTTTATACAAATGGTACTTCATCTATTATAAATTTAGCATTTTAAATACTTCATATAAATCAATATTCTATAAATTTCAATAAAATAAAATAATAAGCAAGCTTACACAACATGTATGTATCTTTTAATCAAGAAAACACCTATGCTGTCTTTTCTTTCTGCCATTGTTCAGAAAAAAACCCCAACAAATATGCTAATAATCCATTGGAGAAGACACACACACACACACACACACACACATACACACACACACACACACACACACACACAACCTTTCTATGTGCACTTATTCCCACTTTCTTTTCTTTATTGAACACTGTAGCACAGTACTGAATGCAGCTCTCCAGTAATAATGGAGTGTCATTTATTAGAGGATAAAGAGCTGTGTAATAATATCAGTGAGTAATAATATTAAGAATGTTGCTGATTTTTTTCTTCCTCTGCAGGTTTGCTGTTTCAGGATCCTGTTGTCTGTAGATTTAATGAGAGTAGTCAGTGTTATGTAGCTCTGGGACAACAACTGCACCTGCAACTGCCCCTGGAGGATTGGTTTGATCTAAAGATCACAGACAAGACATCTACCACTCATTTAATTTTAAAATATAGAAAACACCAAAGTAACCCACCAAAACCAAATCACCCAAGATGGCAGTTTTTTAAAGATGATAAAACTATGATACTAACCAGTGCAGAGAGGAAAGACTCTCGAAGATACATTTTAGACACCTTTGATGCAAACGGGAATAATAAACTCAGTTATACTCTCCAGCTGAACACTGAAGGTAGGACCACACAACCTCTAATCACATCACACTACAACGTTATTTTGTAAATATGTTAAATTATAAACATTCATTCACACTATAATCTCACTCAAGCAAATAAATAAATACAAAAATAAAATAAAAAAATTGAACTTAAAAAAATTACATGTATTTAGGAAAATGAGGCTTCATCTAATTAAATATGCAGAAATGTTAATACAATAATCTAGGTTTTTGATATTGTTAGAATTTAAATCTTTATTTGACTGAAAACCACTAAAAAACATTTTACAGAAAGGTTTGTTGGAGAATAATTTATTCATTTTATAATCAAGAAAATACCATGCCTTGTAAAAATATTTCATGCCATTTTTCAGGGTAAAATCTATAATAATCCTTTTTTTCTGCCTGCTGCATTTTAGCTTTGATAATGTGTTTAGTACTAATGTGCTGTAGTAATTCATCCTGAGGTGTTTATCTCTAATCTGCAGCTGAGGTGTCCTCAGTGAAAATGTGGTACAGCTGCATGTTCCTGAAGTCATGAAAGTTTACTGTTCTGCTGATGGAGACAACCTCCACATCAACTGGACTTCTGATTTAAACACACTTCCTCAACTGGAGAACAGGACCAGCACTGTCATACTGAATAAAGCCCATCATGGAAATGTCACCTGTCATGTAGAAAATCGTCAGCCATCACCACAATACCACTGAACTCCACCCATGTCCTGGTGAGTCTTCTCACTCTTCTTAGCAAAAAAAGGCAAATATATGATTTAAAATGTTTTTTTTTTTAATATTATTACGTATGAATGTCTGAATAAATGTTAAGCTCAGTTCCTAAACACATTAGAAATAGCTAGAGATAGAAATCGTAGCAGCATGATTGTTATGGATCGGGAATTGTGGCAGATGCATGTCAAAGTCTTTATTAAAAACTAACAATGCGCAGGCAACGCACTCTTTACAGGAAAACGGGAATCTCGAGACGAACGAGAGCATGAATCAAGGCATGGAAACAAAAGACCGCTTAGCCTGCTACATGCACTCACTGCATAAACAAAACACATGAGACACTTGATACAAACTATACAACCCATAATATTGAGCGAAGTGCTCAGTAACCGAGGGGTTTAAATAGTGACCATAATAGGGGCAAATTAAAGACAGATTCATGACAGAACCTGCTGCAGCCCCCAGTGGCAAATCTAGCAAACTTTTTGGGCAAACTTTAACTACTTTGCCGCTACTTTTTCACACGCTTTGAACGCTACAGCTTAAACAATGATGTGGCTAATTTATGGATTTTACGGGCTTCATGCCACCAAAACATTTAACCTGCGCACATCGGACCAATGAAATTACCCATCAGGACATTTCTCAGTGGTAACGTTATATGTAGTTTGACAATAACATGAGTTAGCCAGCTAGAAGAGGTTAAGAGCTAATCGCTAACAGCTGTGCATTGGCTATACACAGCTAAAAACCACACGAAAACTCGGTAGAAAATATATACATAAATAATGAATCATACTTATAGGTTGTGATCCAGATGGTCCAAATAAAGTAGTTTTCGGCAACAACAAATAATCTAACTCTTTCAAGGCAACTACAACTGTAGTGTTTGAGGGCGGGTAAGACATCTAAGACATCTGTAAGACATCTACTACTCATTTAATTTTAAAACAGAGAAAACCAAAGTAACCCACCAAAACCAATTCACCCAAGATGGCAGTTTGTTAAAGATAATAAAATTATGACACTAACCAGTGCAGAGAGGAACGACTCTGGAACATACACTTTGGATATTTATGATGCAAATGGGAAGGCCGTTACACTTTCCAGGTGAACATTGAAGGTAGGACCACACAATGTCTAATCAAAGCACACTAGAAAATGACTATGTTTACATGGACAGCGGTAATCTAATTATTGACCTTACACTGATTAAGATAATAATGAGATTAAGGTGTTTACATGAGTGCTTTTAGAATACCCTGTTATATTCCGTTTTACATGTTTTAGAACATAATTAGATAAACAGTCCACGTCATTACATCATTGCGCCACACCGTCCGCGTCCCTCCAGAATTTCACGTAACAAACAGTTCGTCTTCATTATGGTACCATATACACTTTTGGGTGTTTTTCAAAACAATTTTTATTTTTTTTTTACTTTAAGTGCAGTTAATTATTTGTCATGCCTACGTGCAAATAGACAACTGCTTGAAGCCATGGGCTGTATCTCAAACCGGCGTACTTACCGTCTATACAGTAGCCAAGATACATTTATTTTTCTCCACTACAGGCCTGTAGTAGGCAAGTTTGCGGTTTGGGGACGGTCGCAGCTCTCTTGTTGGTCGAAACGTAAAACTGCCGTGTGTGATAGTGTCCTGTCCCAAATGCTATGAAAACTCTGACACGACATTCATAATGTGATTAAGGTGTTTACATGTCTGTAATACATGTCCATAATGCGACTAAAACAGGAGTACTCCACCTGTCTTAGTTCGATTAGAGCTTAATTCAAGTATGACTTTAATTAGATTAAGGTAAGTAAAAATTGCTGTTTACATGGAAGTTTCTTAATCAAAGTATGGTCTTAATTGGATTAAGAGTGGATTATTACTTGCCATCTTGGACCTTTCCAAGATGGTGCCAGTGAATACTATCGGCATGCTGTCTCTGTGATCTTTCCTGTCTATTACAGTTTGCTCTATCTGTTTCGTCTGTCCGTCTGGCATATCTGCTGTTTATACTGTATATCGTGTCACACTGGTATCATGTAGACTAAGTGTTGACCTACAATCGGCAAGCTTTGCTTAACATCAGAAGCCATATGGAAGTGCATCTGCGATATACTTGTTTTCAACAGTCCAGCCGACCCACGTGTGGAGCGCTCGCCCCAGCTACTTTGCTGCTTTCCTCCTATAAGGAAGCACCAGAGAAGAGGGGAAATCGTGCTGGTGTTCGGGTGAGAATCAGACGGACAATCGCTTCTTCCATACAATCTCGATTGAGTTTCCTTAAGCTTGGAAGGGCTCCACTTGACACGGCGGTTATGGCATTAAAGATATGTTTTTCATCTGCCTATTTTCCCCAGACTTCCTACATTCGTCGAATTGTTCTGCTCCTCCACAATTACGGATTTGTTGAGAGAAGAGTGAACTGTTTAAATCTCCGACAACTGGAATATGTTTCAACGGATCTGAAACTCGTTGAGATGGCCCTGGTTAACGCGTCCTTTGTCCGCAACAAAACTTTAATTTTAAATGAAATTAATTAATCTAAATTTTCTAGCAAACATAACCTGGATATTTTATTCCTGACGGAGACCCAACAATCTGGTGAGTCAACAGTCTTCAGGAACTCTGTCCACTGAACTTGTTTTATCAGTACTCCAAGGCCTTCTGTTAAGGGCGGTGGGGTTGCTATGGTTTGTAAACATTCACTGAACATTCAGAGTGTTTCTGTTGGGATTTGCTCATCGTTTGAGGTGCAGTGTGTTATGTTAGTCAACCTCTTCCACGCAATTCTGTGCTTTGATCTATAGGCCACCTAACCCGGACAATGCCTTTTTAAGTTTAAATTTTTGTGCTTTTTTTTTTAACTTCTATTGTTCAGTTGTATGATTGTTTGTTATTATTGGGTGATTTTAATGTGCATGTCTGCTGCCCTGATCGACCCTTGGTTACTGGATTTTGTAATATCTTGGATTCCGTTGGTTTTATTCAACACATAAATCAGGCAACTCATGTCCTTGGTCATACACTAGACCTCATATTGTCTTATGGAACCGCTGTTGATGTTAATATTGAAGATGCTTCCTTCTCTGATCACAAGCCCATTGTTTTCAATGTCCCTGCTGCCAGCTCTGTCGTTATGACTAGGCCTTCAGGATATTATTCTCGTTGTATTAATTCACTCACTGCCTCTCAGTTTAGTGAAAGTTTTCGCTACATGCTGTTGAAACATCTATGGGCTTGAGCGTCGCTTCTGCTGGCCCTGATGATTTGATTTCCTTATTTTTTATACATTTTGCTCCAAAATTGTAGACTACAATGGCTCAGCTCATATCTTATTTATTTATTTATTTTTTAAAGTTTAATTTTTATTGAACATTTCTGCTGAACACTTCTGATGAACATTTCTACTAAACATTTCTACATTTCTGCTAAACAATTTTGCTAAACATTTCTAATGACCAATTCTGCTGAACATTTCTAATGACCATTTCTGCCGAACATTTCTGCTAAACTTTTCTGCTGAACATTTCTAATGAACATTTCTAAAGTTTAATTTTTATTGAACATTTCTACGTTTCTTTTTTATTAAACATTTTTTGCTGACCTTTTGATGAACATTTCTGTTGAACTGCTAAGCCTATCTAAATCGCTTCTTTTCTGTTCTGTCCCTCCCCACCATTTCCCAAAAATACAAACAAATTGAGCAACAGCAGTAAATATTCACAGATTTTTTTCTTTTTATACAAAGGAAAACAAAATCGAACCTACAACCCACCCTCCGGCTCATCATGGCTACCCATTAACTGTCGCTGGTTATAAAGATATTATAAAATTCAACAACAGGCACCAACCTTTAAGTGGGTAGTGTCTGTAACTCCATAAAGTATGCAATAAAGGGATGCCATTTATGAAAAAAACTTATCTGTACAACCATTCATTGTATATCTTATTTTCTCGGGTTTCAGAAAAAACATCACGTCCTTTATCCACTGGGAGATAGATGGGTATTTAGCAGACTTCCAATGTAACAGTAGGGAACGTCTTGCTATAAGGGATGTGAAAGCAATAACATCCTTTTGTATCGAGCTCAAAGGAAGCTGCTTTGGTTCCTGCCCAGAGATACAGAATGAACTAATCTGTCCCTAGTTACTTCAGACAGTATCAATTTCATATCTGAAATAGATGAACAGTGACATGACATCAGACACCATGGTCCAGCTTTTGTGACTGTGAGGAGCAAAATGACCTGGCTGTCGTGAGATGTGAACCACAAAAATGTGAAAAAAAATTTCAGACAAGAGAACCAGACCACAGTGGTGCTTACTGCACAAGTTATAAGTTCTCACTTACATGTCAAGCGTGCTAGGTGGTGAACACTGAAATACTTTATTTTAAAAAGAAACACATTTCACTCAGAAACAGAGAGATGTTTTTTGATAAACTATGAATAAACTAGAAAGATTTTTCTTTAATAGAACCGCTAAACACACCTCTACATTTATACTGTAATTACAGAAAATGCTAATTGTTGCAATCCGTCCATCTCTTTCTTTCTATCCTGTAACTTAGAATATAGGAGTAGCCGGTTATTACAATAACCATGAAACTTCCTCTACTTCTCATATCTTACGGACAGGTCTTTCTCAGTAGCGTTGGGTAATTTCTGCTCTTCTTCTAGTCCTATTATTAATGGTGTTCCTCAAGGCTCCATTTTGGGCCCACTTCTTTTTAAATTATATAGCGCCATTGGGGGAATCTTATTAGGGCTCACAATGTCTCCTCTTCATTTTATGCCGATGATACCCAGCTGTACATTCCTGTGAAAGCTGGTGACTCCATTCAGCCATTGTTGGACTGTCTGGATGACATTAAAAAATGGTTGACAAATAATTTCCTCCGATTTCATGAAGACAAAACTGAATAATTGTTTTTGGCCCCTGATATTGAGAGATGGTCTCATTAACAAGCTCCATAAACACTTTCCCTCAATTTCTTCCCAGGTTAGGAATCTTGGCTTCATTCTGGACTCAGAATTATGCTTAACCAAGCAGATAAATTTGATCGTTAAGACCAGTTTTTATTACAGATTATTTCAAAACTTAAAAAACTTTTTCCCCGGATTTGGAGAAGGTTATTCATGCTTTTACTACTTCGCTTAGATTACTGTAATTCATTATACTTGGGTCTTCCTCAGTCATCTCTGGCTCATTTTCAGATGGTTCAGAATGCAGCTGCAAGGCTGTTGACAAAGTGGTTTGATCATGTCACCCCAATTTTAGCATCACTTCACTGGCTCCCAGTCCGTTTTAGGATTCAGTTTAAGGTTCTGATGTTTGTTTTTAAAACTCTTAATAATCAAGCTCCTTCGTATCTTGTGGATCTTCTTAATCCACATTCACAGATGTCTAAGATCTTCTGATATGTTTCTTTTGCATGTCCCTCATTCTCGGTTAAAAACAAAGGGGGATAGAGCTTTCGCTGTTGCTGCCCCCCATCTATGGAATCAACTGCCACTGGACATCCGCCTTGCACCTTCTACTACTACTTTTAAAAATAGGCTTAAAACATATCTTTTCTACCAGGCTTTTTGATCTAATTTTTAAGTGTTTTAACAAATTTGTTATTGATATTTTCTATTGTCTATGATCTGTTTTTATGTGATCTAATTCAGTTTCTATTTTACTTTCTGTACTCTGTTCAGCACTTTGGTCAGCGTTGCTGTGTGAAATGTGCTATATAAATAATTTTTACTTACTTTACTTACTTACCTTAATCTAATTAAGGTCATACTCGAATTAAGCTCTAATCGAATTAAGACAGGCGGAGTACTCCTGTTTTTTTCCGCATTATGGACATGTACTACAGACATGTAAACACCTTAATTACATTATGAACGTTGTGTGAGAGTTTTCACCGCATTTTGCGACAGGACAGGACCACACACACAGCAGTTTTACGTTTTATGGCGAAAAAGAGAATTCGGTTGCGTCCCAAACCGCATACTTTCGTACTAAAGGCCTGTAGTGGGGAAAAAGACATGTATCTCCGCTACTATATAGAAGGTAAGTATGCGGTTTGAGCCGCAGTCCACGGCTTCAAGCAGACAAATAATTAACTGCACTTAAAGCGTTCGTAATTTTTTTTTTTTTATAAAAACACCCAAAACTATACGGTACCATAACAAAGACCAACTGTATGTTGAAACGTGAAATTCTGGAGGGACGTCGGATGGCGTGGCGTGATGTTGTAATGACGCGGCTGTTAATCTAATTATGTTCTATAACATGTAAAACGGGAACATGACAGGAGTATTCTAAAAGCGACTCATATAAACACCTTAATCACATTGTTATCTTAGTCAGAGTAAGGTCAATAATTAGATCATTGCTGTCCATGTAAACGTAGTGAGTGTTGTCCATGTAAATGCAGCTAATGTAAAGCTGAAGATTTTAATAAAATCAGCATTACACTTTTTGAGGAACAAAGAACTCAATTTACGATTTAAAAAAGTATGCATCTGTGGAGTGTTTTTGCTGACATACGTTTATGGTTTAAAAAAAGTCTTCCTCTGTATTTGTTGAATATTTGTTCTCCTTTAATATGCCATTATGCATCAATACATACTGCTGTAAAATAATATGTAATATGTAAAATAAATACAGACTACTGTACAATGACATTAGTTGAAATCACTGAACTGAACTGACTATTGTAGTTTGGTCCAGACTGAACTGCAATGTACTGTGACCTGAACGTGCAAAACATATTATCAATCCAAAAATATAACAGCAGATCACGAAATGCAACAGAAAACCAAAAACAACACACATGAAAATACAAAATCAGAAACACATCAACACTATCTCAAAATGTAAAGGGACAGTACATATTTAAAACCACATACTTGCTGATTGGATACTATACATGTCAGTCTGAGAGAAGGTGGAAAAAGGGAGATGTCCATATTTCATCTCACCATATGATGAAATATGGACCTACGTACATGAAAATAAACACAAATACAAGCATCAGTAGATTCATCAAGAGCATTTGTACAATGTAATTTTAGATGTGTTGTCATCTTCATAGACACCTAAAGGCCACATAAAATATGATTTCCACTAAGCTAAATAAATAACAGCTTGTAAAAGGTGGCATCCCTTTTTCCTTGTAATAATCACAACAATCAGCAATCAGCAACAAGTATGTGATCTTCAATAAGGACCTACACTTTCATTTCATTTTTTTGTTCTTAATTTGCTGTTATGTTTTCTAGTTTTAGTGTTGCATTTTAAAAAACATTTAAAAAAACAATTATTGAAACACACAATTATAGGAAAAACATCAATGTAGAAATTTGTAAATTCAGTGTTTATTAAGGTTTTAGTGAAAAACCATTTTTCATAGCTAAGCATTGCTCATAGTAGGATGTAAATGAAGTGGTACTAAGCAGTCTTGCAGGGCCCAGGGAGCACCTGAATGATCACTGATCTAATTTTCTTTTGCAGGAAACGCAGCAAGTTACTTCACCAGCTCTCAGCTCCATATCTCTGTGTTCATAGTGTAGCTATCTGACTACTAGCTTTCAAACAGAAACAGGAAAAATGCATCATCCCAAATAGCTATTCCTGTTTCATTAAATCATTACAGCAGCTGGTATCCAGTAAAACGTGATTAAAACAAAAGGAATGCATTCATAATCACTATAATACATATTATTATTTCCTAATGGATACCATTGTAAACACTTTAATAGTTACTTTTAGCCTTTATTTTCCCTAGAAACATAATTTTCTTATCTCAGAACCTACATTGTTGCTGTTGGTTGATAGATTGTTAAAAATAAACAAAATCGTTGTATCAGAGTTTCTAGTCCTGCTTTTCATGCTTAATATGATGATTTTTTTTCTTTTCCTGCAGTGACCAGTTCTACACAATCTACTAATGGTAAGTCTCTCAGTTCATACCTAATTACTTTCTGACCAAAACACAGCAAATATCTAGGATACTTTCCCTTAAAACTTATTTTTGGCTCAAATTCATTACCATTAATCTAGTTGCGGTGAAATAGGGTAATGATGTTATATAGCACTCAATGTGAATGTGTCTTATTCAGGATACCAACTTGAACTTGTGGCAGGATAACAAACACACAGACACACTCTCTACTCTCTCTCTCATTTCTCTCTCTCTCTCTCCCCTTTCAGGCCTCATGGTGTTTGTGTCTGTGTGGCTCTTTGAATTCATCATCCTGCTGTCTCTGTTAGTGGGAGCGTTTTATATCTACTCTAGAATCTACAGGCAACAGATAATAACCGATAGTAAGACTCTAACACTTACTAACATGGAAATGTGCACATTACCAGAATCCACTGTCAAGTATATCGTGTCAAAATGTAAAGACAGAAGAACATGAGCAGGTAGAAAATGTAATGTTTAAAGCTTCCATGGTGATGTAAATGCAGTGATCACCTGAGTGTCATTTCCTTCCACAGATCAGGAAGCTCAGTAAATATGGATTATGAACAGAAGAAGCAGTCCCAAGCAGTTGCTCTCCTCCATCCCATTAATTCATCCACCCTGAACCATCAGAAAAATATAACCATCAATAACAGATGAGGAACAGAGAAAACTAATTTTAATTCCTCAATCCACATCAACTTTTAAAAAAATAAAACAGCCTCATGATTCCTGCAGATTTCTTGATGAACCAATTGCTAATTTTTTTTAGAGTTGTTTCTCTTAAGCTTTATCTTTTAATATTCTAAAATACAGTTCTTATTTATGCACGACTCTTAATAATCACTCTTAATGATTAAGTTCATTATTCACTTCTATTATTAAATCAGTCTACTTAAGACATTATGTGATGAGTTTTGTGACACTGGAGACTTGGCCATATTTAGAGGATCCATGTGTGGAGTCCAGAAACAATCCAGAAATCAGTGTCCATAAAGCTTTCCAGGTACAGGGGTACAAAGTACAAAGAATATTTCCTTTTGTACTATAAAAGAACTACAATAGAATATAAGTGCAAAGAATATACAAAAGATTTATAAAGCAATAAAGAACAAGTATTGTCATCCTGTGTCAGTACTTTTCTTTCTTACACACAACTGATTGGCCAATCTAAGTGTTTGTGTTTGTAAAGCTAAAATTGTATAGCGTAAGTGTTGATTTTATAATTAACATGGTATGGTCTCACTCACTTTTACAGTTGAAACTGAGTTTTGTTTGTAATATGAATTTACTGGGAATATATTAGGAAATTAAGAAAGTAAAGTGTGTGATCATGCAGAATTCAACTGTTATGACAGTTGGAGCCGGAATAAAGCCTCTCACATTATATTAATGTCACTAAATCATAATTGTAGATTTGTGTAAATAAATCCATTAAACAATGTGACCACATCACCGAGTGTCACGCAAACATAAATTACAGGATAAAAAATCTGATCTACTCAATTTGTTGTTAATTTATAGCTGTCCAATGTGAGAATTTTATCATAGTGGAGACATTTTTATTAAAGACGGTCTAAAAAAAATAACAGTGTGAGTAGGTCTAAACTGATATTTTGCTGCTTTGGTTCCTGCCCAGAGATACAGAATGAACTAATCTGTCCCTGGTTACCTCAGACAGTATCAATTTCATATCTGGAACAGATGAACAGTGACATGACATCAGACACCATGGTCCTATACCACGTCCAGCTTTTGTAACTGTGAGGAGACCAGAATGACCTGGCTGTCGTGAGACGTAGACCGCGAAAATGTGAAAAATATTTTTTCAGACGAGAACCAGACCACAGTGGTGCTTACTGCACAAGTTATAAGTTCTCACTTACATGTCAAGCGTGCTAGGTGGTGAACACTGAAATACTTTATTTTAAAAAAGAAACACATTTCACTCAGCAACAGAGAGATGTTTATTGATAAACTCTATGAATAAACTAACAAGATTTTTCTTTAATAGACTGGCTAAACACACCGCTACATTTCTACTGTAATTACAGAAAATGCTAATTTTTGCAATCCGTCTATCTTCTTTCTATCTATCCTGTAACTTAGAATACAGGAAATGAGCAGTTATTAGAATAACCATGAAATTTCCTCTACTTTTCAGTAAAGCATTATTATTGCTGTAAAAGAAGCTTCATCTTGCTAGTGTAGTTTCTAATCACTCATGACCAAGATTTCTAACAAGTACAGAGAAGACTGTTCTCTGGACAAAATGAGAATACAATTCATCTTTGGAATCCTGCTGATTTTCATACAAGCTGCCATGGGTAGGTTTTATATTACTCAAAATGCACAGTTATTTTATTTGTACAATATTCAGTTGTACAGTTTATGCTTTATGGAATGACAAATGGAAAAATGTAGGTTAAAAAAGAAGACCAGATATCAGTAAATTGGCCATCTTTTAATGAACACTTCCTGATTTCGGTGAATCACAACGACACCTCCAAAAAAAAAAAAAAAAAACACCTAAGAAATACACCCAACGAAACTGGCCTCTTAGTGATTTCAACCAAATAGTGCACTTATTTTAATATAACGTGGTGGAAAAAACCTTGAAATATATTTTTTTATTGCTGCAGTTTGAGATATTATACAACCCCAATTCCAAAAAAAGTTGGGACACTGTGTAAAATGTAAATACAAACAATACAATGATTTGCAAATCTCAAACCCATGCTATTCACAGTAGAACATTGAAACCATCAAATGTTTAAACTGAGTAAAATGTACCATTTTAAGAAAACGAAAAGGTAATTTTGAATTTGATGGCTGCAATATGTCTCTGAAATATTGTGATGGGGCAATAAAAGGCTGGAAATGTAAGTGTTACTAAAAGTAAGCATTACTCGGTGCCCATATTGACAGGAGCACTACGTGGGTGATGGAGGATAGTGCAGGGAGACTGGGTGTCATCGTTGTCATCACATGTCTTCAATGTGCATACTTTCATCAACTTTAAAGCTATTTATATCCAAACTTGGTGAACAGTGTAGGAGTTAGACCACTTAATATATGTGGCCCCTGTTGTTAAATGGACCAAACGTGAATTGGACGCTATTTGACCGCTCTTTCATGGCCATGTGTTATTCCCTCATTATTTCACTTGTAAAAAGCAGATGAAAAGGTCTAGAGTTGGTTTCAAGTGTGGCATTTGCATTGCAATCTGTTGTTGTTAACTTTCAATATGAGCTGTGCCATCAGAGAGACAGCAAACACATTAGATATGGCCAAAAAAGGGGGCAAGCATATAAAGAATGCTGCAATTCCTACAATATTCACCTGATTTTGATGTAAAATAAAGCAACACATTTTTTGGGGGACGTGAAAAGCATCAGGTTGGAATGGCTCATTGTCACAACACCTAAAGAAATCCAGGTTAAATAGAAGAAGGAATTTCTCCTTACTATAACAACACAAAAATCCATTCAGCAACAAAAATACAACATTCAATAAGGACCTTCCCTTTCTCTTTTGAGTTAATGCTGGTGTGTGTTTTTGAATTTGCTGTTGTGAGTTTTAGTGTTGCTGTTGTGGTTATGGCTTTCTATTGTGTTTTGCACTTAGGGGCCATCATTATAATTAATCATGAGGTGTTTATCACTAATCTGCACCATGAAATCCTCAATGAAAGTGAAGATCAACTGCTTGTCCCCTGGGGTCAGAAAAGTGTACTGTTCTGCTGATGGAGACAACCTCTGCCTTTAGTGGAATTCTGATTGAATCAAACTTACTCAGCTGGAGGACAAGAACAGTTATGCTCCCTGTGATTGGCTCCAGGTTAGTAAGGTTAGTAATTGACTGTCATGGTTATGGTGGTTGAAATTAGGCTAATGGCTTGTTTACATTTTGGGGCACGGAACCAAGGACCAGGTGGAGAGATTATATCTCTGGTCTCACCTGGGAATGCCCCGTGGAGGAGCTGGCAGAGGTGGCCAGGGAGATGGAGGTCTGGGCATCTCTGCTTAGACTACTGCCCCCATGACCTGGACCTGGGTCAGCAGAAGAAAATGGATGGATAGAAGAATTTAGATTGACTTCTTGAAATTGCCTCGTGCTAAAAAGCCACCTTATGATTTTAAGAACATATCCAGAATAACAACAAACAAATAGATTGATGACTCTAAATTGCACATAGTTATGAATGGGTGAGTGTATACATGTGTGTATGGTGTCCCAGCTAGGATGTATTGCCATCTCATGGATGGGATAGGCTCCAGATGCACTGTGACACATCATTTCTACATGAATGAAATATATATAATTTGAGAAATTTAGTAAACTGAAAGACAAATTTGAGTTGATATATTTTGTTCATGCAGGAATGATGTACTGATTTGAACAGGTTCATTAAATTTGTATATCTAAAGGATATATTTAGTGTTTGGAATATAATATCTTACAAGAATATGGGTGTCTATGTAGGTGCCTGTGACACCAGAGTCACCAGAGTTGCGTGTAACGCGTTACTGTATTCTAATGACTTTTTCTGATAACGCAGTAATGTAACGCATTACATTTAAATGTATGTAATTTGATTACAGTTACTTAATTACGTTACTTGCGTTACAAATATTAAGTAAAATTCATTTTTAAAATGAATGACGCTTTACCCCGAAGATTGTTTCTTTAGCCCCGAACAATTCACCTGCGGTTAAACTAACTGCTCTTCCTGAAAGCGCAGGTAATGGAGCCGCACATACATTCACCGGCGCGGCTTTTATACACTTAGCGGTAACAGCACCGAACGCGGAAAACGAGCGTCCGCGAGCTCATACACGACAAAAGCAAATTAACAATGATCATTTAAAATAAATAAGTAACAAAATAATTTTAAAAAATACGGTATTTCTGACTTTTACAGGCTAAAAGTTTTTATTTAAAATAATAATAATTATTCTTCACACACAAAAAAGGCAAAGTCGCTAAGTTTGCAAAAAAAAAGGAAGAAGAAGAAGAAGAAGAAGGAAAAAAAACGCACGCATCAATTTGAAGGGCGCGACTTTTTGAGGAAAGAGCGGCTGGTTGAACCGCAGAATAATTCTCCACTTAGAGCGGTTTGTAACTATGTAACTGAACATCTGTAAAATGAAGACAGCCTGTAATTTGATATCTTCAGTGACCGGAGGTGAGGCAGTCAGACAGGGTTTACAGGAACATACGTGGAAACACTCGTGTCTTTACCATTTAACATATTAAATGTCTACAAAGCTTTAAAGAAGTGATGTGGATGCAACACTGTGTACATTTGAACTGTTAAGGTTAGTTATAATAAAGTTAATAAAGTTAAACCCAGCAGTAAACAGTAAACACTTCCACTATGCTGTGAGTTATAATGTTTAAGCAGCCAAATGTTTAGTCTATAAGTTTGTCTGGAAACGTACTTACTACATCTACTACTAACTACTGAAACAGACTGGATCATTTCAGTGATTTCAGACATCAGCAGATGACCAACACAGAGATAAACGGGGGTGGTGATGTTTATGATGTTAATCACTAACCTTTGTGAAGGATCTCCTCCACACATTCCACTGAATGTTCATCCATACACATTTTAAATAGCGGGTCATAGCGGACAAGTGTCTGGAGCTGGGTTTGGGACAGTTTTCCTAACAGTTTTCTTCAAAAAGCAAACCTACTATTGTGAAATGTAGCTATTAATAAATCATAGATAATCGTAGATAAATCACTCTATAACTCTGCCTGTCTGTAGGTGGGTGTTCAGTCATCACTGTCATGTTTAAAAGTAGTCATAGAAAAATAAAACAGTTATGAGACTCCCTACTGGAATAATATTTCCCTCAAAACGGCTCTATCCATTCACTGTTCTCCCTGTGAAATGTTTTATTATTAGTTTGCATTTGTTTTTTGTTTGTTTTTGTACTATAAACCTATTATTTGTAATTCAAATGGTTTATAGTAATGCACCTGTTCTAATATGTTATCGTTCTATAGGAACAACTTACACTGGGACTTGAACGGTGTATGGTTCTTATAATAATAATAAATGAATTTGTCATTTAATAACTATAAACGTTGATATGGTGATGCTTTCTATAATTAGACAGTTACTTACAGAATGTTATTTGTCATGTAAAACATTACCCACAGCTTCACGCAGTCTGCACAGTTTCCCAGAGCAGTGTACATTTCTCTTCAGTTGGTTTGTAGTCTTCTGGATGTTTTTACCTCTCTTCTCTGGAATTTGCGAGAGAGAAAAAAAATGCAGGACGTCTTTGGGATCCTGTTGATGTTCACAGGAGCTGCATCAGGTACGTTTCTTAATAGTTATAGAAATTGTTTCTTTTTCAATGAAGATTTGCTGTACTGTTTTACTGTTTGTAATGTTTTACATTTGAACACATGTTTGTCTGAACAGCTTTCACAACCCTCATTGTGCCTACTGATATTATTCAGATTAAAAAAGTGAAGTGCTGTTTCTGGACATTAAAGAAATGTATTGATCTTTGTACAGAAATATAGAAAGATAACATTAGTTTAGCACATTACTAGCAATTATTTGCTTTTCCACTAAACAATAATATTATACCTTTAACTAATCACTTCCAGTTTCAGACTTTAATACATGGTATTCTCATAATGATCTCTCATCATCTTATTAAAGTGCAGTTATTTGCGGTTATGTTAAACCCTAAGCACTGCACACGTTCTACACTGAGGGCTAATCCTAAAAATACAGAAGTTTACAATTTGAGTAACAAGATGGCTACTTTCATAGTATGCTTACACATGGTATTGAATTATTTCTCTATCTTTTTGGTAAAACTTTTAGATTTAGTTTTAGACCGACTTCACAGTTTGGCTAATTTGCCACTATGTTTTCATTAAACTGTGAAAGTAATTCACTTTTGATTAGATTTTGCTTTTGTTTAAGCAGAATACAAACTAAAAATACTCAATGAAAAATAATTTCTGGATTTAGAAATCATACAATAGCACTGAATTCCAGATTTGCTGTTGTTATGATTTTAGGAATCGATATCCCTGTACACGCCCCCAGAAAATTGTTAGGATTTGTGAATCCTAACAGCGCTTCCCACACCAAACACTGGGCAGAGTTTTGCAAATGACACTCAGACATGCAAATATGTTAAAAGTTCATTTGACAAGATCTCTCATTTATTCAAAGAAAGGCAAAGTATATATCATGCTTGACACACAGTAGAGACAATGGGTTAACTATTGATTGGCTAGGCGGAAGGGCATATTTGCATTTAACAGGAAGCAAGTAAGAGGAACAATTCCGAATATGGTATCCAAGAAATCATAGGAATACAAGCAAATATTATTCGGGAAGGTATGTAAACCCGCGCAGATGGTATTCGGGAGACAAAGGAATACACAAAGGGTGGGGGTCTTCATCTGTCTGTACCTGGTTGGGAAGAGTTACAGAAGAACGAAGAGGAAAAGGTGTTAACAAGGGAACAGAGAGAAGAGTGTTCACAGTAAAATTATCACCTGTAATAATGGAGTAAAGTGTGGATCAGGGATGTGTTTCAGTGTGTAATAATATTTACAAAATGCTGCTGATCTTTTCTTCCTCTGCAGGTTTGCTGTTTCAGGATCCTGTTCTCTGTAGATTTAATGAGAGTAGTCAGTGTTATGTAGCTCTGGGACAACAACTGCACCTGCAACTGCCCCTGGAGGATGGGTTTGAACTAAAGATCACAGACAAGACATCTACCACTCGTTTAATTTTAAAATATAGAAAAAGCCAAAGTAACCCACCAAAACCAAATCACCCAAGATGGCAGTTTATTAAAGATAATAAAACTATGATACTAACCAGTGCAGAGAGGAGCGACTCTGGAACATACACTTTAGAAACCTTTGATGCAAACGGGAATACTAAAGGCAGTTATACTCTCCAGCTGAACTTTGAAGGTAGGACCACACAATCTCTAATCACATACATCTTTTATAGTTTTAGAATTCATTTTAACATTAGCCTATTTGAATTCACTTCAAATGTAAAACTGTGGCAGGAATGAATGAATTCTGCTGAATTCTCCTATCTGATTTTTCAGAAGGTATTTTCTATAGCAACAGCTCTGACAGTAGTGCCGACTGTCATTCAAATCACAGGTTTATATTAATGCAATTGTTCTAATGCATTACCATTTCTATAGTAACGCCTAATTCACAGGAAAATGTATGGCAGACACTGAGCTAGAATTAAATTTAAAAACTGTTTTACCAAGAAAAAATTATAATCTTTGATATAATGATAAGTTTTCTGTAAGTTTTAACATTTATGGAAGGAGTCTATAGTGTCAGCACGTTTTTTATAGCACATTTTTGTCTTAGTAACTTAAAGAGATTAAAAAAAATCAAAACAACAGATGTTGGTGAGCGAACAACTGCTTATAGCTGCTATAACATAAGTGATAACAGGAACCAAGTTGATTAGCAGATGTTGGACATTTAACTCATTAAATGTGACTATAAATAGATAAAAAGTGAAAAAAAAAAGTTTGAGGTGGTAGCAGTCATAACCCTATATGATTATTTTTCTACAACATGCTCCAAGTATTTTATTCATGAATATTATATTAATTGTTATCATACATTATATTAATATATAATATTAATATAAATTACATTTTTAAAATCTATTTCCATTTCGATTTTTGCATCTAATAAACATCAAATGAAACTCGGGAACATTGCACTTAATTTAAATTCCCTCCTTCAGCTGTGTAGAAATTTAGCCACATAAGCTAATCTGTTCAGCCATCATGTTACATTATAAGACTGATCAGATTATCAAGGAGAAACCGTCCTCATACTGTAGGAATATTCATATTCAAGATTAGTTGAGAGCAATGACTGAAAGGAAGCAGGAGTGAGGAAATCATTAACAGTTATTTTATTTCTATATTCTATCATCTGTAATCTGCAGCTAAGCTGTGCTCAGTGAGCATCCAGTACAACTCCTTATTCCCTGAGGTCAGGAAAGTGCACTATTCTGCTGATGGAGACAACCTCCACTTCAGATGGACTTCTGTATCAACCATACGGTTGGAGAATCAAAACAGCACTCTTGTACTAAAGAAAAATAATAATGTAAATGTCACCTGCCATGTCGAAAATGATGTCAGCCATAACAACAATTCCACTGAACTCCATTGTCTTTTTTAAAATAATAAATTAATCAACAGTAACAACACCGATGAATCATCAGCATTATTGTCACTGCTCATACTTTCCAAGACTCTGTCACGGAACGAGACTGGAGACCGGTGCAGGTGCAGATCAAAGGCCTTATTAATGAACAAAGAAATAAACACAAGAAACGCAGTTGTCATGGAACAGGACTAGCCGGATCAAATGTGGGGCAATAGTCTATGCATTACTTGAACACAGAACAAGGAACTGAAACTGCTAGCATGCTAAACACGATATAAACATATACGAAAACTCATGAGACGTTAGGATACAAACAATACAAACTATAATACTACACAAAGTGTGCAGTAACCGAGGGGTTTAAATAGCCAACATAATCAAACCAAAGCATGGACACCTGGGGCAAATCAAAGTCATACTCAAACTTATTTCAATGTCCAAGCAGGAAGCTAATGAAAACAACACAAGAGTCATGTGTGCCGTCCAAGGCTGTGCCGCAGTGCCATCGCCGCTGGGCGTAACACAGAGGTGATTTGCGTGTCACGTGATTTGATGCAAGCAAACTCATGACTCTTATTCGAACTCATCCGCTTCTCATAATAATTTATTAGACCCCTAACATTTTATTACATCCTTGACACACGGAAATATTTTACATTTCTGACAGAAAAGTGCATTTGTGTAACATACAAAGGGCCACATCTACGCATGGGAACCTGTATGTATGATGATTAGGTTGTTTACAAATGCAGTGAGTTATTCAAAATATTCTACAAGATGCGAATTCTACACAAAGGCTAAGAGTGATTTGCAGTTTTTCTCTCATATTGTGTACTAAAAAGCAACGATATTAGGTATATTATTCTAAGCCTAAACCGTTTCAGGAACATCTCTAGTTGTGACTAATTATGAACCATAAGAGTCATAATTCACAGACCATGCTTACCGTGCCGGCATTTCTACTGTTTTATTCAACTTCTTCTGTTTATACAAACAAACAAAACAAATCCTTCCAGTGGTCCCCATAAAGTGACAACTCTCAACTTTATGTATTATGTAACTCTGAACATTATGTATTAGTGATACTTCACTGGCTTCCACAATCACAAAGGCGACCTCATGGTTAATAGATAAGGTCAGAGATGAGCAAAGTCATGTGTTACTGAATGTGAATGTGTTAATGAATGTGTTACTGAGAGGAATTACTATGTAAAATGTGCTAAAGTTGTATATAATTGAAAAACAAACAATTAAGCAATTCTATTTGTTTTCATTATCACTGGTAGCATCATTGTTGTTAATGTGTAACGCTTTGCTTATTTGTAACTCGCTTTGGATAAAAGCGTCTGCCAAGTGAATAAATGTAAATATAATGTCATGGCTTGAATTTCTTTTGACGGAAATGTTTTTGTTTATCAATCTTCTTCTTGTAGATTCCACTTTGATAATTATCCTGAGCTTAGTTTGTGTGCTTCTCATTGTACTATCGGTCTTAGCGTTCTACATATACAAGAAGAGACTAGGCGTATGGAATAAAGGTCAGAATTTTGCACTTTAAAAAATATATTTATTTATTATTTTATACATCTTCATGTTTTAGATGCAAGAAGATTAATGACATAATGTACCCTCACTGGCCACTTTTCATTAGGAACACTTGTCCAACCAGCCGGTCATGTGGCAGCAGAACAATGCATAGAATCCTCTAGACACAGGACAAGAGTTTCAGTTAATCTTCCGAAATAAACTGAAATCAGAATGGGAAAAAAATTCTGATTTCAGTGACCATGGCATGGTTGTTGGTACGAGTTTGAATAATTAAAAAACTGCTGATCTCCTGTGGTTTTCTCCTGTGGTGTGAAACTGTCTAGCACTAACAGATACGCTATGGTAAACAGCCATTTTTTTAGGTCACAGATCAGCCTATCTGAAAGAAAAAAAAAACCTCACTGAAGTCAAAAATTTTTTTTTATGTGAATGTTAACTGAAGCTCAGTAACCTGTATCTGCATGATTTTATGCATTGTGCTGTTGCCACATGTTTGGCAATTGGATAATTGCTAATCATGTGGCAGGTGCACAGGACTTTCTAATAAAGTGAACGGTGAGTGTATTTCTCAGTAGCTCTATGGAGTTTAATAGATGTGTGGGTGTGTTTTGTTGACAGCCCCTTCTCAGGATGGCAAGGAGCTTGTGTACGCCGACATTACCCATTTACCCACAAACAAGACAAGACCACCTACATGTAAGACTTTAACACACTTCAATCATATATGTACTTCATTAATCCACCTTTCATGGATTTAATACACTTTAATACACACAAAATAGGGTAGGTATTGGAATATCAGTATGGAGGCATACTACCATGAGGAAATTTAAAATCTGAAACTGTTTTAATGTTGTTTAAAATGTTATTAGTTTTATTGGTTGTGCAGCTATCATACTTAATCATGTCTGATGAGATCTTTTACATTTCAACTAAAAGATTTTAATCAAATCTTCTGAGCTATGGAACTGACTAATCTGAAGATTATTCATCCATCCATCCAGCTTCAACCGCTTATTCCTTCTTCAGGGTCGCGGGGAACCTGGAGCCTATCCCAGGAAGCATCGGGCACAAGGCAGGGTACACCCTGGACAGGGTGCCAGTCCATCTGAAGATTATTTTGGAATTTAATTAGACAAATTAAAAGTGTAAAAAGTGCCATAGAAGAGTTGTCAAACTTGCTTTGATTCCAGATTTGCTCGGATTTGTATTTAAGTAATTAAGAACATAATTACACGTGTCTCCAATCCCAGTGTGGATCAGTTTGAATTGTTAACCTATTATGACTTAATTCTACTTCAGTTTTAGTTTAACTCATTTTGGCCAATTAGTAAATAAACCTTTTCACTAGAAAGTTGTTAGGCATAGCACCAAAATGTGTCCATATTCATGTTTGTGTATTTAATTCTTGCTCATCGAAGTTCGACCTTATGATAACAAAAACAGTTTTTTTTGCCATTAATGATTTTTCTTTAAGACAAGCTTGAAAACCTGTGAACATTTAACTAACCCCTAAGATTAAAAAACAAACAAACAAAAAAACAACAACAACCCACTGTGCTTTCACTGGCTCTTACACCTCTACTCTGTGCACTTTGTTTCTCTAGAACTCAATTAAAAGTCTTGTATGGTAGCACTACTTGTACTGTTCAACATTTGATATATCACTTTGCTTATACAGTATTTGGATAAAAGCGTCTGCTAAATGAATAAATGTAAATGTAAAACTTGACTATTATTTGGACAGGAGGATCATGGGTTTTACAGTCCCTGCAAATGCAGGATAAACTTGACCAGTATAAACACAATCTAATTACTTGACATGATGCCTGTTTAAATGGAGAATTGTAACACTCATACTTGTTCACATTTGTCCTGTGACAACAGGAGACTAATAGCAATGTTGGATATTGGCCCAGAGATAATAATAATAATAATAATAATAATAATAATAATAATAATAATAATAATAATAATAATAATAATTACTTATATACAGTGCCTTGCGAAAGTATTCGGCCCCCTTGAACTTTTCAACCTTTTGCCACATTTCAGGCTTCAAACATAAAGATATAAAATAAAGTATTTTTTTGTGAAGAATCACCAACAAGTGGGACACAATTGTGAAGTGGAACGAAATCTATTGGATATTTTAAACTTTTTTAGCAAATAAAAAACTGAAAAGTGGTGCGTGCAAAATTATTCGGCTCCTTTACTTTCAGTGCAGAAAACTAACTCCAGAATTTCTCCACAACAGTATTACAGACCTGTCTGGTCTTCATGATTCTATTTATCACCATCAGTCATTTAGGACAACATTGGATCAATCAGAGATCCTCGCTGAACTTCTGGGAGTGAGTTTGCTGCACTGAAAGTAAGAGGAGACAAATATTGCACGCACCACTTTTCCTTTACTTTCAGTGCAGCAAACTCACTCCAGAAGTTCAGCGAGGATCTCTGATTGATCCAATGTTGTCCTAAATGACTGATGGTGATAAATAGAATCCACCTGTGTGAAATCAAGTCTCTGTATAAATGCACCTGCTCTGTGATAGTCTCAGGGTTCTGTTGAAAGCACAGAGAGCATCATGAAGACCAAGGAACACACCAGGCAGGTCTGTAATACTGTTGTGGAGAAATTCTGGAGTTAGTTTTCTGCACTGAAAGTAAAGGAGCCGAATAATTTTGCACGCACCACTTTTCAGTTTTTTATTTGCTAAAAAAGTTTAAAATATCCAATAGATTTCGTTCCACTTCACAATTGTGTCCCACTTGTTGGTGATTCTTCAAAAAAAATACTTTTTTTTATATCTTTATGTTTAAAGCCTGAAATGTGGCAAAGAAGAAGTTCAAGAAGTATAAGTTCTTACTATGTAATATTGCGACCTTTGCATTATAAACTTCTGTCTGCCTTTTTAGTCAAAAAATGACTCAAGTTCTGTGAGCCTGATCCCACTCTGGCCTCAGATATGTGTTTTTGGCTGACTGGAATGGAACCTGATATGGTCTTCTGCTGTTGTATAGTATCTGTCCTGTACAGCTTCACAATGTGCTGTGTATTTTGAGATGCTTTTCTGCTCATCACAGTTGTAAAAATTGGTAAATTTACTGAAGTTATTGCAGCTTTCCTGTCAGCTTGAACCAGTCTGATCAGTCTGACTTTGTGATTCATCAAAACATTTCCACTCACAGATTTGCCATTCAATGGATGTTTTTTGTTTTTCACATCATTCTCTGTAAACTCCAGAGACTCTTGTATGTGGAAAGTCCCGGGTGATCAGCAGTTTTTAAATACTCAAACCATTCCATCTGGCACCAATAACATTGGAACAGTCAAAGTCACTGAAATGACATCCTTCACATGTTTAATGTAAACATTAACTCAAGCGCTTGACCTGTATTCGCTTGACTTTATGCATTACACTGCTGCACCTTGATTAGGCAATTGAATAAACGAGCAGGTGTACAGGTGTTCCTAATTAAGTGGAAACAGTTATGGTTTCTACCATTTTATAAGTTAAAACCCCGCTTAATGCAATGTTCATTAGTACATATTATTTTAAAAGCAAAACCAAGATCATCACTGATTTCTCTGTGTGGTGATGTCTTGTGATCCAGCACAAGCTCAGGACAAGGACATGGAATATGCCACGGTGGTCACTCATCCCAGCCAGAGGAACCAGAAGAAGAACAAGGAAGAGGTGCAGTATAACAAGCTGGTGTTTAACACTCCTGACCAAAAAAAGAGCAAGCTGCCCAAAGTGCAATAAGAGTGTGTGTACTCACAGGTCCAGCATGGTTAGTAAGGGATACACTCTCAGCCTGTCTCAGCATGTATTTTTTTAAGATCATTCTGATAGAGGAAGTAACTGTTGGTGACATTCCACCGATACACACTCATCTCTTACCCAAAACAAAACTATTTCAATATCTGATTATCTAATTACTGAATCTTTTAGGCTGCATACAAGCACAGTGTTTAGTGTTACATAAAGTGGGTGCTAAAGAGGAATTAATGAATTCTTGTAATTTTCTATGCAGTTGCCATTTTACATCATTCTACTAGGATGAAATGAAGATGAAGCTATGTATTGAGTACTGAGATCCTAGGGGTTTTCTTTCCCCAAAGGCTTTTTGGACTCAGTATTATTTCAGTAATGAAGAGAAAATAAATAGGATCTTCCTTTTTGCAGCTTTAAGTGTTGAACTTGAGACATAGCTGTGGCTTCTTGAGCAGCTCACACACTGCTGTTTGAGTTGCTCCAGCTTTTAAAACCAACATTTCTGCTTCTCAGTTTAAAACAAAATGACACCTTGCCACTGTGGTCAAGTACTATACATAAGAAGTGTGTAAATTATTCTATGAGGTTGTTTTCTACCATTTAAAAAATGTTACATGGATAAAATGAATTGTTAAAATGTCTAATATTGTTCAGGTGTAAATGGATGTTCAGCTTATGATGTCTAAAACTTTCAGTTTGTGAAATTGTGTGTGAAATCATGCCTTAAGAATTGACAGCTGATTTTTACACTCTTGCTAACTCTTACCTAACACATGGGCAGAAAAACGTCACCCAAGTCAGAGATTTTGATTTTTTTTCAGGCTATAAATGTGTATAGATGGATGTATTATATTTCACATTACCTTGGTTGCATTGCCAATTTCAAACTTGCATCTTTGTATTATATTGTAATAATTAAGAGAAAACATATTCCTGTAACTATGCTGAGCCTCTGTTAGTACATTTACTCTTGAATAAAGCAGTGTTATTTTACAGTGTTGCACTGTTACTTTCTCTGGAAAATGAAAAGAGGATGAATCACACTCGCCTGCATTTGCAAACATGCTCATGCAAACACGCTCATGCAGACCATATCGCACATTAAAAAAGCATCCAGCCTAAATGTTGCCATTTGTTGCCAAAATGTGTGAGATTTGGCTTTAGCTTCATTATGATGTGTTTATAGTCTAATAGTTCATTATGTGTGTGCATATTTACATTGTTTTAAACCCTCTCTGTATTTTCTTTCTTCTCACACACCAATTTGTTGATTTATAAAAGCCTTGCAGCAACTACTGGCCAAATTCCTGCCTCTCAACCGTCAGCTTACTCTCAGTGAATGCACACAGGTGAAGCGCTGTTTTATACGACAATAGCAGTAAATGACAGCTGTCCTGTTTCAAAACAATGCCCAAGTGAACGTGCAAATTTACTGAGGACTTGTATAAAAATTCCCATTCTTTCTTCCTGGTCGAGTGGGAAGCAGTGCTTCACAGTTGCTACTTCCGGTGTTAAATTTTTAACAGTGCAGAGATTACAGAGCTTACAAACTTCAGTTTGTCATCATTCCACACAAAATCAATGTGTTTTCCTGCCCTCTTTTTATTGTCAGTATATAATTGGCCCTTATCATTGGATGTTTTTAAACTATAGGCCAATAGTGGGAAAAATAGTTTTTAGATAATTGGTATCGGCCGATACATCGGTGCATCTCTAATATATGTAGTAATAATATATATGTGATGAAAAGTTTCCATTCACAGTAACCTTGGTTTGAACATGCATCAGACACCATGGTCCTATACCATGGTCCAGCTTTTGTGACTGTGATGAGCCCAAAATGATTGGTTGTTGTGTGGTATTTATAGACCATGAACATATGTGTGAGAAAAATATTTTAAGACAACCTTACCACAGGGGTGCTGAATGCACACGCAATGAGTTTTCACTTACAATTCAAGGAAATTAGGCAGTATACATTAAAATATTTTACGTTGGTAAAGAAACACATTTCACTCAGCAACAGAGAGCTGTTTATTGATCAGCTCTATGGATAAACTAGCAAGACTTTTCTTTAATAGACCAGCTAAACACACACCTATTTCTTTCTTTCTTTCTATCCAGTAACATAGAATACAGGAAGTGAGCGGTTATAAAAGTAACTTTGGAACTTCCTCTACTTCTCAGTAAAGCATAATTAGTACTGTAAAGGAGATTCATCTTGCTATTGTAGTTTCTCATCACTTACGACTAAGATCTCTAACAAGTACAGAGAGGACTGTTCTGTAGACAAAATGAAAATACAGGTCATCTTTGGAATCCTGCTGATGTTCGTAGAAGCTGCCATGGGTAGGTTTTTTCCTTTCAAAATGCACAATTCATTTATTTAGATGTACAGTTGTACAGTTTATGTTTATGGAATGACAAATGGAATAAATGTAGGTAAAACAAGTGAAACCAGATATCAGTAAATCAGTCGTCTTTTAATGAAGACGTCCTGCACTTCAAAAGTACAAAAATGTCGTCATCAATAAAATAATGTTTTAGAGGAAAAAAAAAAAAACACAGCATCCAAAGAAAACAGGACTTCCACTAGCAATAAATGGTCTAATATGTATTAAACAATGACATGTTGATATGAAGAACTGGCCTACTGCTTAACCCTGTGCAGGCTTTTCTTTTCCATCATCAGTGTTAATATGTAGCTGTAAAGCAGTCTAAAGCAAGTGCAGTTTTAACAGTGCAATTTAGGTATAGGCGATCTGACAAAAATATCTCATCAGTAATCACAAAAAACTATGAAATATGTATTTTTATTGGAGTTTAAATATATGTTTATTTATGCAAATGGTGCTTCATGTATTTCAAAATTGTCATTTTGCATAATTCATATATAATTATTAATCTCTTCTTTGGATGCTGTTGGTGAATGTCACGTCTGGCGAGTTGAGGTAGAAGCAATCGCAGATTTTTTTAAACATTTATTTTAAACACACGAACAACGAAACAAAAACACTAGGACAACTGGGCATAACACTGTGGCAAGAAACAAAACACGGAGACAGAAGTGACGTGAGTCTATAACATCGAAAGACCCCGAAAGAGTGCAGACAAAGACTATATATACACATTGGTGCTCATTAACAAAAACGTGAGTCAGGTGCATGTGGTCAGGTGGTGTAGTACAGTGGCTGATGGGACATGGAGTCCCGAGTTTCCGGATACGTGACAGAACCCCCCTCCAAGGGGCGCTACTCCTGGAGCGCCCAAAATCAAGGGCCCCCCTCCGGAGACTTCAAAAGTCCCCAGCAGAACCAGGAGGCCGAGCAGCTTCCACCATGGCACAAGGATGCGGGGGAAGTCCTTGGCAAAGCATGAAAGAGGGGCGCGTCCCCCACGGGACAGGAGAGCGGAGCATGTCTCACCGCGAGGTTCAAGGGGGGAGCAAAGTACCTGACGAGGCGCCCGGGGGGAGCGAGGGTCTCCGCGAGGCACACTGGGGGAGCGAGGTTCTCCGCGAGGCCCGAGGGAGGAACGACGCTCTCCGCGGAGCATGAGGGGGGAACGGAGTCCTCAGCGAAGCAGGAAGGGGGAACGGAGTCCTCAGCCGAGCAGGAAGGCCGAGCGACGACCTCAGCCGAGCAGGAAGGCCGAGCGACGTCCACAGCCGAGCAGGAAGGCCGAGCGACGTCCACAGCCGAGCAGGAAGGCTGAGCGACGTCCACAGCCGAGCAGGAAGGCCGAGCGACGTCCACAGCCGAGCAGGAAGGCGGAGCGACGTCCACAGCCGAGCAGGAAGGCCGAGCGACGTCCACAGCCGGGCAGGAAGGCCGAGCGACGTCCACAGCCGGGCAGGAAGGCCGAGCGACGTCCACAGCCGGGCAGGAAGGCCGAGCGACGTCCACAGCCGGGCAGGAATGCCGAGCGACGACCTCAGCTGAACAGGACGGCTGTGCGACGACCTCAGCTGAACAGGACGGCTGAGGCACCTTAAGGTAGCTGAACAGCGGGGAATCCCTGAGGTCAGCAAACAGAGGTGAATTCATGAGTCCGCACGGAGCTGGAGCGTCCTCACACACATAGCGGGGCGGCAGAGAGACCTCCTTCACAGGACTCACCGGCTGCGCGCGACTCTGAGGTAGCTGAACAGCGGGGAATCCCTGAGGTCGGCGAACAGAGGGGAATCCATGAGACCCATCGGGGAGGGAGGGTGGGAGCAAACTGCTGTATCCGAAAAAAATAAAAAGAAATAAAAATCTACTGCTTCGTAGTCACGGTCTTTCGTTCTGTCACGTCTGGCGAGTTGAGGTAGAAGCAATCGCAGATTTTTTAAACATTTATTTTAAACACACGAACAACGAAACAAAAACACTAGGACAACTGGGCATAACACTGTGGCAAGAAACAAAACACGGAGACAGAAGTGACGTGAGTCTATAACATCGAAAGACCCCGAAAGAGTGCAGACAAAGACTATATATACACATTGGTGCTCATTAACAAAAACGTGAGTCAGGTGCATGTGGTCAGGTGGTGTAGTGCAGTGGCTGATGGGACATGGAGTCCCGAGTTTCCGGATACGTGACAGTGAACAAAATGTTCAGAAAAAGACTTACACAACAGGTTGTTGAAATATCATTTATGGATCTTTTAATCAAGAAAACACCTTTTTAAATTGATTCTTTTTGATTTGCACCAAATATGTGCACTTATTTCTATTTTCCTTTTTTCATTAAAGACTGTAGCACAGTACTCAGTACACAACATCGGTATCAGTGTGTAATAATATTAAGAATGTTCCTGATTTTTTTTTTCTTCTTCTGCAGGTTTGCTGTTTCAGGATCCTGTTCTCTGTAGATTTAATGAGTAGTCAGTGTTATGTAGCTCTGGGACATCAACTGCACCTGCAACTGCCCCTGGAGGATGGGTTTGATCTAAAGATCACAGACAAGACATCTACCACTCGTTTAATTTTAAAATATAGAAAAAACCAAAGTAATGCACCAAAACCAAATCCCCCAAGATGGCAGTTTGTTAAAGATAATAAAACTATGATACTAACCAGTGCAGAGAGGAACGATTCTGGAACATACACTTTAGACATCTTTGAAGCGAAAGGGGAATAATAAAGGCAATTATACTCTCCAGGTGAACATTGAAGGTAAGACCACATAACCTCTAATCACATCATACAACAAGTTATTTTATACAGTTATCAAATATTAACATTCCACACTACAATAGTGCTTGAAAGTTTGTGAACCCTTTAGAATGTTCTATATACAATATTTCTATTGAATTATGGTCAGGACTTTGACTTCACCATTCAAATACATTAACTTTATTCTTTAACCATTATTTGGTAGAATGATTTGTGTGCTTAGGGTTATGGTCTTGCTGCATGACCCACTTTCTCTTGAGATTCATTTCATAGACAGATGTCCTGACATTTTCCTGTAGAAATTGCTGGTATAATTCAGAATACATTGTTCCATCAAGGAAGGCCAACCTTCCAGTCCCAGATGCAGCAAATTAGAAGCAAACCATGAGACTACCACCAACATGTTTCACAGATGGGATAAGGTGCTTATGCTGGAACACAGTGTTTTCCTTTCTCCAATCATAGCCCAGCTAATTGTAACCAAGAATTCTCTTTTGGTCTCATTCATCCACAAAATATTTTCCAATAGCCTTCTGGCTTGTCCAAGTGATCTTTTGCAACCTTCAGACAGGCAGCAATGTTCTTTTTGCAATCCTGCCATTCACACCATAGTTGTTGTTCAGTATTCTCCTGATGGTGGACTCATGAACATTAACATTAGCCAATGTGAGAGATGCCTTTTATTTGCTTAGAAATAACCCTGGTTCCTTTGTAACCTTGCGGACAATTACACGTCTTGCTCTTGGAGTGATCTTTGTTTGTTGACCACTCCTGGGGAGGGTAACAATGGTCCTGAATTTCCTCCATCTGTACACAATCTGTCTGATTGTGGATTGGTTTCCAAACTCTTTAGAGATGGTTTTGTAACATTTTGTAGCCTGATGAGCATGAATTCTTTTTCTAAGGTCCTCAGGAATCTCATTTGTTCATGTCATGATCCACTTCTACAAACGTGTGTCGTGAAGATGAGACTTTGACAAATCCCTGTTCTTGAAATAAAACAGGGCGCTTACTCACACCTGATTGCCATCCCACTGATTGAAAACACCTGACTCTAATTTCACCTTCAAATTAAACTGCTAATCCTAGAGGTTCACATAGTGTTACCACTCACAGATATGTAATATTGGATAATTTTCTTCAATAAATAAATGCAAAGTATAAAATTTTGTTCTCATTTGTTTAATTGGGTTCTGTTTATCATTATTCAGGACTTGTATGAAAATCTAGTGTGTTCGGTTATATTTGTAACACCTCAATCAAAGAACAGTTCCTCCCTCCACCAGAGCGAGCCGTCACGTGAATTTTAGCTGCACTTCCTGTTTGTACGTTTATAACCCATGTGCTTCATGCAACCCATTGTGATGTAATGTCAATGATATCTGCCTTACCATTGCCATTATTTATTTATTTTTTGTTCATTAACCTTTGGCCTTTAATTGGAATTTCCCTTTATTGTCTATCATTTGGATTTGTTTGGTATTTTTTGCTTCTCTGTGTTTGAAACCTTGCCTGGACTTTGATTGTGACTATTCTTGACACCTTACATCGCTTTTTGATTGTCTTCTACAATAAAAACACTTTGTATATGGATTCTAACACGCCTCCAGTTATGGATACATTTATGCAGTTGGCATAACGGGTGGCTGTGGCACAGGTGGTAGAGCGGGTTGTCCACTAATCGTAGAGGTGGCGGTTCGATTCCCGGCCTGGGTGGCTCCACATGCCGAAGTGTCCTTGGGCAAGACACTGAACCCCAAGTTGCTCCCGATGGCATGCTAGCACCTTGCATGGCAGCTCTGCTACCATTGGTGTGTGTGTGAATGAGACACAGTGTAAAGCGCTTTGGATAAAAGCGCTATATAAGTGCCATTTACAATTTACCAGTTATATAGAAAATTCTAACGGGTTCACAAACTTGTGTATAGTCACTCTCAAGTTTTTATTTATGCAAATGAGTCTTAATCTAATTAGATATGCAGAAATTTTAATTTTTTTCTACATACAAAAATCTAGGCTTTTGTTATTGTTATTGTGAAGAACCTATCAAGAAAAATATTTTACAGGAATGCTTAATCAAAAAATGTGTAATCAAAAAATAACGACTTGTTATAAAAAATATTTCATGCCATTTTTCAGGGTAGAGTCTATAATAATCCTAACGTTTTGGGAAAATCCAAATATTCTTTTAATTAAGGAAATGACACACAAACACATTATTAATAAGCATTATCAATGTTGCTGTGCTTCTGATTTGCCGCTTCATTTTTGCTTTGATAATGTGTTTAGTACTTTCAGGCCTCTGTAGTAATTCACCCTGAGGTGTTAATCTCTAATCTGCAGCTGAGGTGTCCTCAGTGAAAATGTGGTACAGCTGCGTGTCCCCTGGAGTCATGAAAGTTTACTGTTCTGCTGATGGAGACAACCTCCACTTCAACTGGACTTCTGATTTAAACACACTTCCTCAACTGGAGAACGGGACCAGCACTGTCATACTGAATAAAGACCATCATGGAAATGTCACCTGTCATGTAGAAAATCACATCAGCCATGACAACAATACCACTGAACTTCACTCATGTCACACTGTGTTCTGTTCAGCCATACACTTATAGCCCTTGGCCTCCGTGGCACCGCCCCCACTGTCGTTTAGCTTTTTTATATACATAAAACCATTTAGTTCAGTCGGAGAACATTTAACGGACGCTACAATTAAAAAAACTTAAATGCAGAGTTGCAGCACAGAATAATAATGGACCCACATTTCAACAACCTGAATATAGTTATACTATATACATATAGTAACTTACCCCTTGTTAACTAATATTACACATTTAAACCTGTAACCTAAGTGATATGAAAACATTGGGATATAAGATCATTAAAATATCAATTTATCTTGTGAAATTTTGAAGGAATAAATTATAAGCTTTAAGCCTAAAAAGCCAGTTCAGGAAGCAGTGCTGCGGTTTTATGTAAATAAAGGACTGTTGCCAAATGTAAATTTAATTGTGAAATTAATAGTTGTACTGACTTTTACAGTAAGAGACATACAGTGGGTGTGTCACTACAATTGTGGATGGTAATGCTGTAGCTTTTGTTATTTTTATTTCATAATGTTTAAATTTTCTTTTAAAGATTATTTGGATTCGTTTCTCCAACAAAAGTTCTCATTTTGTTGTAATTCTTTCTATGAATGTAAAAATAAAATACCATTAGGTTATATTAGTATTGTCATTCTCATATTCATAATTGTGACCACACACAGTCTGTTTACGATGTCTACCAGTGTGATAAGAATATGTAGTTAAATTAAAGTTAGTAAACTAGTTGAAGTAGTAAAGTGGTCAAATTAGTGCTTTGGTGATGTAGCCCTTTTTTCATTTGATCCCCTGAGGAACTCTCTGCACGTTCCTGGTCAAGTATATATTTTATTTTATTCTTCAGATCCTACTACTGCAGTAATCAGTTCCACAACGACTAATGATGGTAAGTCTCACAGTTCCTTAATTTTCTTTTGTTCTTATGTTTGCATGTACTAGTTTTGTTCTGAGACTAATGATTACTTACTGAAAAAAATCCCATGAAAAATGGGAGTGCTTCTATAACAGTTAAACAGAGCAGTAAATATAACAGACACTATGTACTCACGTGTTTTACTCATCATACCAACTTGAAAAAAGTAACAAAACACAAGCTGTGAAGCAGTTCAACAGTGTAACCAACTTAGTGAGTTTGTTGCTTGATTTGATGCTTTGCATTTAATTGATGTTGGAATTAAAATATTAATTTCACCATGAACAGGGCGCACGGTGGCTTAGTGGCTCAGTTAGCATGTTCGCCTAACATCTCCAGGGTCGGGGGTTTGATTCCCACCGTGGCCCTGTGTGTGTGGAGTTTGCATGTTCTCCCCGTGCTGCGGGGGTTTCCTCCCCCAGTCCAAGGACAAGCATGGTATGCTGACTGGCATGTCCACAGTGTCCGTAGTGTATGAATGGGTGTGTGAATGTGTATGGGATTGTGCCCTGCGATGGATTGGCACCCTGTTCAGGGTGTACCCCACCTTGTGCCCCATGCTCCATTGGAATAGGCTCCAGGTTCCCCGTGATCATGAAGGAAGGATAAACGTTATAGAAGTTGGATGGATGGATGAATTTCACCATGAACACAATCTTCAGAGAATACAGGGTGTGCTGTTATGATTTGTAAAATGCCATTTTTAGTATAAAATCCATCAAAAAGATGAATAATCAATTTGGAGAAAATAAATGAACTTCTTTGTAATTATTACCAAATATGTACACTTATTTCAATGTTCAGTTCTTTACTGAAAACAGTACCATAATACTGAAACCAGCTCTACTGTTATAAAAGTGTCATTTAAGTGTATTTCAGTGTGTTAGAATAATGAAACCATGATCTTGTGTTTCTTCCTCTGCAGGTTTGCTGTTTCAGGATCCTGTTGTCTGTAGATTTACGGAGAGTATGCAGTGTTATGTAGCTCTGGGACAACAACTGCACCTGCAACTACCCCTGGATGATGGGTTTAATCTAAAGATCACAGACAAGACATCTACCACTCGTTTAATTTTAAAATACAGAAAAATCCAAAGTAACCAAACAAAACCAAATCCCCCAAGATGGCAGTTTATTAAAGATTATAAAACTATGATACTAACCAGTGCAGAGAGGAGCGACTCTGGAACATACACTTCAGACATCTTTGAAGCGAACAGGAATAATAAAGGCAGTTATACTCTTCAGTTGAACACTGAAGGTAGGACCACACAACCTCTAATCACATCACACAGCACACTACAGCAATTGTACCAAAAAAGTATGATGCCTTAAGAATTGACGCTTGAGGTTTGCACCCCTGCTGCACACATGGGCAGAAACCTTTCTGTCAGCAAATTCAAAGCTTTTTTTTAAGCTACAAACATGTATATATGAGTAAACGTTACCTGCCATGTTGAAAATCATGTTAGCCATAACCACAGATCCACTGAACTAAACTCATGTTCTGGTGAGTCTGTCTTTATTTGTTAAATAATAAATTAAGCAACAGTAGCAACAACAATGATGCATCAGAATTAATGTCACTGCTCATGCACTGGTGAGTCTGTCTTTTTAATATATTGATTTGACGAACAATAAACAATGCAGCAATTTTATTTTTGCTCCATTAATGGAAAGATAGCATGTTGCTTAGCTAGCTCAAATTGTTAATGTTCA
Source organism: Ameiurus melas (assembly GCA_012411365.1). Lineage (NCBI taxonomy): Eukaryota > Metazoa > Chordata > Actinopteri > Siluriformes > Ictaluridae > Ameiurus > Ameiurus melas. The sequence continues at coordinate 17,778,298 of CM022753.1, forward strand.
GAATCTCTGTGACTTTAATCATGACTTGGTTTTTGGTACCAAAAGGGCTTGCTTGAGTATTTCATAAATTCCTAATCTCAATGAAATTTCACACACAACAATCTCTATGTCATGTATCAAAAGGGAACTCTGGACTTCATTTCCCAGCAGCCACTGCACAATGTAACATGACCACCTGCACCTGATTTTCGTTGAGCACCCTTGTATATATGCCACTGTTTGCACTGCTTTGCTTCTTTCATGTTATCGTCTATCCATGCTTTTGTTTATGCTATTGTGTTTCGTTTTTGCCGCAGTGTTTTGCATGTTTGTTGTAGACTCCTTTGTATTGTGTTTATTTGTTATTAAATGTTTGATAATATGTGCTTTCATCTGTAATCCACTTTGTAACGTGACACTTTAGGGTTAACACAGAATGATGCAAAAAAAAGTAGGAGAATGACCAGATATAAATTCATATAATCATTCTTTTCTACTGTGGTGAGCAGAAAAGCATCTCAACATGCAAAAACATTGAACCCTGAAGTGGATGAGCTACAGCAGCAGAAGACCACATTGGGTTCCACTCCTGTCAGCCAAGATCAGGAATCTGAGGCTATCATGGGCACAGGCTTACCCAAACGGGACAACTAAAGATTAGGGTAAACAATTCCTTTTTTTTTTTTCCAGTCTTCATCTGTCTAGTTTTGGTGAGTCTGTGCCGATGATCACCTCAGGTTCTTGGTCCTCTGATTTTGTAGCCCATCTAACTCAAGGTTTGATGTGTCGTGTATTCTGAGATGTTTTTCTGCTCACCATGGTTGTAAGAGTTTTTTTTAATATTAATTCATTTATTTATTTATTTATTTATTTATTTTATACCTGGCAGCTCAAACCAGTCTGCTCATTCTCCTCTGATCTCTCTCCTCAACCTGCTGTTTCAGCCTGCAGACCCTCCACTCACAAGATGTTGTTGTTGTTGTTGTTGTTCATACCATTCAGTGTAAACTCTAGAGATTTGTGTGTGAAAATAACAGGAATTTCTTAAATAGTCAACAGCCATGCCACAGTTAAGGTCATACTTTCCCCCATTCTGATGTTTGATGTGAACATTAACTGAAGTTTTTGACCTGTATCTACATGACTTGATGTAGTGTGCTGCTGCCACATGATTGTTTACTTACTTGTATAGTTCTATATCGATATAACATGGTGTTATGCAGATTTTTAAATATTCAGAATAGCCAAGATGGTCAGTGCTGCGTTTACTAGATGATCTGTTTAATATCACCAGTTGCACATAGTGTAATAATGGTAGGTGAATGGTAGGTGGTAGGTAACTGAATGGTCTTTCAGTTCCTCTAGTTGTCTGATTCCCTCATTTGTCTGTATGTGCAAATTCCCATGCTGTAAACATTACTCACTGACCAAAACACAGCAAACAAAAAAAACTCTCTAACAGCCTGAAACACTCAGAGCTCTCTCTCTCTCTCTCTCTCTCTCTCTCTCTCTCTCTCTCTCTCTCTCTCTCTCTCACTCTCGCTCTCTCTCTCTCTCTCTCTCTCTCTCTCAGGTTTCATGGTGGTGTTTGTGTCTGTGTGGCTCTTTGAAGTCATCATCCTGCTGTCTCTGTTAGTGGGAGCATACATCTACCCTAGAATCTACAGGAAACAGAGGACACCTAAGATTAAGACTTTAATACTTAACAGCTTGGAAAATTAACACATTACCAATGTCCATATTCAAGTATAGAGTATGTGCTAACATGTAAAGACAGAAGAACCTGAGCAACTAGAAAATATAAGGTCTAAAGCTTCCATGCTGATGTAAGTGCAGTGATCATGTGTGCATCATTTCCTTCCACAGTTCAGGAAGCTCTGTAAACCTGGATTAGGAACAGAAGAAGCAGATCTCTATTGAAGCAACAATCACTCTCTATGCTTTTGTGGGAATTATTTTAAGAGTTTTTGAAATGTAAATGGAGGTATGGGCACTGTATGTGTGAATGCTTTTTTTAAAATTTATTATTATTATTTTTTAAAACTGTGACACACCTAAACTCACTGTTCTAGATTGTTTTCTTAATTATGATGTAACTTTTCAGTTCTAAATTCCACAAATTAAATCAAAAAATAAAATTCTGTACTGTCTGGTCTGTATTTAATGTAGTGTACAGTTAAGGAGGAACAGTGGCAGGAATAAAGCCAACATCAAGAAGAGCAACCATTGAGCACAGACCCAGCCAACATATGGCCTTTAACAAATCTTAAACTTTTTATCCAAACCTAAATTTCTCCAAAACATCTATAAATTTATAAACAATATTAATGTCAATCCAATAACAGGTTATAAAAATGTGTTTTGGGGGAAGCTCTGTATCTCCAATAAACAGCCAAAATATTGTTCTACTCAAATAAATAATATTCCAGCATGTTGGAGCTTGTTAAAGACAACTGGTGGATGAGTTTGCAAGGAGAAAAGTAAGGTTGACGACAGTCGCTTAAGGTAAGACTGCCTTTTGCTTACTACAGAGACTACTGAAATACTTGTAATTTATTCATTTGTTCATTTTATTTTGCGTGGGCAGGGTTGTGGGGTGAAGCAATCGGGTCTCTCCATTGATTGAAACACATTTCACTCAGCATCAGAGAACTGTTTATTATCCAACTCTATAAACAAACTAGCAAGATTTTTGATAGCCACACCCATTGATAGTCATTTTTCTAGTACACCTGATTAGGAAGAGGAAATTGTTCAACTATGACTTCCTGTTTTACAGGGGTATAAATATGAGGTAACATACAGGCCAAATTCTCTTAGTCATTCATAACAATGGGTAAGACCAAGGAATATAGCTGTGATGTGTGGTAAAAGGTTGTTGAGCTTCACAAAATGAGAAGTGGCTATATGAAAATAGCACAAGTATTGAAAATGCCCATTTCAACCATCAGGGTAATAATTAAGAAGTTCCAGTCAACTGGAAATGTTATGAATCGACCTGGAAGAGGACGTGTGTCTATACTGTCTATATATATTGTCGGCTGTGGCACAGTTGGTAGAGTGGGTTGTCCACTAATCGTAGGGTTGGCAGTTCGATTCCCGACCGGGTGACTCCGAAGTGTCCTTGGGTAAGACACTGAACCCCAAGTTGCTCCCCATGGCAAGCTAGCGCCTTGCATGGCAGCTCTCCGTTGGTTGTGTGTGAATGGATGAATGAGACACAGTGTAGAGCGCTTTGGATACAAGCGCTATATAAGTGCACATTTACCATTGTCTCAATGCACTGTGAAGAGGTTCGAGTTTCCAAAAAATCTCCCAGGATCACAGCTGGAGAGTTGTGTCTTTGTTAGAACTACAATCTGAAGTCAGCATCATCTATTTTAAATCTACATTTACCAATTACATACATCAAATATAATTATAAATCTATGGAATAAAATGTCATTGTCAAATGTCATTGTCTTCTGAAAAAACACAAAGTTTGTTTAAATATGATTTATTTATCATTTAATCAAGAAAACACGTGCACATGTTTAAAACCCAACAAATATGTAAATAATCAATTGGAGAAGATGAGCACACACACTTTTTTTAGATTGCTTCTTGGCCAACTATTTACTTACTTCAACTTTATTGAAAACTGCAGCACAGCACTGAATCCAGCTCTTCTGTAATAATGGAGTGTCATTTATTAGAGGATAAAGAGGTGTGTAATAATATCAGTGATGGCTAAGTTACTCAAAAAAGTAATTCACTACAGATTACTAATTACTACTTTAAAACTGTAATCTGATTACATTACTGATTACTGCATTTAAAAAGTGATCAGATTACTAATTACTTTCATGTTACTTTCAACACCTATTAAACCTACAAAAATATACTGCGAAGTGAAATTCATAGTTCTTTCAGTAATTTTAGCACGTTTCAATGTATGACATGATCAGAATAAGTAGGATTTATCATAAAACCTGCCTTGGGTGTTGTTACTGTTTGTAGGACTACCAGACTGATAAAATATAAAACTTTTCTAACTAGGCTAGTTTGGTGTCGCTAATAAAAAGGACGCACAGCTAAGCTATCACTGTATGGGTTTAGCTGCTACAGTGCCATGCAAAGTACATTATCTTTCCTTATGCTCTGCTGATATCATGTTCACGTAAACTGGAACTCAGAGACATTTACACACCTTGTTTTCCTGCTCAGAGTCAAGGGACAGGAATAAATTAGCAATTAGCAATGATTGCAGAAATTTTACATTTTAATGTTTCCTTCTTAAAAGAAACACACACAGATAATGGTAATGAAACTGAATGAGGAATGTGGTGGAAAGGAAATCTGGTTATGCGTCATGGGACAAGAAATAGTGCTGGGCTGGCTATTTTATTTTCTGAAAATTTGAGTGTTAATGTCTTAACGATAGGATAAACTGTTAAAGGTAGACTATTATTAACACAAATTGAACATGAGGGTATAATATTTGTATTTGATCCAAATAATGGTACAGAAAAGCTGACTATTTTTATGTAACTTAAGAAAGTTATACAAAAATATAATTATATGTCTCATAGTTGTGAGTTATTGGAATTGTATAACTGATATTTAACTCTTGATAGAAATGGGGAAGAACCTCATAATCAGTCAAGTGATGCCCTATCAAAAGTTATCAAGGAATTTCAATTAATGATGTATGGAGAAGTAGAAATAAAGGAGTAAAGCAGTATACATGAATTAAAATAAAGAATATTAGAGTTAGTGGTGCAAGATTAGACAGGTTTTATTTGAAAAAAATAAAAAATAAAAAATGGAGTAAATAGTAGTAAAGACAAAACAAAATCAGACTACTATTGGATTTTTAAAGCTAAGCCACTACAGGATGTTTCTTTCTGTGAATATTTTAAATGGTTTTGGAATAGTCAAAGGTGGGATGTGGGCAAGGTCAATATAAAAAATTTCTGCCAAAATTATACACTTCACTCAACAGCTATGAGAGCAACAGTGAAGACTTTGCAAAGAGACATTGAACTACTGGAAAGAAAAATTGTAAACAGTGATGAAGCCGTACAATGTGATGGGTTAAACAAGAAGAGACAAGAACTGGGTTTTCTCTTACAAGAGCAAACAATATGAACAAGATACTGTTTCTAAAAGAAAATAACTATATACAGTGAGGGAAAATAGTATTTGATCCCCTGTTGATTTTGTTTGCCTACTAACAAAGAAATGAGTCTAAAATTTTACTGGTTGGTTTATTTGAACAGTGAGAGACAGAATAACTACAAAAAATATCAGAAAAACGCATGTCAAAAATGTTATAAATTGATTTACATTTTAATGAGGGAAATATGTATTTGACCCCTCTGCAAAACATGACTTAGTACTTGGTAATGACTTAGTAATTACTTTTAATTTTCAATGCCCTGGCTGAGGGAAGGACAATGTACCCCCCCCCCCATCCCCCTTTTTAACCATTTTCCCTTAATAAAAAAAAACAGAAAAAAAACCCCACACCACCCTTAAGTAAAAAAAAAAAAGAAAAAAAAAAAATGTTGAGTTGATGCCAAAGAGCTCCATTTTGGTCTCATCTGACCACAACACTTTCACCCAGTTGTCCTTTGGTGGTCAGATGAGACAAAAATGGAGCTCTTTGGCATCAACTCAACTTGCCATGTTTGGAGGAGGAGGAGTGCTGCCTACGACCCCAAGAACACCATCCCCACCATCAAACATCGAGGTGGAAACATTATGCTTTGTGCATCTAAACGAACAAAAAAATATTTGTGGGCATTACATACAAAATTAAGGCTGTAGCGCACCTCACTGGCACTGTTAATGTATGCTCAATGCCACTGATTCCATGTGGCAAAGGTCAGCTGCAGGGTCATCATCCAGGTAACACCGTTAAATGACACTCCTTTAACCCTGGAATGTCTCCTCTGGGGCGGAGCTGTGGCTCCCTGCCACCCCATGCAACTAGACTTTGGGTTAGATGTTACTGCTTCTCCTCACCTAAAGCTTCCAGAACCTTCCTCTGGACTCCAAGGAGTCAGTCTCTCTCTCTCTCACTCACTCACTCACTTGTTTACAAACCAGTAAACTATTGATCAGTGAGCAGTGTCAATTCTTCATGAGACATTCATAATGTAGAATGTTCAGCATGGTTGAATGCAAAAATTTCAGACTTATGATGACATTTATATAAATAATTGGCAAAAAAAAGTTGGGCTCGTCCGGGATTTGAACCCGGGACCTCTCGCACCCTAAGCGAGAATCATACCCCTAGACCAACGAGCCAGCTAAAAAATGTTTAGGAGGTTCACATCACAATCTGCCACGTTACACGTCTACAACACAGATGTTTGAGGAGTTTCTGTAAAACGCGATGTGTTCTTGGTGCCATCTAGTGGTGAGAAATTAGGAACTGCAACTCCGCTGTATAAATCAATACCTTCTAAAAAAAAAAAAAATTATATATATTGTTTTCAATTTAAAAACACGCAGCATTTTGTGCAGCTAAACGAACAAAAATATTTGTGGGCATGACATAGAAAATAGTTTGTTTACTAATGATTATGCACATTTATGCCAAATATCTTTATATAGGCTTCTGCAAAAAACAAAACTCCACATTGAAGTCCAAATCAGAGTTCACAGAGGTGTTGTTTATTAAACTTCTTAATTATATTTTTGTTGTTAACACAACAAAGTCCTTGTTGCAAAGTTCATCAATACTTAAAAAATTACAACTGAGCAACTAAAAGACATCCAATCTCGTGAGATAACTTTATATTATGTCAAATGGGTGTGAATAAAAAATTATATTTAAAAACTATACACGTTTGTAAAACCTATAAAACCTCAAAGGTCAATTATAAACATTAAAACTACATTTAAGGGGGGAAAACGATAGTACAGGGTTTTTAAGATTATAATCGTAAAATATGCGGAGCTCTTAAGGGGACATGGTGTTGAAAAATATTAGATGTGAGGAAATTGTATATTTCAATGAGTCCTTCTGTCATTGAGTTACAAACAGTAGTTCAGGTGTTCCGGAGAATTCAGTTCCCTTAAGTACCCCTGTTTCCCCTTCAGCACGCATGCGCGAACTCATGACGTTTTCTCCTCTTGATGTGTTGTGGCTAGTGTGTGATTTATCATCGCGTGTGTTAGTTTACATCATTATTATTTTTCTTTTCATCAGAATAAGGTACATTTCACGTAGTTTACATTAAATGCATACTTTAAAGTGTATAATGTATTATCTGTGTTACACTAGGTTACTCATCTCATTTATACACTAGGCTTTACTCTTGAGAAGTTCACCTAGAAATGTGGGTTCATTCAACATCTTTCTTGTGTTTCACACGAGACCACAGAAAGAACTGAATTACCATAGGGTATTGGTGGAAAGGAGATTTCCCATAAATATTACAATATATTACAACTGAAATGTCTTAGAAACACTACAGTGATTAAGGACATCTCTCTCTTTCCTTCTGAACTGCACAAGTTTCATCCATAACATAAATTAGTTTCCCCAATGTATTCCAACTTATCTACAATTAAAATAGTACAGCAACACTAGTACTGTGTATATATTTACCCAACTCACCTATTCTACACACTTCACCCACAGAGCATTTGATTACACTCTCACTTACAAGTCAAAGGAGCTAGTTGGTGAACAGTGAAATACTTTATGTTAATAAAGAAACACATTTTGCTCAGCAACAGAGAGATGTTTATTGATCAACTCTATGAATAAATTAGTAAGATTTTTCTTTAATAGTCCAGCTAAACACACATGTACATTCTTAGTGTAATTACAGAAAATGCTAATTGTTGCAATCGGTCCATCTCTTTCTTTCTGTCCAGTAACTTAGAATACAGGAAGTGAGCGGATATTACAATAACCATGAAACTTCCTCTACTTCTCAGTAAAGCATTATTATTGCTTTAAAAGGAGCTTTGTCTTGCTATTGTAGTTTCTCATCACTTGTATGTGTGAGAAAAATATTTACTCAGACAAGGCCACCAAACCACAGTGGTGCTGACTGCATAAGTGATGACTTCTCACGCATAAGGGAGAACCATGCACAGGAGTTAGGCCATGCACATTGCAATAATTAACGTTATTAAAGAAACACATTTCGCTCAGAAACAGAGAGCTGTTTATTGTCCAACTCTGTGAATAAACTAGCAAGATTTTTCTTTAATAGACCGGCTAAAGACACCTCTACATTTCTACTGTAAGTAGAGAGAATGCTCACTGTGGCAATCCGTCTATCTCTTTGTTTTTGTCCGGTAACTTAGAATACAGGAAGTAAGCAGTTATAAAAAATAACCTTGGAACTTCCACTATTTCTCTCAAAAGCATTATTAGTGCTTGCTATTGTGATTTCTCATCACTTGTGACCAAGATCTCTAGCAAGTACAGAGAGGACTGTTCTCTGGACAAAATGAGAATGCAGGTCATCTTTGGAATCCTGCTGATTTTCACACAAGCTGCCATGGGTAGGTTTTATCCTCTCAAAATGCTCGAATCATTTATATTCATAAATTGGTCATATTTTAATGAACACTTAGTGCACTTCAAAAGTACAACATACATACATATACACACACACACACACACACACACACACATATATATATATATATATATATATATATATATATATATATATATATATATATATATATATTATATATATATATATATATATATATATATTTTTTTTTTTTAATATATATATATATATATATATATATATATATATATATATATATATATATATATATATATATATATATATATATATATAAATAAATTTGATTAATGCCCTTAAAATCAATCCAATAATGTTTTAGAAAAAGAAACATTACACCTAGGGAAAACAGGACTATATTAAAAATTACATGCTGATATTCACATTTGGTCTACTGCTTAACCTTGTGCAGGCTTTTCTTTTCCATCATCAGTGTTAACATGTAAGGAGTCTAAAGCAAGTGCAGTTTAGAGATGGGCGACCTGACAAAAATATTTCATCACAATACTTACAGTGCCTTGCGAAAGTATTCGGCCCCCTTGAACTTTTCAACCTTTTGCCACATTTCAGGCTTCAAACATAAAGATATAAAATTTTTATTTTTTGTGAATAATCACCAACAAGTGGGACACAATTTTGAAGTGGAACGAAATCTATTGGATATTTTAAACTTTTTTAACTAATAAAAAAATCAAAGGGACGTGCAAAATTATTGGCCTTGCCGTTAATACTTTGTAGAGCCACCTTTTGCTGCGATTACAGCTTCAAGTCGCTTGGGGTATGTCTCTATCAGTTTTGCACATCGAGAGACTGAAATTCTTGCCTATTCTTCCTTGCAAAACAGCTCGAGCTCAGTGAGGTTGGATGGAGAGCGTTTGTGAACAGCAGTTTTCAGCTCTTTCCACAGATTCTGGATTGGATTCAGGTCTGGACTTTGACTTGGCCATTCTAACACCTGGATATGTTTATTTGTGAACCATTCCTTTGTAGATTTTGCTGTATGTTTGGGATCATTGTCTTGTTGGAAGATAAATCTCCGTCCCAGTTTCAGGTCTTTTGCAGACTCCAACAGGTTTTCATCCAGAATGGCTGCATCCATCTTCCCCTCAATTTTAACCATCTTCCCTGTCCCTGCTGAAGAAAAGCAGGGCCAAACCATGATACTGCCACCACCATGTTTGACAGTGGGGATGGTGTGTTGAGGGTGATGAGCTGTGTTGCTTTTACACCAAACATATCGTTTTGCATTGTGGGAAAAAAGTTCGATTTTGGTTTCATCTGACCAGAGCACCTTCTTCCACATGTTTGGTGTGTCTCCTGAGACTTTTTATGGATATCTTTGAGAAATGGCTTTCTTCTTGCCACTCTTCCATAAAGGCCAGATTTGTGCAGTGTACGACTGATTGTTGTCCTATGGACAGACTCTCCCACCTCAGCTGTAGTTCTCTGCAGTTCATCCAGAGTGATCATGGGCCTCTTGGCTGCATCTCTGATCAGTCTTCTCCTTGTCTGAGCTGAAAGTTTAGAGGGACGGCCAGGTCTTGGTAGATTTGCAGTGGTCTGATACTCCTTCCATTTCAAAATGATCACTTGCACAGTGCTCCTTGGGATGTTTAAAGCTTGGGAAATCCAAGAAGGCCGTGTGTGCGGAGTTTGCATGTTCCATTTTCCTCCGGGTGCTCTGGTTTCCTCAGTCCCCCAGTCCAAAGACGTGTATGGTAGGCTGATTGGCATGTCCATAGTGTATGAATGGGTGTGTGAGTATGTATGTGATTGTGAGCTGCGATGGACTGGCACCCTGTCCAGGGTGTACCCTGCCTTGTGCCCGATGCTCCCTGGGATAGGCTCCAGGTTCCCCATGACCCTGAAAAGGAATAAGTGGTTGAAGATGGATGGATGGATAAATCATACAGCACAGCCATTGTCTTTAACTCATGGGTACTTTGTCAGAGGATGTTGCAGTTTTAGATCAGGATTTTAGCAGTGCAGAGCAGTAGCTTGGAAATAGTTTGGAAATGACTGCTGATTACCTTGTAGTCTTAATAGGCCACATTTCAGTCACTATTTCACACTCGTTCAGTTGTATGAAGACATAACAATATCTCTTGTATAGTCCTTGAAAACAACAACAAAAACAGTGCTTGAAAAGTCCTTGAAAATCCTGGAATTTCATAAAGGAGCGTCTGTATGAACCCTGTAATATTAGCCATGTTTGATCATAAGCAAGTTCATTTCCAAGGTCAGTTATTTATTAGTAATTATGTATTCATTCTTAATAATCTGAGGACAATTTCCATTTGGTCCAGGGAACAACAGATGAAATATGTGACACATTGAATTAGTTGCTTGCCAACTGTATACTTTGAATTATGAATTAACACAATATTGCGTAGTATCATTATACTTTAGCTGGTATAGTATCGAAAGATGTGTTTATGGTATTGTGACAACCCTAGTAGTTTATGTTGGGTAATTATGAATCACCCAGAATCTAATATGGATAAGAAAAAGTCACGCCGGTTTTCACGCCCACCTCGAGCACTGCACTAAGTACTCCCATGTGAATGTGTTTTACTCATGATACCAACTTGAACAAAGATAACAAAACACAATGCTATTCAGCATAGTAGCCAACTTAATGAATTTGTTGCTTGATTTTATAAATTGTAGACCCATGTGGTTGATGTTGGAATTAAAGTGCACCAATTATGATTTTAAAATGGTAAATGTGCACTTATATAGCACTTCACACTATGTCTCATTCACCCATTCACAGACACACTCTCAGACCAATGGTAGCAGAGCTGCCATGCTAGCTTGCCATTGGGAGCAACTCGGGGTTCAGTGTCTTGCCCAAGGACACTTCGGCATGTGGAGTCACCCGGCCCGGGAATCAAACCGCCAACCCTACGATTAGTGGACAACCCACTCTACCAACTGTGCCACAGCCGCCCTATGTGCCTAATTTTGTTTTAAAGGTCTCATACAATATATTTACATGCATCCAAGGTAAAAAAAAAAAACACATTTGTGCTCATAATTTAAATTGCTGCATTACCTCCCCGTGTCAAAAACGACTCATTAAATCATTTGTTCTAAAGGATTCATTCTAAACTCATCCTTTCAGAGAGCATACTCTGCTCTGATTGGTCAGATGTCCCAGTCTGTGGTGATTGGTCTACCGCTGTCAGCTTGTGTAGAAAAGGAAACGCCCACTACCATAATGAGTATCAGCTTGGTCTGGAAAAAATAAAAAAAAAAAAGTCTGTTTTAACTTTCTTCTGTGTGAATGAGGTGGCTTATATAGAGCTAATAAAGAAAATGAATTGTGAGTGATATTGTCTTCTGAAGTCACGTTTGATAAAACGAGAGTTTCTGTGAGATTGTTACTATGGACAGGTGTGTGGTTTTGCGATCTGGACGAATCATCTAGTGAGTGCGTTCGGAAGATTATAATGTTAAAAATCATTTGAAACTGTCACTATATCTGTGCTCTCCTACGGTTTTAAAATCGTTTAAGGTAAAATTTTTATTATTATTTTTTTTAAATCATCTAGTGTGTCCCTGGCCTAAGCGACAAAACTGTAGGTAATATTGGGCCCACGCCTGATTAGGAGAGGTATTTCAATAATGTGAGTTAGCTGATTAGCAGAGGCTAACTACAGCTAACAGGTTATCAGCATACACATACACATCAATCTCAATTTGAGTCTGAAGCCGGATAGTGATACACTGGAAGATCAACTCCAACCACCATCACAAGCATGACGAGAACAAGATGTTTCTCAGTGTTAATTTTATATGTAGTTTGACAATAATGTGAGTTAGTCGGTTAGCAGAGGCTAACAGCTGTGCACTGGCTGTACGTGTATACAACATAAAACCACACCTTTAGAACATTCAGTAGAAAATATGTACATAAATAATTAATCATACTTATAGGTTGTGATCAAGATGATCCAAATAAAGTGGGTAATGGGGACAACAGTAATCTAACTCTTTCAAGGCAAACACAACTGTAGTGTTTGAGGGTGAGTCAAAGCTGTTTGCAAGCAGCCAATGAAGACCAGAGGCAGGGCTTATTGTTGCAAACCTACTTAGGTTAGTACAGGATTACTAATGACTTGTTTCAGCTGTTCAGAATTGTTTCCTTATTTTGGGTGTCAATAACTCTTTGATTTTTGAACCTTTGCAGATTTTTCACATTCACAAACTACTATATAACACACTACATGAAAGTTAATATTTGAAAAACATAATAGGTGCACTTTAAAATATTCATTTCAATGTGAAAACAATATTCAGAGAAAGACTTACTGTTTAATCAACAAAACACCATGTGCTGTTATTACATTTTTAAATGCAATTTTTAGTATAAATTCAACAAACAGTTTAATAATCAATTTGGATAAGATAAATACACACACAATTAGGTTGCTTCTTTGTGATTATTATTAAATATGTACCTCCCCCATGTTCAGTTTTTTACTGAGAACATTAACATAGTACTGAATCCAGCACTCATGAGTGTCACTTATTAGAGGATAAAGAGGTATGTAATAATATCAGTGTGTAATACTATTAAGAATGTTCCTAATGTTTTCTTCCTCTGCAGGTTTGCTGTTTCAGGATCCTGTTGTCTGTAGATTTAGTGAGAGTAGTCCATGTTATGTATCTCTGGGACATCAACTGCACCTGCAAATGCCCCTGGAGGATGGGTTTGAACTAAGGATCACAGACAAGACATCTACCACTCATTTAATTTTAAAATATAGAAAACACCAAAGTAACCCACCAAGACCAAATCCCCCAAGATGGCAGTTTGTTAAAGATAATAAAACTGTGATATTAACCAGTGCAGAGAGGAACGACTCTGGAACATGCAATTTAGTCACCTTTGATGCAAACGGGAATAATAAAGGCAGTTATACTCTCCAGTTGAACATTGAAGGTAGGACCAAACAACCTCTAATCACATCACACAGCACACTAGAAAATGTAAAGATGAAGATGTTAATAAAGTCAACATTACACTAGTGGTACTAATTACTTAATTTAAGATTTAAAAAAGTATGTATATGTGGAGTGTTTTTGCTGACATACTTTTATGCTTAAAAAAATTCTTCCTCTGTATTTGTTGAATATCTTCAACTTTAATATGCCATTATGCATCAATCTAGATGATGATTTCATGGCACAGCTTAAGGTTTTAAAACTGTCCTGAATATTTACCTATTATCTCTCTGTAGCATTAATTGTTAGTTCTTAATTCCCCCAGTATTTTAGAAAATGTAGTGGTGGAGAAATACAGACTGCTGTACAATGACATTAGTTTAAATCACTGACTACTATTGTAGTTTGGTCCAGACTGAGCCGTAATGTACTGTGACCGGAACATGCAAAACATATTATCAATCCAGATCTCTCTCTCTCTCTCTCTCTCTCTCTCTCTCTCTCTCTCTCCAAAAATATAACAGCAAATCATGAAATGCAACAGAAAACCAAAATGACAACAGCAAATATAGAAGCAGAAAAAATAGAAATAAATAAATAAATAAATAAATAGATAAATGTTACCAAATTCAGCATAGTAAGACCAAAAACACAACACGAAATATGAGAATGCAAACACAAAATCAGAAACACATCAACACTATCTCAAAATGTAAAGGGACGGTACTTATTTCAAACCACATACTTGATTGGATACAGTACAAGTCAGTCTGAGAGAACGTGGAAACAGGGCTGGAGGATTGTTTACAGTGAGATGAAATATGGACCTACATGAATCTATTGATGCTTGTATTTATGTTATTTTCATCACAAGCATTTGTACAATGTAATTTTAGATGTGTTGTCAACTTTGTAGTCACCTTCAGGCCACATAAAGGATGCTGGGTTATTCAGAAGAATGAGTTTCTCATTACTATAACATAAAATCTTCTCATTACTTGATTTCAACTAAGCTAAATAAATAACAACTTGGAAAAGGTGGCATCCTTTTGCATGTAGAATTAGCAACAAGTATGTGATCTTCAATAAGGACCTTCCCTTTCATTTCATTTTTTAAAATTCTTAATTTGCTGTTATGTTTTCTGGTTTTAGTGTTGCATTTTCTGATTTTCTGCACCTACGAGCCACTGTAGTAATTCATGCTGATTTATGTTTATCTCTAATCTGCAGCCATGGTGTCCTCATTGAAAGTGTGGTACAGCTGCCTGTCTGTTGAGGTCACAAAAGTGTTCTGTTCTGCTGATGGAGACAACCTTCAACGCTTCATCTGGACTTCGGATTTAAACACACTCACTCAGGTGGAAAACACAAACAGTGCTTTCCTGCTGCATAAAAAACTTCATGGAAAAGTTACCTGCCGTGTAGAAAATCATGTCAGCAGAGACCATAACACCATTGACCTCCACCCATGTCCCAGTGAGTCTGATTTTTATGTATAGAAGAACAATAACAACAATAACAATAACAAAAAAAAATGAACCACCTGCCATGTAGAGAATCAGACCAGTCAAGAACAGAGACGCATTAAATTTTACCTGTATCCAGGCTGGAAAGCTTCTGGTTCCTAATAGAAAAAAACATTGATCATTGAAAAAAATCAATGTAGAAATTTGTAAATTCAGTGTTTATTAAGGCTTTAGGGGGAAACCATTTTTCATAGCTAAGCATTGTTCATAGTAGGATGTAAATGAAGTGGCACTAAGCAGTCTTGCAGGGCCCAGGGAGCACCTGAATGATCACTGATCTCATTCATTACTTCACCAGTTCTCAGCTCCATATCTCTGTGTTCATAGTGTAGCTATCTGACTACTAGCTTTCAAACAGGAACAGGAAAAATGCATCATCCCAAATAGCTATTCGTGTTTCATTAAATCATTACAGCAGCTGGTATCCAATAAAACGTGATTAAACAAAAGGAATGCATTCATAATCACTATAATACATATTATTATTTCCCAATAGTGTATACACGTTAATCGTTACTTTTAGCCTTTCTTTTACATAGAAACATCATTTTCTAATCTCAGAGCCTAGATTATTGGTGTTGGTTGATAGAATATGTTAAATAATAATAATAATAATAATAATAATAATAATAATAATAATAATAATAATAATAATAATAATAATAATAATAATAATAATAATAATAAATCATTGTATCAGAGTTTCTAGTGCTGCTTTTCATGCTTAATATGATGATTTTTTTTTCTTTTCCTGCAGTGACCAGTTCTACACAATCTACTAATGGTAAGTCTCTCAGTTCATCTCTTAGACTAATGATTACTTTCTGACCAAAACACAGTAAATATTTAGGATAAATATCCTTAAAACATCGTTTTGGCACAAATTCATTACTGCAGAGCATCTAGATGCCGTGAAATATGGTAATTATGTTACATAGCACTTCCATGTGAATGTGTTTTATTCAGGATACCAACTTGAACTTGTGGCAGGATAACAAAACACAGTCTCTCTCTCTTTCTCTTGTTCTCTCTCTCTCTGTTGTTTCTCTCTCTCTCTCTCTCTCTCTCTCTCTCTCTCTCTCTCTCTTGTTCTCACTCTCTCTCTCTCTCTCTCTCTCTCTCTCTCTCTCTCAGGCCTCATGGTGTTTGTGTCTGTGTGGCTCTTTGAATTCATCATCCTGCTGTCTCTGTTAGTGGGAGCGTTTTATATCTACACCAGAATCTACAGGCAACAGATAATAACCGATAGTAAGACTGTAATACTCACTAACATGGAAAATGTGCACATTACCAGAATCCATTGTCAAGTATATATGTCAAAAAGTAAAGACATAAGAACATGAGCAGCTAGAAAATGTAATGTCTAAATGTAATGTCTAAATGGTGATGTAAATGCAGTGATCACCTGAGTGTCATTTCCTTTCACAGATCAGGAAGCTCAGTAAACCTGGAGTAGGAACAGAAGAAGCAGTCCCAAGCAGTTGCTCTCCTCCATCCCATTAATTCATCCACCCTCATCCAACAGAAAAATATAACCATCAATAACAGATGAGGAACAGAGAAAACTCATTTTAATTCCTCAATCCACATCAACTTTTAAAAAACTAAAACATGACCTCATGATTCCTGCAGATTTCCTGAAGAAGCTCTCAAGCTTTATTTTTATTATTCTAAAGTACAGTTCTTATATATGCACGATTCTTAATAATAATTCAGTTCACTATTCACTTCTATTATTATATCAGTCTACTTAAGACATTATGTGATTGTCACGTTATGTATATATATATATATATATATATATGCATAGAGTTAGGGCTGATTTTATAATTAAATGGTAAATGTGCACTTATATAGCACTTTTATCCAAAGCACTTTACACTGTGTCTCATTCACCCATTCACACACACACCAACAGTAGCAGAGCTGCCATGCAAGGCGCTAGCTTGCCATCGGGAGCAACTTGGGGTTCAGTGTCTTGCCCAAGGACACTTCGGCATGTGGGGTCAACCGGGCCACGAATCGAACCGCCAACCCTACGATTAGTGGACAACCCAGCTCTACCAACTGCGCCACAGCCGCTCCCCAATTAGCATGTTACGGTGTCACTCATGTTACAACCCACTATCTAGGGAAGGGAAGTTTTTTTTAGTGCTGTGACATTTTGTGTGCAGGTCCGAACTCCCTCCCAGCCTGCCCTAGCCTGCCTTGCACCTGCCTCCAGGATGGCATCACTGATTGGCGGCCATTTTTAAAGAGGAAGACAGAGTGAGAGTGGGTATGATCTTGGAGGTGGTTATGTGTGATTTGTTGTTAGGAGATTGTTTGGTTTGTGTTTGCTTGCCCTTGTGGCTATGAAATTCTGTATTCTGACTGCTGTTCTGGTTTTGACTTTTGCCTGGTTTTTGACTCTGAGTTTGGTTGTCCCAATATCTGTTTTTGTGTATTCTCTTCAGTATTGTGTGTGTGTGTATACAGTAGCTCACAAAAGTGAGTACACCTCTCACATTTTTGTAAATATTTGATTATATCTTTTCATGTGACAACACAGAATAAATGACACTTTGCAACATTGTAAAGTAGTGATTTATCCTGAAGTAGTGTAAAGTAGTGTAAATTTGCTTTCCTTTCAAAATAACTCAACACAGAGCCATTAATGTCTATACCGCTGGCAACAAAAGTGAGTACACCCCTAAGTGAAAATGTCCAAATTGAGCATAAAGTGTCAATATTTTGTGTGGCCACCATTATTTTCCAGCACTGCCTTAACCTGGAGTTCATCTCTACCATCAGAGAGTTCATCAGAGCTTCACAGGTTGCCACTGGAGTCCTCTTCCACTCCTCCATGATGACATAATGGAGCTGGTGGATGTTCGAGACCTTGTGCTCCTCCACCTTCAGTTTAAGGATTCCCCACAGATGTTCAATAGGGTTTAGGTCTGGAGACATGCTTGACCAGGCCCACTGTAGTTCCCCAGTGCTGGGAGCACTCACGCAGCCCCAGAACATGACACTCCCACAACCATGCTTGACTGTAGGCAAGACACACTTGTCTTTGTACTCTCTTCACCTGGCTGCCACCACACATGCTTGACACCATCTGAACCAAATAAGTTTATCTTGGTCTCATCAGACCACAGGACATGGATCCAGTAATCCATGTCCTTATTCTGCTTGTTTTCAGCAAACTGTTTGCAAGCTTTCTTGTGCATCGTCTTTAGAAGAGGCTTCCTTCTGGGACGACAACCATGCAGACCAATTTGATGCAGGGTGTGGCGTATGGTCTGAGCACTGACAGGCTGAACCCCCACCCCTTCAACCTCTGCAGCAATGCTGGCAGCTTTATGTAGAGCAACAATTAATATTTACAGATCCTCAGAAAGTTGAGGTGCCATGTTAAACTTCCAGTGACCAGTATGAGGGAGTGTGAGAGCGATGACACCAAATTTAACACACCTGCTCCCCATTCTCACCTGAGTCACAAGACACCGGGAGGGAAAATGGCTAATTGGGACATTTTTACTTAGGGGTGTACTCGCTTTTGTTGCCAGTGGTTTAGACATTAATGGCTATATTGAGTTATTTTGAGGGGACAGCAAATTTACACTGTTACACAAGCTGTACACTCACTACTTTACATTGTAGCAAAGTGTCATTTCTTCAGTGTTGTCACATGAAAAGGTATAATCAAATATTTACAAAAATGTGAGGGGTATACTCACTTTTATGAGATACTATATATACATGCATACATGCATATATATATATATATATATATATATATATATATATATATATATATATATATATATATATATATATGTACCTAGTATATAGAAGGCCCCTTGAACTTTTCAACCTTTTGCCACATTTCAGGCTTCAAACATAAAGATATAAAATTTTTATTTTTTTTGAAGAATCACCAGCAAGTGGGACACAGTTGTGAAGTGGAACGAAATCTATTGGATTTTTGAAACTTTTTTAACTAATAAACAAATGAAAAGTGGAGCGTGCAAAATTATTCGGCCTCTTTACTTTCAGTGCAGCAAACTCACTCCAGAAGTTCAGCGAGGATCTCTGAATGATCCAATGTTGTCCTAAATGACTGTTGGTGATAAATAGAATCCACCTGTGTGTAATCAAGTCTCTGTATAAATGCACCTGCTCTGTGATAGTCTCAGGGTTCTGTTGAAAGCGCAGAGAGCATCATGAAGACCAAGGAACACACCAGGCAGGTCCGTAATACCGTAATTTGGATACAAAAAGATTTCCCAAGCTTTAAACATCCCAAGGAGCACTGTGCAAGTGATCATTTTGAAATGGAAGGAGTATCAGACCACTGCAAATCTACCAAGACCTGGCCGTCCCTCTAAACTTTCAGCTCAGACAAGGAGAAGACTGATCAGAGATGCAGCCAAGAGGCCCATGATCACTCTGGATGAACTGCAGAGAACTACAGCTGAGGTGGGAGAGTCTGTCCATAGGACAACAATCAGTCGTACACTGCACAAATCTGGCCTTTATGGAAGAGTGGCAAGAAGAAAGCCATTTCTCAAAGATATCCATAAAAAGTCTCTTCTAAAGTTTGCCACAAGCCACCTGGGAGACACACCAAACATGTGGAAGAAGGTGCTCTGGTCAGATGAAACCAAAATCGAACTTTTTGCCCACAATGCAAAACGATATGTTTGGCGTAAAAGCAACACAGCTCATCACCCTCAACACACCATCCCCACTGTCAAACATGGTGGTGGCAGAATCATGGTTTGGGCCTGCTTTTCTTCAGCAGGGACAGGGAAGATGGTTAAAATTGAGGGGAAGATGGATGCAGCCAAATACAGGACCATTCTGGATGAAAACCTGTTGGAGTCTGCAAAAGACCTGAAACTGGGACGGAGATTTATCTTCCAACAAGACAATGATCCCAAACGTACAGCAAAATCTACGAAGGAATGGTTCACAAATAAACGTATCCAGGTGTTAGAATGGCCAAGTCAAAGTCCAGACCAGAATCAATCGAGAATCTGTGGAAAGAGCTGAAAACTGCTGTTCACAAACGCTCTCCATCCAACCTCACTGAGCTCGAGCCTGTTTTGCAAGGAAGAATGGGCAAGAATTTCAGTCTCTCGATGTGCAAAACTGATAGAGACATACCCCAAGCGACTTGCAGCTGTAATCGCAGCAAAAGGTGGCTCTACAAAGTATTAACGCAAGGGGGCCGAATAATTTTGCACGCCCCACTTTTAATTTTTTTATTAGTTAAAAAAGTTTCAAAAATCCAATAGATTTTGTTCCACTTCACAATTGTGTCCCACTTGTTGATGATTCTTCACAAAAAATAAAAATTTTATATCTTTATGTTTGAAGCCTGAAATGTGGCAAAAGGTTGAAAAGTTCAAGGGGGCCGAATACTTTCGCAAGGCACTGTATATATATAATGTATATGTATGTATGTATGTATGTATATGATCTCACATTATATTCATGTCACTAAATCATAATTGTAGATTTGTGTAAATAAATACATTAAACAATGTGACCATATCACAGAGTTTCACACAAACATAAATTACAGGATAAAAAATCTGATCTACTCACGTTTGTTGTTAATTTATAGCTGTCCAATGTGAGAGTGTTTTCATAGTGGAGACATTTTATTAAAGACAGTCTAAAAAAAATAACAGTGTGAGCTGGTCTAAACTGATATTTTGCTGCTTAGGTTCCTGCCCAGAGATGTCCTAGTTCACAGAATGAACTAATCTATCCCTGGTTACCTCAGACAGTATCAATTTCATATCTGGAATAGATGAACAGTGACATGACATCAGACACCATGGTCCAGCTTTTGTGACTGTGAGGAGACCAGAATGACCAGGCTGTCGTGAGATATAGACCACAAAAATGTGAAAAATATTTTTTCAGACAAGAGAACCAGACCACAGTGGTGCTTACTCCACAAGTTATAAGTTCTCACTTACATGTCAAGCGTGCTAGGTGGTGAACACTGAAATACTTTATGTTAATAAAGAAACACATTTCACTCAGCAACAGAGAGCTGTTTTTGATAAACTCTATAAATAAACAAGCAAGATTTTTAATAGACCAGCTAAACACACCGCTACATTTCTACTGTAATTACAGAAAATGCTAATTGTTACAATCCGTCCATCTCTTTCTTTCTATCCTGTAACTTAGAATACAGGAAGTGAGTGGTTATTACAATAACCATGAAACTTACTCTACTTTTCAGTAAAGCATTATTATTGCTGTAAAAGGAGATTAATCTTGCTATTTTAGTTTCTCATCACTCATGACCAAGATTTCTAGCACGTACAGAGAGGACTGTTCTCTTGACAAAATGAGAACACAGTTCATCTTTGGAATCTTGCTGATTTTCACACAAACTACCATGAGTAGGTTTTATATTCTCAAAATGCACGATTCATCTATTTGTATAATGTTCAGTTGTATAGTTTATGCTTTATAAAATGACAAATGGAATAAATGTGTATTTAAAAAAAATGAGACCAGATATCAGTAAATTGGTCATCTTTTAATGCTTTCTGTGAATGTCACTTTCACTTACACCCCCACACACACACACAAAAGCCTAAGAAACACACCAAATTAAAATTGATTCTTAGTGATTTTAACCAAATATTGTTCTTATTTTCAGATAATGCGGTGGTAAAAACCTTGATTTTTTTATTATTACTGCAGTTTGAGATATTATACAACCCCAATTCCAAAAAAAAGTTGGGACACTGAGTAAAATGTAAATACAAACAATACAATGATTTGCAAATCTCAAACCCATGTTATTCACTATAGAACATAGAAAACATCAAATGTTTAAACTGAATAAAATGTGACAATTTAAGAAATAAAAAGGTCATTTTGAATTTGATGGCTGCAATATGTCTCAAAAAAAGTTGGGATGGGGCAATAAAAGGCTGGAAAGGTAAGTGTTACTAAAAGTAAGTATTACTAAAAGTATGCATTACTCGGTGCCCATATAGACAGGAGCGTTATGTGGTTGATGGAGGAGAGCGCGGGGAGACTGGGTGTCATCGTCGTCATCTCATGTCTTCAATGCGCATACTTTCATCAGCTTTAAAGCTATTTACTTCCAAACTGGGTGAACAGTGTAGGAGTTATAGCACTTAATATATGTGGCCCCTGTTCTTAAATGGACCAAACGTAATTGGACATTTTTCTGCACAGCTGTTTCACGGCCATGTGTTATTCCCTCATTATTTCACTTATAAAGAAGCAAATGAAAAGGTCTAGAGTTCGTTTCAAGTGTGGCATTTGCATTGCAATCTGTTGTTGTTAACTTTCAATAAAAAAGGGGGCAACCACATATAAAGAATGCTGCAATTCCCGCAATATTCACCTGATTTTTATGTAAAATAAAGCAACACATTTGTTTGGGGACGTGCAAGCAGCAGGATGGAATAGCCCATTATCACAACACCTAAAGAATTCCCGGTTAAATAGAAGAAGGAATTTCTCCTTACTATAACAACATAAGAATCAAGAGACAATCTCCGCTTTCACTGGATTTCTGATTGAATCACACTTACTCAGCTGGGGGACAATAACAGTGATTTCCTGCTGAATAAAAACCATCCTGGGAATGTCAGCTGCCATTTAGAAAATTAAGTCAGCCGTGACAGCAATACCATTACGGTCCACCCATGTCCCTATGAGTCTCTATTTTTTAAATAATGACTTGAAAAACAATAACAGTGAAAACAATCTACTATGTAGTGAATGACATCAGTGAAGGACACATTAGAGTGAAATTATACCTGTGTTCCTGTGTGTTGGAAACGAACAACAACAATAATTGAAAGACACAATAATACACAAAAATAACATGATGGAAATTGTAAACATAAGTTTTTATTTATTGTGGCATGAGGGACAAACTATTGTTTATTATTATGAATAAATTATTTGGCATTAACAAACAGATACAAATGCAAAAATGAATTGGAGGCACACTTTTTATTTTTTAGAAGAAAGGTTCACAGAACATATGGTTGTGAGGAGATGTGCATCGGGACTGGGACTGGCAGAGGTGGCCAGGAGAAGGAGGTCTGGACATCTCTGCTTAGACTACTGCCCCCATGACCTGGACCTGGGTCAGCAGAAGAAAATGGATGGATAGAAGAATTTAGATTGACTTCTTGAAATTGCCTGGTGATAAAAAGGATTTAATGAAATCCTTATTATAATTTATATTATAATTATATATCATAATTTAATGATTTTATATATATATATATATATATATATATATATATATATATATATATATATATATATATATATATATATATATATATATATATATATATATATATAAATATATTTATTTTTTTATTTATTATTTGTGAAATGTAGTAAACTGAAAGGCAAAATTGAGTTGATATATTTTGTTCATGCAGGAATGATGTACTGATTTGAACAGGTTCATTATATTTGTATATCTAAAGGATATATTTAGTGTTTGGAATATAATATCTTACAAGAATATAGGTGTCTATGTAGGTGTATGTACATATCGCTTACATTCTTGGAAGTACCATGGCTTGACTGACAATCACAAACCTAAGAGGAAAAGAAAAGCATGCAACCTTTTTTTTAGATGAATAGTTATACAGAGTATTGGATATTTTGGACCCAATCAATCTCACTTAATCTTTGAGGGACTGAATCAGAAGAAATGCATTGGATGAAGTTGGTAGCAAAAGGTAGGGACTTTCATTTGAAGCTTTGACTGAACTTGAAAAAAAGTTATTAACATGTTAAAGGTGATTATGTTCTAGTATCTACATAATAATAACTAGACATTGATGCTGGTTGGAAAGTGCCTGTGACATCCATCACCAGAGTTGTGTGTAACGCGTTACTGTAATCTAATGACTTTTTCTGATAACGCAGTAATGTAACGCATTACATTTAAATGTATGTAATTTGTTTACAGGTACCGAATTACGTTACTTGCGTTACAAACTAATTGTTAAGAAAACAATATTAAGTGAAATTAATTTTTTAAATGAATGACGCTTTACCCCGAAGATTTCATGTTTCTTTAGCCCCGAATAATTCACCTGCGGTTAAACCAGCTGCTCTTCCTGAAAGCGCAGGTGATGGAGCCGCACATACATTCACAGGCGCGGCTTTTACACACTTAGCGGTAACAGCACCGAACGCGGAAAACGAGCGTCCGCGAGCTCATACACGACAACAGCAAATTAACAATGATCATTTTAAATAAATAAGTAACAAAATAGTAAACAATACAGTATTTCTGACTTTTACAGGCTAAAAGTTTTTATTTAAAAAAATAAATAATAAATCTTCGCACACAAAAAAGGCAAAGGCGACCCTCAAATTGATGCGCGGCTTTTTGAGGAAGAGCGGCTGGTTGAACCGCAGAATAATTCTCCACTTAGAGCGGTTTGTAACTACGTAACTGAACATCTGTAATAAGAAGACAGCCTGTAATTTGATATCTTCAGTGACCGGAGGTGAGGCAGTCAGACAGGGTTTACAGGAACATACGTGGAAACTCTCGTGTCTTTACCATTTAACATATTAAATGTCTACAAAGCTTTAAAGAAGTGATGTGGATGCAACACTGTGTACATTTGAACCGTTAAGGTTAGTTATAATAAAGTTAATAAAGTTAAACACAGCAGTAAACAGTAAACACTCCCACAATGGTGTTAGTTATAATGTGTAAGTACAGTCATGGACGAAATTATTGGCACCCCTGGAACTTTTCCAGAAAATGCACCATTTCTTCCAGAAAAGTGTTGCAATGACAAATGTTTTGGTATACACATGTTTATTAAATGCATTGGAACAGCACAAAAAAGCAGACGAAAAAAGGCAAATTTGACGTCATTTTACACAAAACTCAAAAATTAGGTCGGACAAAATTGTTGGCACCCTCAACTTAATATTTGGTTGCACACCGTTTGGAGAAAATAACTGAAACCAATCGCTTCCTATAACCATCAACAAGCTTCCTACACCAACAATTTTGAGATCTCCCCATAGGTGTTCTATGGGATTTAGATCCGGACTCATTGATGGCCACTTCAGAATTCTCCAGCACTTTGTCTCCAACCATTTCTGGGTGCTTTTTGAGGTATGTTTCGGGTCATTGTCCTGCTGAAACACCCATGACCTCTGATGCAGACCCAGCTTTCTGACACTAGGCCCTACATTATGGGCCAAAATCTTTTGATAGTCTCCAGATTTCATGATTCCTTGCACACAGTCAATGCACCCAGTGCCAGAGGCAGCAAAACAACCCCAAAACATCCTTGAACCTCCACCATGTTTGACTGTAGGTACGGTGTTCTTTTCTTTCCATTTTCTGTAAATAGTAGAATGACGTGCTTTGCCAAAAAGCTCTACTTTAGTCTCATCTGTCCAGAAAACGTTCTTCCAGAAGGATTGAGGCTTACTCAGGTACATTTTTGCAAACTGCAGTCTGGCTTTTTTTTTGCCTCTGTGTCAGAAGTGGGGTTCTCCTCGGTCTCCTGCCATAGCGCTTCTTCTCATTCAGATGACGACGTATGGTTCGAGATGACACTGATGCACCCTGAGTCTGCAGGACAGCCTGAATTTGTGTGGATGTTGACTGAGGTTGTTTATCCATTCGAACTATCCTGCGTTGCATTCTTTCATCAATTTTTCTCTTCCGTCCACATCCAGGGAGATTTGCCACAGTTCCATGAGTTATAAACTTCTTGATTATATTGCACACAGTGGACAAAGGAACTTTAAGATCTCTGGAGATTGACTTGTAACCTTGAGATTTTTGACATTTTTCCACAATTTTGCTTCTTAAGTCCTCAGACAATTCTCGGCTCTTCTTTCTCTTCTCCATGCTTGGTGTGGCACACACAGGCACACAACATAGGTTGAGCCAACTTTTATACACTCTAACTGGCTTCAGTTTTGATTTCTATATTGCCAGCACCTGTTACTTGCCACATGTGAGTTTAAATGAACATCACATGCTTGAAATGAAATTATTTACCCACAGTTTTAATAGGGTGCCAATGATTTTGTCCAGTCCATTTTGGGAGTTTTGTGTAAAATGATGTCAAATTTGCCTTTTTTCTACTGCTTTTTTGTGCTGTTCCAATGCACTTAAAGGTAATAAACATGTGTATACCAAAACATTTGTCATTGCAACACTTTTCTGGGAGAAATGGTGCATTTTCTGGAAAAGTTCCAGGGGTGCCAATAAATTCGTCCATGACTGTAGCCAAATGTTTAGTCTATAGGTTTGTCTGGAAACGTACTTACTACATCTACTACTAACTACTGAAACAGACTGGATCATTTCAGTGATTTCAGACATCAGCAGATGACCAACACAGAGATAAACGGGGGTGGTGATGTTTCGATGTTAATCACTAACCTTTGTGAAGGATCTCCTCCACACAATCCACTGAATGTTCATCCATACACATTTTTTAAATAGCGGGTCATAGCGGACAAGTGTGGGGCTGGGTTTGGGACAGCTTTGTTTAATTTTTTTTATTGAACATTTCTGATGAAAATTTCTACTGAACATTTCTGCTAAGCATTTCTGAACTAAACATTTCTGCTGAACATTTCTGCTGAACACGTCTATCAAACATGTTTGCTGAACATCACCGTTTCTCTTCTCTCCTCCCCTCCCTTTCCCAAATATTTCATTGAGAAGAAAAAAAACAAACAAATTGAGGAACACACAGCAGTAAACATTCACAGGTTTTTTTTTCTTTTTATACTAACAAAAGAAAAAAAAATGAAAAATACCGAAACCCACCCCCGCCCCCACCGGTTCATCATGGCTACCCAATAACTGTCGCTGGTTATAAAGATATTGTAAAATCCAAAAACAGACACAAAAATGTAAGTGGGAAGTGTCTGTAACTCCATAAAATATACAATAAAGGGATGCCATTTATAAAAAAAAAAACGTGTCCGTACAACCATTCATCATATATCTTATTTTCTCGAGTTTCAGAAAAAACATCACGTCCTTTAACCACTGGGAGATAGATGGGTATTTAGCAGACTTCCAATGCAACAGTAGGGAACGTCTTGCTATAAGGGATGTGAAAGCAATAATATCCTTTTGTATCGAGCTCAATGGAACTGAGGCTTCAGAAATCCCAAATACAGCAGTTAATGGACAAGGCTTTAAATGTACCCTGAGAACAGTGGACATGCTGGTAAAAAAAAAAAAAAAAACAGACCAAAAACCATGGAGATCAGGGCAGAAGAAAAACATATGGCCAAGATGGCAGCCATGGCATTTATCACACTCGTCCTCTATGTCCGGATACATCACAGAAAGTCTCGACTTGGACAGATGAACTCTATTTAAATCTTTGAACTGTATAAGTCCAAGACGAGCACAAGAAGTGGTAGGCTGTTCCCTTCCTATAGCATGTTCCCAACACTCCTCACTTATCTGTATTCCTAACTCCGTTTCCCACGCATTCCTAATTTTCTTACTCAACTCACTACCAAGCGTCAGAATAAAATCATAAATCCTAGAAATCATTCCTCTCTGATGTGGATTGTTTGAAAACAAGCTTTCCCACTGGAGCTCTGAGGCCGCCAAGTTGACCTCAGACGGTGGCTCAGTAGTTGTCATTTTAATCTCGGGTTGGAGCTCCACAGCTGAGACCTCCCCGTAGGTCTCACGCTGGAGCTCTGACGTTGCCTTTGCCCCCCCCAAAAAAAGTTCTAAGCCAGCCTTCGGGTCCGGACCGGGCAGCCTGGTGTAATTCTCCTGCAGTGGGAAGCCCCAGGAGTTCAGGTAGCTCTGCTGGCCGCGTTGCACGGTGTAGTTCTCCGGCAGCGGGGGTGTGGGAAATTGTGCGGATGGCGGCAAGGCGCATGGGCTGGCCTGCTGCAGCAGCCCTTGTTGAATTAGCCGGCGATCGATCTGAGCCAATGTTTCGTCGATGCGCCTACTTGTTTCTCAGAACGCTTGGCCCAACTCGGTGCTCATGTTGATCTGCTGTTTCCGCGTTTGAGGCGCAGTAGTCTGTCACTGAACGGGACTGGAGGCGGATGTAGGTGCAGATCAGAGCCTTTATTAATGAACAAAGAAATAAACACAAGAAACGCGGTTCACGTGGAACAGGACTAGCTGGATCAAATAGTCTAGGCATTACTTGAACACAGAACAAGGAACTGAAACCGCTAGCATGCTAAACGCGACTACGTTAAACATATACGAAAACTCATGAGACGTTAGGATACAAACAATACAAACTATAATACTTCACAAAGTGTGCAGTAACAGAGGGGTTTAAATAGCCAACATAATCAAACCAAAGCATGGACACCTGGGGCAAATCAAAGACATACTCAAACTTATTTCAATGTCCAAGCAGGAAGCGAACGAAAACAACACAAGAGTCATGTGTCCCGTCCAAGGCTGTGCCGCAGTGCCATCGCCGCAGGGCGTAACACAGAGGTGATTTGCGTGTGACGTGATTTGATGCAAGCAAACTCATGACTCTTATTCGAACTCATCCACTTCTCATAATAATTTATTAGACCCCTAACACATTTTATTACATCCTTGACACACAGAAAGTATTTAAAATTTCTGACAGAAAAGTGCATTTGTGTAACATACAAAGTGCCACATCTACGCATGGGAACCTGTATGTATGATGATTAGGTTGTTTACAAATGCAGTGAGTTATTCACAATATTCTACAAGGTGCAAATTCTACACAAAGGCTAAGAGTGATTTGCAGTTTTTCTCTCATATTGTGTACTAAAAAGCCATGATATTAGGTATATTATTCTGCTTTAAGCCTAACCAGTTTCAGGAACATCTCTAGTTGTGACTAATTATGAACCATACGAGTCATAATTCACAGACCATGCTTACCGTGCCGGCATTTCTACTGTTTTATTCAACTTCTTCTGTTTATACAAACAAACAAAACAAATCCTTCCAGTGGTCCCCATAAAGTGACAACTCTCAACTGTATGTGTCCGCGATTTACTCAAGTTGTTCGATGCGGGGGAAACGGGATTGGATTAACGCACTTCCTCGCATGCCGTAGATAAAATGACCTTTATTTTCTTGACAGACATACATAATAAATGAAAAACTTGTTGAAATGAAACCTTACTATTGAACTTAACGAAAATAGGCGTATTGTGAATTGGCGTGCAGGAGCGTCGTCAAAAAAGGTGTGCTTCCCAGCTCTCCATTTCCATCCACCTGTTGGAAGGTTAACCCACGTTATATGCACCTCCCACCACACACGTGATCCATGAACCAAGAGCAAGTGCACCACCAAACCTCACATAAACACAATGCAATCCCAAAGAAACACATCAAAACGACCCAAGTTCCAACTCCACAAAAAAAGGCAAAATGGCTCTAATATCATACCAGCCCCTAATTTTTGTGTAACAAACAGTTATAAACATACATGTATAGCCATTCAAATATCAACGTGCATTAACCACGAACAAACATGAATCATTTGAGGATTATGTAACAACCGGTCGGTACAGATTTATGGCTAACAGATTTTGGTTGAATATTAGAGTCCATTCGAGAGCATGTGCCTAAGTGTATGAAAAATAGTTCCTCAAAAAGAGGGAATGCCAGTAAAAAGAATGTTCATTCAAATAGTCCATGTTGGCAAAATCTTGTGACCAGCATTGAAAATGCATAGACTAAGTAAATGTTATTATCTATTACAGGATACATTATTATGCATCTTCTGTAAGTCATCATGTTTACAATTCTGCCTCGAGCAAAAGACATAACTGAGTAATAGGCCTTTCAAGTTCGTTGGTTTGTGTCTTAACACGCACTTTACGTACAACCCCTTGGAGTCTTCCACAGTTTCTATAATGCGCCCCATAGACCACGAGTTCCTAGGGGCAGAGTCATCGATAATAAGCACCAGGTCTCCGACTGAGAAACTTCGATGAGGCTTATTCCATTTCTGACGCTGTTGCATAATGGGAATAGATTCTTTGGTCCATCTTTTCCAGAATATGTCTCTGAGGTATTGTACTTGCTTCCAGAGTCTTTTTCCGTAGGTTTCTTGTTTATTAAACAAACCTGGTGGTAGAGTGGGCTTTCCTTTTAATAGTAAAAGGTGATTGGCGTTAACGCTTCGAGATCGTTAGGATCATCACTGGAAGGTGTTATTGGGTGGTCGTTCAAAATAGCTTCAACTTCGCAAAATATGGTACTGAGGGCTTCGTCGTCAACCATTTGTTGCCCAGTGATCGAGCAAAGGATCCTTTTAGTCTGTTGTACGAGACGTTCCCAGACACCACCATGGTGAGCTCCGTAGGGTGGGTTCAAGGTCCATTTTATTCCGTCCAGCAAGAGTGTGTTCTCTATTTTGGTTTGATTCAATCTTTCTAGTGCCTGCTTCAATTCTCGGTTTGCACTCACAAAGTTAGTTCCGTTATCTGATCTTATTTCTTTGACTTGTCCTCTTCGACAGATAAACCTTCTTATAGCATTAATGCAGGAATCTGTGTCGAGTGTATAGGCCACTTCAAGATGAACGGCATGGCACGTTATACAAGTATACAAATGCCATACCTTTTAACAGTATTCCTTCCTCTTCTTACCTCAATAGGTCCAAAGTAATCCATTCCCACCAGAGTAAATGCAGGGAGGTACATTGATAATCTGTCGGAAGGGAGGTCGGACATTTTCTGTTCTCCATGCCTTTGATGCTGACGGCAACATGTCACGCATTCTCTAATGATCTTTCTAGACAATGAATTGGCGCGAGGAATCCAAAATCGTCGTCGAAGTGTGGAAAGCATATAATTTCTTCCACTATATCCAACCTTTTCATGTACGAAACGAAGTATGAGTTCTGAGATGTTGCTACCCTTTGGCAGGAGAGCATTTGCAAAGGATTTCCGGTCCTTGGATCCATGTCTTGTACTGAAGAAAAGCTTTGACCGATATGCCACGTGAAGCTGCATCGGCAGGATTCTCCTTTGAAGAGACGTGCCGCCATTGCTCTACCTTTGATAGAGAGTGAATTATTGAAATTCGATTTACAACGTATGTCTTAAATCTTTTACTTGTGTTTGTGATATATTACAAAACTGTCATAATGTCTGACCAGAAGATGGAATTTGATAATGAGAGTTGTAACTCTGTCTTCAGCATGTGATCCATTCGTATAACCAAGTCTGCTGCTGCCAATTCCATTCTGGGAATAGTAATACACTTAAAAGGTGCAACTTTAGCTTTTCCAAAGGCAAAGAACACACAGACTTTGCCCAAACCATTTGTGAGCCGAAGGTAGGTTACGGCGCCATAACCTACTTCACTAGCATCACAAAAGTGGTGCAGCTGTGCGGATTTAAAGTCTTCAAAGCCGTTTAAGAATAAAGTTTCGGTTTACCTCGAAAGTGTCCAGTAGATGGAGCGAGCAAAGCCATTCTTCCCAGGTTTGAGCTACATCCAGCGGGATCCTTTCATCCCATCTCAATTTCATCTTACATAGGCTTTGTAAGAGCCTCTTTGCCACGAGAATGATAGGAGCCAAAAAGCCCAAGGGGTCATAGATTGAACAGATGATGGATAAAATGCCCCTCCGGGTTACCTCATGGGACTTGATTGACATACCGAAAGTAAAGACATCTCTTTCGACATCCCATTGGGTACCAAGAGCTCTTTCCATTGGTAGCTGCTCTTTATTTAAATCCAGAGCTCTTACTTCTTTCGCTCTATCTTCTTCAGGAATTACAGAGAGCATGGCACGATCATTACTGATCCATTTGTTTAAGTGGGACCCACCTTTTGAGCATTCTTCTGTTAGCTGTTGATACAGAAATATTATGTAACTCTGAACATTATGTATTAGTGATACTTCACTGGCTTCCACAATGACAAAGGCGACCCAACCTCATGGTTAATAGATAAGGTCAGAGATGAGCAAAATCATGTGTTACTGAATGTGAATGTGTTAATGAATGTGTTATTGAGAGGAATTACTATGTAATAAAATGTGGTAAAGTTGTATATAATAGAAAACAAACAAACAATTATACAATTCTATTTGTTTTCATTATCACTGGTAGCATCATTGTTGTTAATGTCATGGCTTTCTCTTGAATTTCTCTTGACGGAAATATTTTTGTTTTTTTGTAGATTCCACTCTGATAATTATCCTGAGCTTAGTTTGTGTGCTTCTCATTGTACTATCGGTCTTAGCGTTCTACATATAAGAAGAGACTAGGCGTATGGAAAAAAGGTCAGAAAGTTACACTTTAAAAAAAATATTTATTTGTTATTTTATACATCTTCATGTTTTAGATGCAAGAAGATTACTGAATAATGTACCCTCACTGGCCACTTTTAATTAGGAACACTTGTCCAACCAGCCGATCATGTGGCAGCAGAACAATGCATGGAATCCTCTAGACACAGGACAAGAGTTTCAGTTAATCTCCAGCAATGAACTGAAATCAGAATAGGGGGAACAAAAAAATTCTGATTTCAGTGACCATGGCATGGTTGTTGGTACGAGTTTGAATAATTCAAAAACTGCTGATCTCCTGTTGTTTTCTCCTGTGGTTTTGTTCAAATCTCTAGAGTTGGCACAAAATGGTGCAGTCTAGCACTAACAGATATGCTATGGTAAACAGCCATTTTTTTAGATTGCGGCTCAACCTATCTGAAAGAAGAAAAAAAAACCTCACTGAAATCCCATTTTTATTTTTTATGTGAATGTTAACTGAATCTCAGTAACCTGTATCTAACCTGTATCTTATGCATTGTGCTGTTGCCAAATGATTGGCTGATTGGATAATTGCTAATCATGTGGCAGGTGCACAGGACTTTCTAATAAAGTGGACGGTGAGTGTATTTCTCAGTAGCTCTATGGAGTTTAATAGATGTGTGGGTGTGTTTTGTTGACAGCCCCTTCTCAGGACGGCAAGGAGCTTGTGTACGCTGACATCACCCATTTACCCACAAACAAGACAAGACCACCTACATGTAAGACTTTAACACACTTTAATCATATATGTACTTCATTAATCCACCTTTCATGGATTTAATACACTTTAATACACACAAAATATGGTGGGGATTGTAATATCAGTATGGAGGCATACTACAATGAGGAAATTTAAAATCTGAAACTGTTTTAATGTTGTTTAAAGTGTTATTAGTGTTATTGGTTGTGCAGCTATAATCTAATCATGTCTGATTAGATCTTTTACATTTCAACTAAAAGATTTTAACCAGATCTTCTGAGCTTGGGAACTGATTAATCTGAAGATTATTTTGGAATTTAATTAGACAAATTAATAGTGTAAAAAGTGCCATAGAAGAGTTGTCAAACTTGCTTTGATTGGAAATTTGCTCGGATTTGTATTTAAGTAATTAAGAACATAATTAACACGTGTCTCCAATCCCAGTGTGGATCAGTTCGAATTGTTGCCCAGTATTACTTAATTCTACTTCAGTTTTAGTTTAACTCATTTTGGCCAACTAGTAAATAAACCTTTTCACTAGAAAGTTGTTAGGCATAGCACCAAAATGTGTCCATATTCATGTTCGTGTATTTAATTCTTGCTCATCCAAGTTCGACCTTAACAAACACAAAAACAGTTTTGTTGCCATTAATGATTTTTAAACTTGACCAGTATAAACACAATCTAATTACTTGACATGATGCCTGTTTAAATGGAGAATAGTAACACTCATACTTATTCACATTTGTCCTGTGACAACAGAAGACTAATAGCAATGTTGGATATTGGCCCAGAGATAATAATAATAATAATAATAATAATAATAATAATAATAATAATAATAATAATAATAAAAATGACTTATATAGCATTCTTTGTATGTAATATTGCCATCTTAGCATTATAAAGTTCTGTCTTCCTTTTTAGTCAAAAAATGACTCAACCACATAAACCTTTTAACTCTAAGTTCTGTGAGCCTGATCCCACTCTGGCCTCAGATATGTGTTTTTGGCTGACTGGAGTGGAACCTGATATGGTCTTCTGCTGTTGTAGAGTATCTGTCCTGTACAGCTTCACAAAGTGCACAATGTGTTGAGTATTCTGAGATGCTTCTCTGCTCATCACAGTTGTAAAAATTGGTAAATTTACTGAAGTTATTGCAGCTTTCCTGTCAACTTGAACCAGTCTGATCAGTCTGACTTTGTGATTCATCAAAACATTTCCACTCACAGATTTGCCGTTCAATGGATGTTTTTTTGTTTTTCACATCATTCTCTGTAAACTCCAGAGACTCTTGTATGTGGAAAGTCCCGGGTGATCAGCAGTTTTTAAATACTCAAACCATTCCATCTGGCACCAATAACGTTGCCACAGTCAAAGTCACTGAAATGACATCCTTCACATGTTTAATGTGAACATTAACTCAAGCGCTTGACCTGTATTCGCTTGACTTTATGCATTACACTGCTGCACCTTGATTAGGCAATTGCATAAACGAGCAGGTGTACAGGTGTTCCTAATTAAGTGGGACCAGTTATAGTTTCTACCCCTTTATAAATTAAAACCCCGCTTAATGCAATGTTCATTAGTATATATTATTTTAAAAGCAAAACCAAGATCATCACTGATTTCTCTGTGTGGTGTTGTCTTTTGATCCAGCACAAGCTAAGGACAAGGACATGGAATATGCCACAGTGGTCACTCATCCCAGCCAGAGGAACCAGAAGAAGAACGAGGAAAACACTCTCAACCTGGCTCAGCATGCATTTTATTTCAAGATCAATCTGATAGAGGAAGTAACTGTTGGTGACATTCCACCCATACACACTCATCTCTTACCCAAAACAAAACTATTTCAATATCTGATTATCTAATTACTGAATCTTTTAGGCTGCATACAAGCACAGTGATTAGTGTTACATAAAGTGGGTACTAAAGAGGAATGAATGAATTCATGTAATTTTTTATGCAGTTGCCATTTTACATCATTCTACTAGGATGAAATGAAGATGAAGCTATGTATTGAGTACTGAGATCCTAGGGGTTTTTTTTCCCAAAGGCTTTTGGGATTCAGTATTATTTCAGTAATGAAGAGAAAATAAATAGGATCTTCCTTTTTTACAGCTTTAAGTGTTGAACTTGAGACACAGCTGTGGCTTCTTGAGCAGCTCACACACTGCTGTTTGAGTTGCTCCATCTTTCAAAACCAACATTTCTGCTTCTCAGTTTAAAACAAAATGACACCTTGTCACTGTGGTCAAGTACTATACATAAGAAGTGTGTAAATTATTCTATGAGGTTTTTTTCTACCATTTAAATTTTTTTTACATGGATATGGTTAAAAAGAATGGTTAAAATGTCTAATATTATTCTGGTGTAAATGGATTTTCAGCTTATGATGTCTAAAACTTTCAGTTTGTGAAATTGTGTGTGAAATCACGCCTTAAGAATTGACACCTAATGTTTTTTCTTTTTTTCAGGCAATAAATGTGTATAGATGGATGTATTACATTTCACATTGCCTTGGTTGTATTGTCAATTTCAAACTTGCATCTTTGTATTATATTGTAATAATTAAGATGATGTGCACAATTTGCCTACTGCTTAACCCTGTGCAGGCTTTTCTTTTCCATCATCAGTGTTAACATGTAGCTTTAAAGGAGTCTAAAGCAAGTGCAGTTTTAACAGTGCAATTTAGGGATGGGTGATCTGATAAAAAATATCTAATTGCAATATTTAAATACAATATTCAATATCTAATTTTTATTGGATTTTTGTGTGCTTATGCGAATGTTGCTTCATCTATTTTAAATGTGTCATTTAGCATACAACCCCAATTCCAAAAAAGTTGGGACGCTGAGTAAAATGTCAATAAAAACAGAATGCAATGATTTGCAAGTCTCATGAAGTCATATTTTATTCACAATAGAACATAGAAACATATGAAATGTTTAACCTGAGTAAATATACAATTCTAAGGGAAAAATAAGGAATTTTTTAATTTGATGACAGCAACACATCTCATTTTTCATTTCTTGATGCACCAAATGTTTTCTCTACCATGAAGCCATGCTGTTGTAATAGATGCAGTATGTGGTTTAGCACTATCTTACTGAAATATTCAAGGCCTTCCCTGAAAAAGATGTCTGGGTGGAAGCATATTTTGCTCTAAAACCTGTATATAACTTTCAGCATTGATGCCTTTCCAGATGTGCAAGCTGTCCATTCTATAGGCACTAATGCACCCCATACCATCAGAGATGCAGGCTTTTGAACTGAGCGCTGATAAAAAGCCGGATGGTCCCTCTCCTCTTTAGTCCTCTTTAGTTTAGAGGACATAGCTGACACCTTCATGAACATTTTACACTTGGTTGTGTGACTGTACGTCATCCCCTTTAAATGCTATCGAGCTTTAAATTATGGTATATTTGGTGTTTGAGCTCATTTGGTAGTGAAATGCATGGCTATTTTTACATATGATTTCATATTTTATTAAATATCAAAAATATAAAAGTTTTTCTGGATTTTCTTGTTGTTATTCTGTCTCTCACTGTTGAAATAAATCTACCATTAAAATTATAGACTGATCATTCCTTTGTCAGTGGGCAAATGTACAAAATCAGCAGGGGATGAAATACTTTTTTCCCTCACTGTATATGATTATAAATCTACACTTTGGATGATATTGGGTAACAAATTTAATTCTGAACACAATCTTCAGAAAAAGACAGTTTGTTGAAATATAACTTATTTATCATTTAATCAGGGCGCACAGCGGCTTAGTGGTTAGCACGTTCGCCTCACACCTCCGGGTACTCTGGTTTCCTTCCCCAGTCCAAATGACATGGATGGTAGGTTGAATGGTGTGTCTACATTGTCCATAGTGTATGAATGGGTGTGTGAGTGTGTATGTGATTGTGCCCTGCGATGGACTGGCACCCTGTGCTGATGCCTCCTGGGATAGGCTCCAGGTTCCCTGTGACCCTGAAGAAGGAATAAGCGGTTGAAGATGGATGGATGGATCATTTAATCAAGAAAATGCACAACACAAGTTTTTCTGCCGTTGTTCAGAATAAAATCCAACAAATATGTAAATGACTTTCTCTCTCTCTCTCTCACTCTCTTTCTTTAGGTTGCTTCTTAATGATTTTCATAAAATATGTGCACTTATTACCACTTTCTTTTCTTTATTGAAAGCTGTAGCACAGTTTAAAGAGCAGTAATAGCCAGTATGATGTATCTCTGGGACAATGACTGCACCTGCAAATGCCCCTGGATGATGGGTTTAAACTAAAGATCATAGACAAGACATCTACCACTCGTTTCAACTTCCCCAAGATAGCAGTTTGTTGACGATAATAAAACTGTGGTACTAACCCTGTGCACAGAGGTGCGACCCTGGAATATACACTATGCAAACTTTGAACATTGAAGGTAGGACCACACCACCTGAAATCACATTACACGTCACACTACAATAAGTTATTTCATAAATACATAAAATATATGCATTTGTTCACACTTTAGTCTCTCAAGTTTGTAAAAAATATTTGAAGTCTTTAAAAAGTTACATTTATTCATTCAAATGAGGCTTCATCTAATTAAATATGCGAAAATGTTCATCCTTAACAAAACAAAACAAAAATCTACAAATTAGAAAGCAATTCATGATTTAACTGTGAAGAAGCTCTGAAGAGAAAGTCTTTTAAATGGCACACACTTTTAAATGACACAAACAGAAATGTTTGTTATTATTTATTTATTTATTTATTTATTTATTTATTTATTTATTTATTTATTTTTAGATATATGCAGAAAAAGACAGTTTAAATCAAAAATGCAATGTAGTTTAACATGTTTCCTCTTTAGGAAATGTGATTTCTATATTCATAAAGGAAATTGAAATTTTTTTTTTTCCTTTATTTATTCATTTTCATATGATTCATGTGATTCATATTCATGCATGTGATTCATTTACATGTAATACATTTACATGTGATTCATTTTCAAGAAATTTAAATGTTCATTATAATGACATATAAATTGACACGTATATCAGGAAACAGGTTTTCAGGAATATATGATATGATGTGAAGTGGGCGGAGCTTCTTCAGTGCTTCTGTTAAGTTTCAGATAATGTGTGATTCCCTTCAGCAACTGCACATCACATGATCATGACACTCATGCTACATGACTGTTTGCACCTGATTCACATTTATGTTAATTAACACTAGTATTTAAATCACATTTTGGCATCCAGCTTTTGTCTTCTGTTATCAATGTTGTATATTATTCGTGTTATGTTAATGTTATGTTCGTGTTTCTTTGTTATCCTTGTTTTGTTTCTTGCTCTTTATGTTTTGTGTGTTGTCAGTAAAATGAAACTCATCTGCACTTGCATTGATTTTGGTTACTGTGATCAAAAGTGTTGTCGTCTACCTGAAATTCTTACCATGAGATTATTCCATCTGAAGTAGACATAAAAAATCTGAGCATTTTAATAAAATTGACAATAAACTTGGGGGTACCAAGTACTCAGCTCACCAATAAATATATTAAAAGAATTATATATCTGTGAAGTAGTGTTTTTCCGACACACTTTTTATGACTTGTTAATAAGTTCTTCCTCTGTATTTGTTGAATACCATTGTTGTACTTTATGCAAGTTAAGGTTTTAAAACTGTACAGAATTGTTACCTAAAATATCATTGTAATTAATTGTTGGTTCTTAATTCCCACAAGTATTTTAGAAAATGTGGTGGTGGAGAAATACAGCCTGCTGTACAATGACATTAGTTGAAATCATTGAAATGAACTCATTACTGTAGTTTGGGTGAGATTGAGCTGTAATGTACTGTGGCTTGTAAGTTTAAAACATGTTACTGATTAGCTAAAGCACACATCAGTCTAAAAGACAGTGGAAAATGGAGAGCTGGAGGATGTGTACAGTAAGAGTATGAAACATGAGATTAAATGAATCTAATGATGCTTCACTTTGCTTAGCATTAATATGAGAACGCTGAAAAGCTGCCTAAAGGAAATTGGGTTATTCAGCAGAAAGAATTACTCCTTTTTCTTGTAATAGCCATATGTCATTTGTAGTCAATGTGTGATGTTCGATAAGGACCTCCTCTTTCTGTTTTGTGTTAATGTTGCTGTGCTTCTGATTTGCTGTTGCATTTTTGGTTTGATAATGTGTTTAGGTTTTATGGTCCTCCATAGTAATGCATCCTGAGGTGTTTATCTTTAACCAGCAGCTAAGGTGTCCTCAGTGAGCGTCCAATAAAACTGCTTGTTCCCTGAGGTCAGGAAAGTGCACTGTTCTGCTGATGGAGACAACCTCCAGTTCAGTTGGACTTCTGTATCAACCATATGGTTGGAGAATGAGAACAGCACTCTCCTACTGGATAAAACCCGTAATATAAATGTCACCTGCCATGTCGAAACTCATGTCAACCATAACCACAGTTCCGCTGAACTCCACTCATGTCCCAGCGAGGCTGTCTTTTTTAAATAATAAATTAAGCAACAGTAACAAGAATGATGATACATCCGGGGCGCCTGTGGCGCAGTTGGTAGAGTGGGTTGTCCACTAATTGTAGGGTTGGCGGTTTGATTCCTGGCCCGGGTGACTCCACATGCCGAAGTGTCCTTTGCCAAGACACTGGACCCCAAGTTGCTCCCGATGGCAAGCTAGCGCCTTGCATGGCAGCTCTGCTACCATTGGTGCGTGAATGGGTGAATGAGACACAGTGTAAAGCGCTTTGGATAAAAGCGCTATATAAGTGCACATTAACCATTAACCATTTACCATTGATGTCACTGCTCATACCCTGGTGAGTCTGTCTTATTACAACAATGGATTGTTTTGTGAATACAGAGGCAAAATTTATTTTTACTCCACTAGTGGAAATAAATCACGAAGAAGTCACACTCACTTTATAGCATGTTGGCTAGCTAGCTCACATTGATTTGTACAATCCTGTTAAAGATACTTCAAGTTTCTTTAAATTATAAATTGTCATCCTTTTCTTTCTTTTCATCTTCAACTCTTGACTTTTCATATTTTAACCCAAAATATATATTCCTGAAAAGTATCATTTGCCATGTCCACTGATGATGTCGTGAACATTACTGTACAATGGTACTTACTCACACTCTCCATAACCATCCTTCTTTCAGATTGAAGAAAGTGTTATCTCTGTGACTTTAACCATGACATGGTTGTTGATACCAGATGTGCTGATCTGTGTAAACTCTAGAGCTCTAAACTCTAAAGGGAACCTTTTTGGCTGAGAGAGCCATGAATGCCACATATTTTAAAATGTAATTCCGTGAGAGCCATACAATATGTTTAAAACTAAATACAAGTAAATGCGTGCATTTTATGTATGACCAACACTTTTAAAGTACAATAAGTCTCTGAATTCTTTTTAATAACGTTGTTATGCTGTTGCTAACCAATGATGAATAAAGTACTTCTATCCATTAATGCGACTTCTGGTGCTGCATGGTTTTGCTGATGGCTTTGTAGTCTGGTTGATACGTGGTGAGGTTAAGCTTCATGCAGGCGTTGAGACTTCCATCCGTTAAACGTGATCGTAGGTTGGTCTTAATGTTCTTTAGATGTGAGAAAGACTGCTCACATGTATACGTAGAGCCAAACATTGTCAGTACAGCAATACTCACACGCTGCAGTGTGTGGTATGTGACGGGAAGCGTGTTCCAAGTTTTGAAAATCAGCTGGTCCGCGGGTTCCAAGTTTTGACAATCAGCTGGTCCGCGGGTTGAAGTTTTTTCATTTCTCCCCACTTGTCTATGCTCGCCAACTCTGCTTGCTGTTGTGCAAGTCTTTCCAAATCTTCATTCAGTGACTTGAACTTATTCACCCACATGTCTGAGGCCTTCAAGTCAGCAACTTGTAGCTCAAAATCTCTGACGGAGACACCGGGGATGTAACTCAGGTCAGTGCTGTCCACTGCACACTTGTGTGGACGGGTGATGAACTTAAAAAGACGAGTGCGCCCACGAAATTCTCCAAAGCGCGCTTTGAATGACTGCTGGAGATTAGATGTGAAGCCCGCTAGCTGCTGAAGATCAAGATGTTGAGCAGGGTCACTTGCTGTGCATGCATCTTTAAACTCTCCCAGTTTTTCAAAGTGAGCTCAGTGAAAGACTTGAATAAATCATCCCCTCTTGTTGTCCCTTTCATAGGCAAAACAGCAAGACTTTTCTCACGTAGTGTGTCACTGACAGCAGACCTTGCAATCACGCTGAACTGGGATAAAAGGCTTACGTCTGTTGACTCAACCAAAGTGAGAGAAAAGAATGGTGCTGCATTTATGTCCTTCACTTATGTTTCCTCAATTTGATTTTCCATCATGATGGTATGATCGTGAACAGTTCTTGCCGACAGAGGCATGTCTTTTATTCATTTAATTATCTTGTCTTTATTCGAAAAGTCGTCAAAAAGTTCATTGGCAACATCAAGCATGAATGTTTTGGCATACTCCCCATCTGTGAATGGCTTTCCATTTCTCACAATTGCTAAAGCACCAGCAAAGCTAGCCGAATTCCAGTCACCTTGTTGGGTCCAAACACGGAGTTGCTGCTGACTAGCTTGCACTAAGCACAGTAGCTCTTGACATGCTTTCTTCCTGCTGTCCCCTGCAGGATATTTCGATGCAAATGTAGTATGGCGTGTGTCGAAGTGCCGCTTTATATTTGACCGTTTCATCGATGCAATTTTATCATTGCATATTAGACACACTGCAAAACCTGCTCTCTCCACAAAAGCGAATTCCTCTGTCCATTCCTGCTGAAAAGTACGATACTCCTCATCTTTTTGTCTTTTAGCCATCTTCTTCGATAAAAGGGTTTCTGCAATTAGCTTGCTGACTACTTGATTAAAAGGAGGGAAGTTTACTTCCTGACCTCACAATGACCCGTGTACGTTACGCATTATCCAATAAAAATTTGGTGTTGTCCCGGAGGACAGTTGTGATTGGCTCCAGCCACCAGCAACCATGAACATGAGTGGTAGGAAATGAATGGATTGAAATACATGAGAATGTTTTATATTTTTAACATTATTATTTTTTTTATTAAAGATTTGTCTGCAAGCCAGATGCAGCCATCAAAAGAGCCACATCTGGCTCGCGAGCCATAGGTTCCTGACCACTGCTCTAGAGACTGCTGTGTGTGAAAATCCCAGGCGATCAGTAGTTTCTGAAATACTCAACAACCATGCAACAGTTAAAGGCACACCTTTTCAGCATTCTGATGTTTGATGTGAACATTAACTGAAGTTTTTGACCTGTATCTGCATGACTTTATGCAGTGTGCTGCTGCCACATGATTGACTGATTAAATATTCGCATGAATGTGCAGGTTTACATGTGTTCCTACTTTTAGTATATGTGCTGCCGTAGCAAGCACTACATGTGTTCCTATTAAAGTGGACAAGTTGTTCACTTATTTGTATGCTTCTATATCTATATAACATGGTGTTATGCAGATTTTTTAAATCTTCAGCATAGCCAAGGTGGTCAGTGCTGCTTTTACTAGATGATCTGATTAATATGACCAGTTGCACATAGTCTAATAATGGTAGGTCTTTCAGTTCCAGTAAGGAACTTACATGCAGTAAGAAAACTCTCTAACCCAGGGGTGGGCAATCTTATCCGGAAAGGGCCGGTGTTGGTGAGGGTTTTCATTCTAACCAAGCAGTAGGCACTAATCCCAAAAAACCCACTTGCACCTTCACAAAATTTTATTAATCTCACTTGCTCCCGCATAAACTTTAACTAATCCCACCCACTCCCACAGACACTACTGACTAATCCTGTCAACACTTCCACAGACACCCTTGACTAATCTCACCCACTCCCATAGAATACAAAAGACAAGAATCAGCTTCCAAAGTCAATCAGTAATTCCAACAGATCCCAACACACCTAAACACTGGGCTGTTCTCGATTGTTCCCTTAATTATGTCATGTTTGAATTCTAAATTCCAAGAAATAAATCATTTTAGTATTAGAACGCTGTATACTATGGTCTGAACTGTAAGTGCACAGTTAAGAAGGACCTGTGGCAGGAAAAAAGATGACATGAAGAAAAGCAACCACTGAGCACAGACGTCCTTTAAAACTTTTAGTTTAATGTTTAAAGATGTCCTTTCACTAGCCAACATAAAAGTTATTATGACATAATTTCCTGAATGCCCAGTGGTTCTCAAAGTGGGGTACATTTTAATTCAGTTACAGTAGGAAAAAATAACAACCCATCTTTTTCAGTTATTATATTTAGAGGTTCAAGCCCTAAGGGCTGAAACACTATTGTAATTGTAAAGATTTTTATTCTCTTTTTTTTGTATAATAATAATAATAATTATTATTATTATTATTATTATTATTATTATTATTATTATTATTATTATTATTATTATTATTATTATTATTATTCTGCCCTAAAACTGATCGTGCATACCAAAGTCTGTAAGTCCTCAAGAGCTGAAACTGTGAGGGAAGGTAGCACCCCAGAGTACCCTAGGCTCTACCGTTTCTCAGAGCCTCAAATGTCTTATATCTATGGAATCCTTGGGACGCTGGTGGAGGAAATGTGATGTTCTGGGAAATGTTCTGCTGGGAAACATTGGGACAAACAAAACTATATCATTTATATACCAATAAGTACCAAATTTGTATACGTATATAAAAATTTTCCACCATCTTGGATCTTTTGTAAAACTTATTTTTGCAAACTAATCCTACGTTTGTTTTGTTTGATCAGGACCAAACCAGTGCCAAACAATTCTATGGAGTCTCCCTATCAAAAGTTATCAAAAAAGTTTTAACTTTTGACTTTGTTTGGTATGCGTAAAAACAGGAAGTAGGTTTGGTCACTTTTACATAAATGGCTATAAATCTTGAAAGAAATTAGATATTTTCACCAAATTTGACATGCTTATGTGTGAGTACAATCTGTACAAAAAATTTGCGCAGTTTTGCGAGATACTGGTGCTATAATACCAAAAAACCCTTAAATTGGCTGTAACTATGGAACCCTTCATCCGATTGAATTCAACATTTGCATACAGTGTCTTCTCAGTTGCCATCACTGTCTATGAGCACATTCACATATTTTGAAAAACAACAATGAAATCAAATTTCAGTAGCTATTAGACAAGGCTACCAATGGCAGATCTGCACAAAACTTGGTGGAACTATTTGTCTCTTGGTCTAAGAGGTTTGTGCAAAGTTTTTTAAAAATTGGTCACTAGGTGGCACTACCATGATTTTTGTCAGTGTTAACAGTTGCATATAAAGCAGTGTTTTGAACAAACACAACCAATATATAGTAAACGAAATGTTTAGAATGAGGCGGCCTATTTGTCTCAAGAAGCATTGGTGTCTGACAAAACGTTTGGTAAATATTTCAGATACTGTTAAAAACTTTTGCAAATACTCAGGTTTTTGCTCAAGTCAAATAAAACTATTGCAAGACAATACTTTGGACATATTAAATCAATATTTATCAAAAAAAAAAGTTTTACCCTCGCAAGGACACATCAAAAAGTTTGAAGAGAGCTTGGCCACTTTTAAATGGCTATAACACATGAATGGAATGAGAAATTTTCACCAGACCTGGTAAACTTATGTAAAGTCTCAGTCTGAGGGCAAAAATGGAGGAGTGTTGCGATTTGGTGGTGCTA
Source organism: Ameiurus melas (assembly GCA_012411365.1). Taxonomy (NCBI): domain Eukaryota; kingdom Metazoa; phylum Chordata; class Actinopteri; order Siluriformes; family Ictaluridae; genus Ameiurus; species Ameiurus melas. The sequence goes on from CM022753.1 coordinate 17,823,057, forward strand.
TAATAGTAAAAGAAAACTTGAAAATGGCTGTGTAAATGATTGAATATCATTCAATGTTTCAGATATACACATATTCTTTGTATAATACATTAGATCTTCTGATTCTGAACAATTGTGAATCTAGGACCACTGCTGTCAATCAAATCATTCATTAAATATTTTAGATTATTTTAGATTATTTCAATTTTGTGTATGGGCTCATTTGGTAGTGAAATGCATGGCTATTTATACAAATGATTTCATAGTTTATATTATTAATATTAAAAACGTAAAAACACTTTACAGTTGGTTTTGTGACTGTAGGTCATTCCCTTCAAATGCTATTGAAGTGAGAATGTGTATACCAATGTCATATGTAACTTTATTGAATATTTAGTGAATATTGAACGTCCATTGTCAAGCCAACTTTATACCAGTGTGGAGATGTTGGGCATGAACGGCTAGCATGTCCATACAACACTCTCAGAGTGCTGAGGTTACGGCGAATTAATCTGATAATACACTTTACAGTCTGTAAATGTGAAGGAGAATAACGTTCAGAGTGCTGAAATGTAACCAAAATTAAAATAACGTTAATGTTTAACTCAAGTAATGAAATAACAGAGCTAGTTGAAAATAGTGTAATGAAAGAAAAAGTTGAAAACAGTGTTAGTGATAAAGCAAATAATGTTGAAAACAATGAAAAACCACAACTGAGGAAAATTGTGATGCAGAGATGAGGGATGAAGATATGCTTTCTGAAATGAAAAAAAGTTAATGTTACCTTCTTACAATAAACAAACACAAGCCATGTTTCCATCCAAAGCTACGAATTTAACTAATGCACAGAATATTGCATTTGCGAACAAAGCACCGTTTCCATCCAGTGAGTCGAAGAGAACAAATGTGTTACTTTCTGATAAACTGGCACCAAATATCAAAAAGAAAAATTTATTTGCTGCAGTAGAAGAAGCCACTGTGGGCCTTTTTTGTATATGATAAATTACTTCCGTCTCATCACGCGCAGACGAAACGCAATAAATGCGGTATTGTCATCTTGTATTCGGAGGCAGGAGCCTGCTCTTTGGGAACGCAATCGTGCAAGACAGTTCTGGGAGGTAATTACACTGAACCACTTTGACGACAGACTTCGGCTAAGGCATTTTAGGATGACAAAAATGATGAGCAACTACATAAAATGCCAGCCTGACCTGGCTGAGGCGCGTGAGATAGCAGAGCCCAACTACACCTCCCTCAGTGTACCACCAGTATACGGAGCTCTGGATGGAATCCATATCCCTAATTTACCTAATTTGGCTCACGCTGAGGGTTACGTGAACAGAAGGGTTGGCCCTCAATCATACTACAGGCACTCGTTGATGGTCAAATAATAGAGTTAGTGGTGCAAGATTAGACAGGTTTTATTTAAAAAACAAAAAACAAACAAAAAAAACATGGAATAATAAAGTAATGAATACTCGTATTGCACCTAATGGTTTTTCAGACCATCATATGGTTATAATGGACGAGAATACAAAAAAGAAAAAAAATCTGACTACTGTTGGATTTTTAATGTCAAGCCACTACAGGATGTTTATTTATGTGAATATTTTAATTGATTTTGGAATATTTGGGAAGCAAAGAAGGGTTCATTTGAAAATCTTAATCAATGGTGGGATGTGGGCAAGATCAATATAAAAAATCTTCTGCCAAAATTAAACACTTCACTCAACAGCTATGAGAGCAACAGTAAAGACTTTGCAAAGAGACATTAAACTATTGGAAAGAAAAATTGTAAACAGTAATGAGGCTGTGCAGTGCGATGGGATAAACAAGAAGAGACAAGAACTGGGATTTCTCTTACAAGAGCAAACAAAAAGAGCCCTTATATGAACAAGATACTGTTCCATCAAACATATGGATTAGGGTTGTGATAGTAAGTGATGTAATCGGTGTGTCGCCAAACACGAGTATTGCAGCAAGCCTAACATGGATGCTCCCAGTACCTTTTTTATTAATCTCGTAAAGAAAAATGTCCAACAAAATGCTGTGCCATTTGTATCAAACAGATGGGTCCATTACATCAAATCCTGCAGAAATAAAGAGGATGGCAAGAGATTTTAAATTGTGACATTTAGATTGTGACACTATTCAGAGGAGTTGCTCAAAGAACTGCATCAGCTTGAAGAAGAACAGAGAAAAGATTTGGATAGTATAAACACCTTTCAAATACTCACTGAAGCAATGCAAAAGCTATCTCCAGGCCGATCCACTGGAATTGAGGGATTACCAGCAGAATTCTATCAGAAAAATAAAATTGAAATAAAAATTCAGTTCCCTTACGTTTCCTCTTCAGCAGGCATGTGTGAAATCATGACATTTTCTCTTCTTGATGTGTTGAGTGGCTAGTGTGTGATTTGTCATCGCAAATCATAGTGTTAGTTTATAGCATTATTATTTTTCTTTTCATCAGAATAAGATAAATGTCACGTAGTTTACAATTAAACACGTACTTTAAAGTGTAGAATGTATTGTCTAGTCTGTGTTACTCTAAGTTACTCATCTCATTTATAGCTACACTAGGCTTTACTCTTGAGAAGTGCACCTAGAAATCTGGTTTCATTCTTCATTGAAGAACACACAAGACCACAGAAAGAACTGAATTACCTGGTATTGGTGGAAAGGAGGTTTCCCACAAATATTGCAATATATTACAACTGAAATGTCATAGAAATACTACAGTGATTATCACCATCTATCTCTTTTTTCCTTCTGATTTGCACAAGTTTCATCCATACACTTTTAAGATTAAGAAAGAGGGGGAACATAAATTAGTTTCCCCAATGTATTCCAACTTATCTTCAGTTAAAATAGTACAGCAACACTAATACTCTGTATATATTTACTCAACTCACCTATTCTTCACACTTCACCCACAGAGCATTCGTTTATACCGAGAACAGAGGGACGGATTTACCTGGAGGCCTGAGAAAAGTGGTTCACCACTGTGTAGAGACTGATCTATAGATGAAATTGGCTATGCATAATGATGATTGTGAAATACATCACAAGCATCACTGTAGTGCATTATAAATACTCACATTGTTATATAGAGGATGATATAAAAAAACAAAACCAAGATAAATCATGTCAGATCTTTCTCTACATTTTATGTGATATAGCAACCAACACAATTTGACTGAAAAACAAATAGAAAAGTTTTAGGAAAAAAGCACACAAAGAAAAATGATAACCTGATTGCACGCCTTAAGTGTTACACTGTTAAATCACCTTCTACTGAAATCTATTTAATATGCTGAACAGTTCATTAATTCTTAAAATATTAATTACACAGGTAGATGTTGACCTGCTATGGAATAACTGCCTGCCAAACCTCCGCCGGTGTTCATAAGATTACCGCTCATCCTTCAGCCTTACCAACATGATTAACATAACAAGAACCATACAGGTCTTCCCAGTGACTAAGGCTGTAGCGCACCTCACTTGCATCGTTAATGAATGCTCAGTACCACTGGTTCCATAGGACAAAAGTCAGTTGCAGGGTCGTCATCCAGGTAACACCGTTCAACAACACTCCTTTAACCCTGAAATGTCTCCTGGGCTCCAGGTTACTCATGACCCTGAAAAGGAGTAAGCGGTAGAAGATGGATGGATGTCTCCCTGGGGTCAGAGCAGTGGCTCGCTGCCACCTTGTGCAAATAGACTTTGGGTTAGATGTTACTGCTTCTCCTCACTCAAAGCTTCCAGAACCTTACTCTGGAGTCTGTCTAGGAGTCATACACATACACACTCACTCACATGATCAAGACTCTTCATGAGATATTCCTTATGTAGAATGTTCAGTATGGTTGAATGCTAAAATTTGAGAATTGTGATGAAGATTATATTAAAGATTTGGGCTCGTCCGGGATTTGAAACCAGGACTTCTCGCACAAATTTTTGCGGAGTGTCTATAAAATGCGATGTATTTCTTGATGAACCAAGCGCAAATTTTTACAGTTGTTTCTCTTAATCTTGCTTTTTTTTAACATTCTAAAATTCAGTTCTTATTTATGCACGACTCCTAATAATGATTAAGTTCATTATTCACTTCTATTATTAAACCAGTCTACTTAAGACATGTGATGAGTTTTGTGACACTAGAGACTTGGCAGTATTTAGAGGATCCATGTGTGGAGTCAAAAAAATCTGTAAATCTGTAAAGCTTTCCATGTACAGGGGAAAGTAGAAAGAATATACAAAATCATTATAAAGCAATAAAGAACTGTGTCAGTATTTTTCTTTTTTACACACAACTGATTGGCCAATTGAAGTGTTTGTGTTTGTAAAGTTAAAACTGTATAGAGTATATGTATAGAGTTGGGGCTGATTTTATAATTAGCATGTTACGGTTTCACTCACTTTCACAGTTTAAACTGAGTTCACAGTTTAAACTTAGTTTTTTTGTAATATGAATCTCCTGTAATAATGGAGTGTCATTTATTAGAGGATAAACAGGTGTGTAATAATATCAGTTTGTAATACTATTAAGAATGTTCCTAATATTTTCTTCCTCTGCAGCTTTGCTGTTTCAGGATCCTGTTGTCTCAAGATTTAGTGAGAGTAGTCAGTGTTATGTAGCTCTGGGACAACAACTGCACCTGCAAATGCCCCTGGAGGATGGGTTTGATCTAAAGATCACAGACAAGACATCTACCACTCGTTTCATTTTAAAATACAGAAAAAAAACAAAGTAACCCACCAAAACCAAATCACCCAAGATGGCAATTTATTAAAGACAATAAAACTATGATACTAACCAGTGCAGAGAGGAACGACTCTGGAACATACAATTTACACCTCTTTGATGCACAAGTCGATGATAAAGGCAAATATACTCTCCAGCTAAACATTGAAGGTAGGCCCACACAACCTCTAATCACATCACACTACAAGATGTTATTTTATACACTTACTAAATATAAACATTCATTTCCACACTACAAGGGCGCATGGAGGCTTAGTGGTTAGCACTTAACTAAGTGGTTAACTAATTTTAATAAATATAAACAATCTATAAGGCGTGCTTCATACCTGACACCTAGGTGAACACTTTACATCATTCCCTCCAAGTGCTATTGAGCTATAAATTATGGTATATGTATGAGCCCATGCAGTAATAAAATGCATGGCAATATTTATATATGATTTAGTAGTTTATTTTGTTAAATATCAAAAATCTAAAAGGTGTGCATCATACCTGATACTTAGATGAACACTTTCCAGTTGGTTGTGTGACTGTACATCATTCCCTTTAAATGCTGTTGAAGTTAGAAACGTGTATAACAATGTCGTATGTAATTTAGAGACGGTCCCTAACTTTCAGCATTTCTGTGAATATCGAATATCGAATATATTCCAGCTGGATGAAGTCGGTGGCAAAAGGTAGGGACTTTCATTTGAAGCTTTGAGGAAATGAATTTCTTAAATTGTCTAGCAGACTGAACTTGACAAGAAGCAATTAACATGTTCGAGGTGATTATGTTCTGGTATATAAATGATATTAACTAGACATTGATGCTGGTTGGAAAGTGCCTGTGACATCCATCACCAGAGTTGGGTGTAACGCGTTACTGAAATCTAATGACTTTTTCTGATAACGCAGTAATGTAATGTAAAACATTACATTTAAATGTATGTAATTTGATTACCATTACTGAATTACGTTACATTCCGTTACACATTTATTGTTAAGAAAACAATATTAACTAAAATTCATTTTTTAAATGAATGACGCTTTACCCCGAAGATTGTTTCTTTAGCTCCGAATAATTCTCCTGCGGTTAAACCAGCTGCTCTTCCTGAAAGCGCAGGTAATGGAGCCGCACATACATTTAGAGGCGCGGCTTTTATACACTTAGCGGTAACAGCACCGAACGCGGAAAACGAGCGTCCGCGAGCTCATACACGACAAAAGCAAAAAAAAAAAAAAAAAAATATATATATATATATATATATATATATATATATATATATATATATATATATATATATATATATATACATATACATATATATATATATATATATATATATATCTATCTATCTATCTATCTATCTATCTATCTATCTATCTATATATATATATATATATATATATATATATATATATATATAGAGAGAGAGAGAGAGAGAGAGAGAGAGAGAGGTGCTGGTCATATAATTAGAGTATCATCAAAAAGTTGATTTATTTCAGTAATCCCATTCAAAACGTTAACCTAGTATAACATTTATTACACACAGACTGATATATTTCAAGTCTTCATTCCTTTTCATTTTAATGATTATAACTGACAACTAATGAAAACCCCAAAATCAGTATCTCAGAAAATTTGAATATTACTTAAGACCAATACAAAAAAAGGATTTTTAGAAATGTTGGCCAACTGAAAAGTATGAACATGAAAAGTGTAGAAGAGTACATGAAGAGTACAGCACTGACTACTTAGTTGGGGCTCCTTTTGCCTGAATTACTGCAGCAATGCGGCGTGGCATGGAGTCGATCAGTCTGTGGCACTGCTCAGGTGTTATGACAGCCCAGGTTGCTCTGATAGTGGCCTTCAGCTCTTCTGCATTGTTGGGTCTGGCGTATTGCATCTTCCTCTTCACAATACCCCATAGATTTTCTATAGGGTTAAGGTCAGGCGAGTTTCCTGGCCAATTAAGAACAGGGATACCATGGTCCTTAAACCAGGTACTAGTAGCTTTGGCACTGTGTGCAGGTGCCAAGTCCTGTTGGAAAATGAAATCTGCATCTCCTTAAAGTTGGTCAGCAGCAGGAAGCATGAAGTGCTCTAAAACTTCCTGGTAGACGGTTGCGTTGACCTTGGACCTCAGAAAACACAGTGGACCAACACCAGCAAATGACAAGGCACCCCAAACCATCAATGACTGTAGAAACTTTACACTGGACTTCAAGCAACGTGGATTCTGTGCCTCTCCTCTCTTCCTCCAGACTCTGGGACCTTGATTTCCAAAGGAAATGCAAAATTTACTTTCATCAGAGAACATAACTTTGGATCACTCAGCAGCAGTCAAGTCCTTTTTTCTTTAGCCCAGGCGAGAAGCTTCTGACGCTGTGTCTTGTTCAAGAGTGGCTTGACACAAGGAATGCGACAGCTGAAACCCATGTCTTGCATACGTCTGTGCGTGGTGATTCTTGAAGCACTGACTCCAGCTGCAGTCCACTCTTTGTGAATCTCCCCCACATTTTTGAATGGGTTTTGTTTCACAATCCTCTCCAGGGTGCGGTCATCCCTATTGCTTGTGCACTTTTTTCTACGACATCTTTTCCTTCCCTTCTCCTCTCTATTAATGTGCTTGGACACAGAGCTCTGTGAACAGCCAGCCTCTTTAGCAATGACCTTTTGTGTCTTGCCCTCATTGTGCAAGGTGTCAATGGTCATCTTTTGGACAGCTGTCAAGTCAGCAGTCTTCCCATGAATGTTTAGCCTACCGAACTAGACTGAGAGACCATTTAAAAGCCTTTGCGGGTGTTTTGAGTTAATTAGCTGATTAGAGTGTGGCACAAGGTGTCTTCAATATTGAACCTTTTCACAATATTCAAATTTTCTGAGATACTGATTTTGGGGTTTTCATTAGTTGTCAGATATAATCATCAAAATGAAAAGGAATGAACACTTGTAATATATCAGTCTGTGTGTAATGAATGTATACATTATACTAGTTTCACTTTTTGAAGGGAATTACTGAAATAAATCAACTTTTTGATAATATTCAAATTATATGACCAGCACCTGTATATATAACAAAATAAAAGTATTACAGTATTTCTGAGTTTACAGGCTAAATATATAGAAATCTTCACATTATAAAATGGCAAAGTCTCTAAGTTTAAGGCTCAAATTGATGTGTGGCTTTTTGAGGAAGAGTGGCTGGTTGAACCGCAGAATAATTCTCCACTTGGAGCGGTTTGTAACTATGTAACTGAACATCAGTAAAAGAAGACAGCCTGTAATTTTATATCTTCAGTGACTGGAGGTGAGGCAATCAGACAGGGTTTACAGGAACATACGTGGGAACACTCATGTCTTATGATGTTCCCTTTCGAAGGGAACTTCGACGTTGCATTTAGCAAAAAAGTATGGGAGCGCCCTTGCACATGTGACCGGTATCTGAAGCTTGTGTAAAATCATCCCTCTACTTATAGGCCTGCCATGATCAGGTGACGTGGCAAATAAGCGCGTCACATGATATATATATATATATATATATATATATATATATATTTTTATATATATATATATATATATATATATATATATATATATATATATATATATATATATATATATATATATATATATATATATATATGGCACCTGTGAACCATGCCGCCAGTCTGTCTCTCAGTATTGTGAACACTTCATGATTAGGCAACTACACTATCGGCTCGATCTCTTCTCATCCAAATGGAGTTGGGTTTCAGAGCCTCGTGGATCTGGGCTGGCCGCTGCCGAGGCAGCCAGCTGGCTAAAGTCGTGGGGTTCTCATATGGATTTGGAAGAGGAGCCGGAGACGAGCGCTGCTCTATCTCTTGTTCTGTCTTCTGGGTCGCGGGGACTCCTCCTGTGGAAAGCCAAAACACCCTCGCTGACTCTGAGGAGTCGGTAGAGGGTGCCATTCCACCAAAAACTGACAGCAGCTCTCAAGCTTATAAAGAGCTGCTTCAGGTGATTACTAGGGCAGTTGAAAAGTTGAATATAGATTGGCCCAGGGAAGAGGACATGGCTCATAGCAGGTTGGATGAGCGCTTCCTCTCCAGTGAAAATAAATTTGCACGGCTGTTTAGCAATGCCGAAGGTGGAGGAGGCGCTTGCGAGACACCTTTTTCCATCAACGGCAGGTAATTTAGGGAGGCCGACTTTACCCTCTAAGTCATGTAAGGCCACCTTGGTGTTGGTGGGCAAGCCTATGCGGCAGCGGGTCTTGCTTGTGGGTCACTGCATACAATAGCAGTGTTGCAGGCCTACCAAGCAGACCTGCTAAGTGGGCTCAATACTGGGGAGGGTATTGGGCCTGAGGCAGTGGCACTGCTGTGCCACGCCACATGCCACAGATTGCTGGATGCCCCTGTTAGTGCAAGGGAGGCACAGAAGTCAAGTGTGGCAGCCCGCCTCCCCCCACAGAGAGCCAGGGGGACAGGTGGCCACAGACACAGCCTGTTAACAGGCCTGATCTAAGAATGATCATAAAGGCAAAGCAGGCAAGGAAGGAACGGTCCTGATGGGCCACTGAGGGACGTATCAGGGGACATGAGGTTGTTCGGGCAGATAGTCCCCAGTGCTACTGTAGGGCCTGCCCTGGCCAAGGCCATCCCACATTTTCAGCCCTCTCTGGTCAGCGAGCTGTCACAGGGCAACGGAAATCTGATGCTTTCCCTCCAATGGAATGTGGAAAAGCTAACATCACTGAAAGACCATTTGGCAGCATGAAAACTCCTGCCAAATGTGTCTCCATGGGTTCTGTCTACCATAGAAAAGAGTTACCAGGTCCAGTTCAGAGCTCGGTCCCCCTGGTTCAGAGGTGTGCTCACCACAGTTGTCAGCACAGAGCAGAGCCCAATGTTAGCGCAGGAAGTAAGTTCCCCTTTGGACAAAGGGGCCATAGAACATGTACCCCGGTTCCTAAGGGAGGAAGGTTTTTACAGCCGTTATTTCCTGGTTCGCAAAAAAGAAGGGAGTATGCGGCCAATTTTAGATCTGCATCATCTGAACCATACAGTTTTTCTAGGGGTTATATGGGATTCTACTATGACAAGGGCGTTTCTATCCCCAACACGTGTAGGATCGATCCTTTCAAGTTTGAGCAAGATAAAGCTAGGACTGGGCATCCCCTCCAGTCTCTACGAGAGACTGTTTGGCCTTATGGCAGCAGCAGCCAATGTCATTCCATTGGGCCTATTGCACGAGACCATTTCAGTGGTGGCTGAAAAGTTGGTGGTTTCATCCGAGGATGAAACCTCTGAGAGTAATCAGTGTCACGCAGCAATGCCTACATGCACAAGTTTCTAGCCCCGGGTCACACTCTAGGGGCATCTCCTTATCTCAAGATGGTAATGACAGACACGTCCCTCACGGGCTGGGGTGCAGTCTTAGATGGCTGTCCAGCTCACAGTCTTTGGACACAGTCTTTGGAGTGGCATATAAATCATGGCATTTAATGCAGTGATGTGGATGCAACACTGTACATTTGAACCGTTAAGGTTAGTTATAATAAAGTTAATAAAGTAAAGAGCAGTAAACAGTAAACACTCCCACTATGCTGTGAGTTATAATGTTTAAGTAGCCAAATGTTTAGTCTATAGGTTTGTCTGGAAACGTACTTACTACATCTACTACTAACTACTGAAACAGACTGGATCATTTCAGTGATTTCAGACATCAGCAGATGACCAACACAGAGATAAACGGGGGTGGTGATGTTTATGATGTTAATCACTAACCTTTGTGAAGGATCTCCTCCACACATTCCACTGAATGTTCATCCATACACATTTTTTATATAGCAGGCCATAGCGGACAAGTGTCTGGAGCTGGGTTTGGGACAGCTTTCCTAACAGTTTTCTTCAAAAAGCAAACCTACTATTGTGAAATGTAGCTATTAATAAATCATAGATAATCGTAGATAAATCACTCTATAACTCTGCCTGTCTGTAGGCGGGTGTTCAGTCATCACTGTCATGTCTGCAATTAGTCAAAGAAAAAATAGAACAGTTGTAAGACTCCTTACTGGAATAATATTTCCCTCAAAACTGCTCTCTCCATTCACTGTTCTCCCTGTGAAATGTTTTATTATTAGTTCACTCTTTTTTTGTACTATAAACCGATCATTTGTAATTCAAATGGTTTATATTAATGCACCTGTTCTATGTTATCGTTTCTATAGGAACAACTTACACTGGGACTTGAATTTTTGTATGGTTCATATAATAATGCTAAATGAATTTGTCATTTAATAACTATAAATGTTGATATGGTGATGCGTTCTATAAGTAGACAGTTACTTACAGAATGTTATTTGTCATGTAAAACATTACCCACAGCTTCACCCAGTCTGCACGGTTCCCCAGAGCAGTGTACATTTCCCTTCAGTTGGTTTGTGGTCTTCTGGATGTTTTTACCTCTCTTCTCTGGACTTAGCAAGAGAAAAAACAAAATGCAGGACGTCTTTGGGATCCTGTTGATGTTCACAGGAGCTGCCTTAGGTAGGTTTCTTATGAGTTATAGAAATTGTTACATTTTTTTATTGAATATTTGCCGTACTGTTTTACAATGTGTAATGTTTTATATTTTAACACACATTTGTCTGAATAGCTTTCACAACCCTCATTGTGCCTACTGATATTATTCATTATGTGCTATTTCTGGACATTAAAGAAATGTATTGATCTTGTACAGAAATATAGAAAAATAACATTAGTTTAGCACATTACTAGCAATTATTTGCTTTTCCACTAAACAATAATATTATACCTTTAACTAATCACTTCCAGTTTCAGACATTAATACATGGTATTCTCATAATGATCTCTAATCATCTTATTATAGTGCAGTTATTTGCGGTTATGTTATTGTCACGTACCGTTGCTGAATACGGAAGCAGATGCGGTTGACAAAATCAGGCAGAATAATCCAAAGGAATAGACCAAAGTTCGTAGTCTTCTCGCAGGGTTCAGGCAATCAGGCAAACAAAACAAAACAGGGCAAGGCAGTAATCGAAGTCGGGAATGTGAACAATGGTCAAAGTCACTTTGTCAAAAGCATGAGAGAATAGGCTTGGATAATGGTAGAGAACAAGTCAGCTGAACGTTTACTTCGCAAAGTCAGTATGCGTCCAAAGTCTCTTAGTTGCTTTGGTAAGCGTGTGTTAGTGATTGGCTGCAGGTGTGTAAGATTAGAACTCCAGGGAAGGACAACACATGCGTGTGTGGGAAGTGTTGTTCTCAGCTGCCATGTTTGAAGTAAGTGGGAAACCGAGTCGTGGCTGAGCTGAGATATGACAGTTATACCCCAAGCACTGCACACATTCTACACTGAGGGCTAATCCTAAAGATACAGAAGTTTTCAATTTGAGTAACAATATGGCTACTTTCATAGTATGCTTACACATGGTATTGAATTATTTCTCTTTCTTTTTGGTAAAACTTTTAGATTTTGTTTCGGCTAATTTTCCACTATGTTTTCATTAAACTGTGAAAGTAATTAGCTTTTGATTAGATTTGGCTTTCGTTTAAGCAGAATACAAACTAAAAATACTCAAGGAAAAATTATTTCTAGATTTAGAAAACGTACCATAGCACTGAATTCCAGATTTGCTGTTGTTAGGATTTGTGAATCGATATCCCTATAAGATTTGTTAATCGAGGGATGCAATATTCGGAAAAGAAAGAAAACATACACAAGAAAGAAGGCCTCCTCACCTCACTTCACACTTACCTCATCAAATGCTGTGCAGAGTTTTGCAAATGACACTCAATAGAGGCAATGGGTTAACTTTTGATTTGCTAGGCAGAAGGGCATATTTGCATTTAACATGAAGCAAGTAAGAGAGGTCCGTCGAGGACCCCCTGACCTTCACTGCCACCCATGTAACAGCACACCCGACCCCCACGGTTCACCCCACGAGTGGTGGGCCCATAGGATGGCAAGGGGAGTGCCACGTTGCTTTTTCAGGCTTTGTCCGGCTGGGCTCCGTGGCAAAACCAACCACCAGGCACTCGCAGTCGGGCCCTCCCTCTGGGCCTGGCTTCAGACGGGGGCCCCGGGCTTCCTCCAGGCAGGGTAACTCCTCCCTTTGTTTTCTTCATGAGGGTGTCTTTGAACCATTCTTAGTCTGGCCCCTCCCCTGAGACCACTTTGCCTTGAGAGACCATACCAGGAGCACAAGGCTCCAGACACCACCCTCATGTTAGTGGGAAGGCCCAGGGGATTGATGAGATCCGTCCAGAAATGCTGAAAACTCTGGGTGTGGAGGGGATGTCTTGGATGATACGCCTCTTTAACATTGCGTGGAAGTCGGGGACATTGCCCAAGGTGTGGCAGACCGGGGTGGTGGTTTCCCTGTTCAAAAAGGGGGACCAGAGAGGGTGCATCAACTATAGGGGTATCACACTTCTCAGCCTCCCTGGTAAAGTCAACTCCAGGGTGCTGGAACAGAGGGTTCGGCCAATAGTCGAACCTCAGATTGAAGAGGAACAATGCGGATTCCATCCTGGTCGTGGAACAACGGACCAGCTCTTTACTCTCGCAAGGATCATGGAGGGGGCCTGGGAGTATGCCCATCCAGTTTACATGTGTTTTGTGGATTTGGAGAAGGCATATGACTGGGTCACCATGGGTTTACTGTGGGAGGTGCTGAGGGAGTATGGGGTGAGGGTTTCCCTTTTAGGACTATCCAATCGCTGTACTCCCAAAGCAAGAGCTGTGTCCAGATGCTCGGCAAGAAGTCGGACTTGTTCCAGGTGGGGGTTGGTCTCCGCCAGGGCTGCACTTTGTCGCCAATCCTGTTTGTGATATACATTCTAGTCATGGTGGGGAGGGGTTACGGTTTGGTGACCTGATGATCTCATCGCTGCTTTTTGAAGATGAAGTGGTCCTGATGGCATCATCGGTCTGTGACCTCCAGCACTCACTGGATTGGTTCGCAGCTGAGTGTGAAGCGGCTGGGATGAGAATTAGCACCTCTCAATCTGAAACTGGTGGAGTGCCTTCTCTGGGTGGGGAATGAGTACGTAACGCAAGTGAAAGAATTCAAGTACCTTGGGGACTTGTTCACTGGTTCGGGCACCTGGTAAGGATGCCCCCTGGGCGCCTCGATAGGGAGGTGTTCCAGGCATGTCCAGCTGAGAGGAGACCTCAGGGAAGACCCTGACTCCACTCTGGCCTGGGAACACCTCGGTATCCCCCAGACAGAGCTAGTTAATGTGGCTTGGGAAAGGGAAGTTTGGGGTGCCCTGCTGGAGCTGCTGCCAATGCGACCCAATACCAGATAAGTGGTTGAGGATGATTGGATGGAAGTAAGAGAGGAACTTTTCTGTATATGCTATCCAGGAAATCATAGGAATACAAGCAAATATTATTTGGGAAGGTATTTAAACCCGCGCAGATGGTATTCAGGGAGGTAAAGGAATAAACAAGGGTGGGGGTCTACATCTGTCTTTACCTGGTTTGGAAGAGTTTCAGAGGAACAAAGAGGAAAAGGTGTTAACAAGGGAACAGAGAGAGAAGTGTGTTCACAGTAAACTTATCACCTGGAATAATGGAGTAAAGTGTGGACCAGGAATGTTTTTCATTGTGTAATAATATTTACAAAATGCTGCAGAATTTTTCTTCCTCTGCAGGTTTGCTGTTTCAGGATCCTGTTGTCTGTAGATTCACTGAGAGTAGTCCATGTTATGTAGCTCTGGGACAACAACTGCACCTGCAACTGCCCCTGGAGGATGTGTTTATTCTAAAGATCACAGACAAGACATCTACCGATCGTTTAATTTTACGATATAGAAAAAAACAAAGTAGCACACCAAAACCAAATCCCCCAAGATGGCAGTTTATTAAAGAAAATAAAACTATGATACTAACCAGTGCATCGAGGAGCGACTCTGGAACATACACTTTAGAAACCTTTGATGCAAACGGGAATAATAAAGGCAGTTATACTCTCCAGCTGAAAATTGAAGGTAGGACCACACAACCTCTAATCACATAGTTTTAGAATGCATTTTAACATTAGTCTATTTCAATTCTCTACAAATGAATTAATTTTGCGGAATTCTCTAATCTGATTGGTCAGAAGGTCTTTTCTATAGCAACAGCTCTGACAGTAGTGCCGACTGTCATTCAAATCACAGGTTTATATTAATGCAATTGTTCTGATGTGTTACCATTTCTATAGTATTGCCTAATTCACAGGAACGTATATGGCAGACACTCAGCAAAAAATTTATTTAAACACTGTTTTACGAAGAAAAATGTATAATAGTTGATATGGTGCTAAGTTTTCAATAAGATAACATTTTTCAAAAACATTTATGGAAGGAGTCTCCAGTGTCAGCACTTTTTTTATAGTACATTTTTGTCTTAGTAACTTAAAGAGAGATAAAAAAAAAAAACAGGTTGGTAAGGGAACATCTGTTTATCACTGCTATAACATAAGTGATAACAGGAACCAAGTTGTTTTGTTTTTAAACAGTTCCAGAAACATCTCTAGTTGTGACTAATTATGAATCATCCAAGTCAGAATTCACAGACCATGCTTACAGTGTCAGCATTTTTACTGTTTTATTCCACTTCTTCTTTTTATACAAACAAACGAAATGGAGTAAAGTGTGGACCAGGAATGTGTTTCAGTGTGTAATAATATTTACAAAATGCTGCTGATTTTTTCTTCCTCTGCAGGTTTGCTGTTTCAGGATCCTGTTGTCTGTAGATTTACTGAGAGTAGTCCATGTTATGTGGCTCTGGGACAACGACTGCACCTGCAACTGCCCCTGGAGGATGTGTTTATTCTAAAGATCACAGACAAGACATCTACCGATCGTTTAATTTTACGATATAGAAAAAACCAAAGTAGCACACCAAAACCAAATCCCCCAAGATGGCAGTTTATTAAAGAAAATAAAACTATGATACTAACCAGTGCATCGAGGAGCGACTATGGAACATACACTTTAGAAACCTTTGATGCAAACGGGAATAATAAAGGCAGTTATACTCTCCAGCTGAACATTGAAGGTAGGATCACACAACCACTAATCACATAGTTTTAGAATGCACTTTAACATTAGTCTATTTCAATTCTCTATGAAAGAAATGAACTCTGCTGAATTCTCTGATTGGTCAGAAGGTTTTTTCTATAGCAACAGCTCTGATAGTAGTGAAGACTGTCATTCAAATCACAGGTTTATATTAATGCAATTGTTCTAATGTGTTACCATATCTATAGTATTGCCCAATTCACAGGAACGTATATGGCAGACACTCAGCAACAAATTAATTTAAACACTGTTTTACAAAGAAAAATGTATAATAGTTGATATAATGCTAAGTTTTCAATAAGATAACATTTTTCAAAAACATTTATGGAAGGAGTCTCCAGTGTCAGCACTTTTAAATAGCACATTTTTGTCTTAGTAACTTAAAGAGAGAAAAAAAATAGAGGTTGGTAAGGGAACATCTGTTTATCACTTCTATAACATAAGTGATAACAGGAACCAAGTTGTTTTGTTTTTGAACAGTTCCAGAAACATCTCTAGTTGTGACTAATTATGAATCATCCAAGTCAGAATTCACAGACCATGCTTACAGTGCCAGCATTTTTACTGTTTTATTCCACTTCTTCTTTTTATACAAACAAACACAATGGAGTCAAGTGTGGACCAGGAATGTGTTTCAGTGTGTAATAATATTTACAAAATGCTTCTGATTTTTTCTTTCTCTGCAGGTTTGCTGTTTCAGGATCCTCTTGTCTGTAGATTCACTGAGAGTAGTCCATGTTATGTAGCTCTGGGACAACGACTGCACCTGCAACTGCCCCTGGAGGATGTGTTTATTCTAAAGATCACAGACAAGACATCTACCGATCGTTTAATTTTACGATATAGAAAAAACCAAAGTAGCACACCAAAACCAAATCCCCCAAGATGGCAGTTTATTAAAGAAAATAAAACTATGATACTAACCAGTGCATCGAGGAGCGACTCTGGAACATACACTTTAGAAACCTTTGATGCAAACGGGAATAATAAAGGCAGTTATACTCTCCAGCTGAACATTGAAGGTAGGATCACGCAACCTTTAATCACATAGTTTTAGAATGCACTTTAACATTAGTCTATTTCAATTCTCTACGAATGAATTTTTCAATAAGATAACTTTTTCAAAAACATTTATGGAAAGAGTCTCCAGTGTCAGCACTTTTAAATAGCACATTTTTGTCTTAGTAACTTAAAGAGAGAGAAAAAAAAATAGAGGTTGGTAAGGGAACATCTGTTTATCACTTCTATAACATAAGTGATAACAGGAACCAAGTTTTGTTTTTAAACAGTTCCAGAAACATCTCTAGTTGTGACTAATTATGAATCATCCAAGTCAGAATTCACAGACAATGCTTACAGTGCCAGCATTTTTACTGTTTTATTCCACTTCTTCTTTTTATACAAACAAACAAAATGGAGTAAAGTGTGGACCAGGAATGTGTTTCAGTGTGTAATAATATTTACAAAATGCTGCTGATTTTTTCTTCCTCTGCAGGTTTGCTGTTTCAGGATCCTGTTGTCTGTAGATTTACTGAGAGTAGTCCATGTTATGTGGCTCTGGGACAACGACTGCACCTGCAACTGCCCCTGGAGGATGTGTTTATTCTAAAGATCATAGACAAGACATCTCCTGATCGTTTAATTTTACGATATAGAAAAAACCAAAGTAGCACACCAAAACCAAATCCCCCAAGATGGCAGTTTATTAAAGAAAATAAAACTATGATACTAACCAGTGCATCGAGGAGCGACTATGGAACATACAATTTAGAAACCTTTGATGCAAATGGGAATAAGAAAGGCAGTTATACTCTCCAGCTGAACATTGAAGGTAGGACCACACAACCTCTAATCACATAGTTTTAGAATGCGTTTTAACATTAGTCTATTTCAATTCTCTACGAATTAATGAATTCTGCGGAATTCTCTAATCTGATTGGTCAGAAGGTCTTTTCTATAGCAACAGCTCTGACAGTAGTGCCGACTGTCATTCAAATCACAGGTTTATATTAATGCAATTGTTCTGATGTGTTACCATTTCTATAGTATTGCCTAATTCACAGGAACGTATATGGTAGACACTCAGCAAAAAAACAACAACCCAAAAACAATGTTTTACCAAGAACAATGTATAATAGTTGATAGAGCACTTTTTTATAGCACATTTTTCTCTTAAGGGAAACGCCATGTTAAGGAATTAAACCCCTTTTCCAAAAAAAAAAAAAAAAAAAAAATAAAAAAAATCTCTTTTTTTTTTTTATCTCTTTTTCCCAAAAAAAAAAAAAATTAAAAAAAACCCTTACCAAGAAAAATGTATAATAGTTGATATACTGCTAAGTTTTCTGTAAGATAACATTTTTTAAAAACATTTATGGAAATACCTATTTATAGCACTTTTTTGTCTTAGTAACAGAGAAATTAAACAAAAACAAAACAAAAAACAGAAGTTGTTAAGGGAAGAACTGTTTATCGCTACTATAACATAAGTCAGGGATCTCAAACTCAACAACCCTTTGGGCCGCTGGAGGTAGAGTATGGGTGAGGCTGGGCCGCATCAAATATTCCTCAAAAAAAGGGTTTCAAGTATTCCAAAAACAGTATAACTGATCCAATCTTCTTAATATTTAGTCATAACAATTCAGAACATACAGAACATGAATGGTTATTCAGAACATAGGCTTCTCCTCCTACTCCTTGCTGCCAGAGACTTGGCAGCGCTTACTCTTAAACAGCTGAGCCACTTTTGGCTTGAGGGAGGAAGCAACTGAGACCCTCAGTATGGCTCGAAGATGCTCATCTGTAAGTCTGGACCTGAACTTTTGATTTATTAAAGTTCATAGTGGAGAAGAGCTTTTCACACAGATAGGTTCTCTCATAAATTGTCCAAGCTTATCTGTTTTTCCACTCACCTCCCTGAACTTGACTGAGTTCAGAACTGCACTGCAGGTCAATTAGCTCCATCTGAAGCACGAGGGGGGGGCATCTTCCACATCGAAGAAGAAGGGGTAAGCAAAAATTTTAAACGTGGCTCTGTGTGTCTTGAAGTCTGCAAACCTGTGATCAAATTCTTCTTGTAGCTTTACAATGGTATCAGCATACTTCTCACCACTGAATGGTGTGCCTGAATCCATGAGCACCTTGCATGCTGGGAAATGGCAGAGGTTTGTCTGAGAAAGCTGGGAAGTAACACAAGTAACACAAGTTTTGTGGAGAATGCTCTGACATTGTCATAGGCAGCTCTGACAAGCTAGCCCTGGCCTTGTAACTTCTTGTTCAGTACATTCAGCTCCTGTGTGATGTCAACAAGAAAAGCTAAGTCCATTAGCCATTTGGGATCACAGTACAGGAACAGCCATCCCATCCTTATCCATGAAGGTTTTCAACTCAAAAAACCTCTTCAAGAAGTCCCCCCTGTTAAGCCAATGTACCTCGGTGAAGTAGAGCACATTCTCATGCTGATTCCATTTCATACAAAAAGGCACGGAACTGCCGGTGCTTTAAGCCCCTGCATCTGATATGGTTGATGCATTTCACAACCTCAGACATCACATTGTCATACTTCAGGCATTTGCTGATGGATAATGCAGTGCAAAGCAATGGCCTCTTCCACACCCTCCTCTTCCAGTTTTCTTTGAACAAGTGCCACCAGTCCATTTCTCCTCCCTGTCATTGATGGCTCCGTCAGTTGTTATTCCAGCAAAACTCTTCCATAGTAAGCCGGCATCCACAATGTCATCACACAGTTTGCAAAATATCTCCTGACCGGTGGTCTGTGAATGCATTGGAATCATTGTGAGCAAATCCTCCATCACTTTAAAATTGTCATCAACACCACAGACATATTGCGAGCTGCGCAGTGTCAGTGACGTCTGTGCTTTCATCAAGAGCGACTGAGAATAAATGGAAATGTTTAGCTTTCTCATGCAGTTGATGGTAAATGTTACCCGACAGGTCAGAAATGCACTCTGCCACTGTGTTGGCTGAAAGGCTGATGTTGGTAAACTGATCCTTCTTTTCCCGATAGACTATACTTGCAGCCTGTAACATGCACTGTTTGATGAACTCGCCGTCTTTAAATGGCTTTCCTGCCTTAGCAATCATCTCACTCACCATGTAGCTAGCTTCGACTGCTGCATCACTCTCTTTGCTTGCTTTCTTGAAAAAATCTTGTTGCCTCAGTAGACATGTTTTAAGTTTGGCGACCCGGTCCCCTCACTCATCTCCCTAGTATTTTGCATACTCCTCAGCATGTCTAGTTGAGTAATGACAGCTGATGTTATACTCCTTGTGCACCGCAACTTTATCTGTGCATATTAGACACGTCGGAATGCCCCTCTGCTCTACAAAAAATATTCAGTTTCCGACGTCTCCTGAAATTGTGCTCATCGCAAACCTCTCTCTTCATGGCAGGTTTTGAAAAAGACATGACTGGGTGACAAAAAAACGTATTTGCACTGGGTGACACTCCCAAAACACGTTTCAAGTGACATACGTTGATCATTCGTGTTGTTGTCACGAGCCTGAGCTATGCTAGCCCACAAGTGTTAAAAAATATAAAACGCCCAGGGCAACGACTCACGCCCAGCCCGGGCCGCACTAACACTAAGCTTTGATTCCAAGTAGGGGGCCACCAAATATCGTTCCGTGGGCCGCAATTGGCCCCTGGGCCACGGGTCTGAGACCCCTGACATAAGTGATAACAGGAACCAAGTTGTTTTGTTTTTAAACAGTTCCATGAACATCTCTAGTTGTGACTAATTATGAACTATCCGATTCAGAATTCACAGATCATACTTACGGTGCCAGCATTTCTACTGTTTTATTCAACTTCTTCTGTGTATACAAACAAACAAAACAAATCCCATAAAATGCCCATAAAGTGGCAACTATGAACATTTTTATATATTTGCACATATTTCTATGTAGAACTTGTCATTAGAATATATATTAGTGATACTTCACTTGCTACCACAATGACAAAGGCATGGTTAATAGATAAGGTCAGAGAAAGTCATGCGTTACTGAATCAGATAGGAACTGCCTTATAATAAAACATGGTAACATTATATATAATAAAAATCAAACAAAATATTATACAATTCTATTTGTTTTCATTATTACTGGCAGCATCAACAATTCTATTTGTTTTCATTATTACTGGCAGCATCATTGTTGTTAATGTCATGGCTTGATTTTTTTCTTTACTCCTTGAAAACTAACTCTACATTAAATGACTGAAATGTTTTTGTTTTTTAATCATCATCTTGTAGATTTCACTCTGATTATCCTGAGCTCGGTTTGTGTGCTTCTCGTTGTACTATTGGTCTTAGCCTTCTACATATTCAAGAGACTAGGCCTGTGGGAAAAAAAGGTCAGAAGGTTACACTTTTTCAAATGTATTATTTTTTTTTACATGGCTTAACGTTTTAGATGCGAGAAGATTAAGGACATGATGTACCCTCCAATCATGTGGCAGCAGGACAATGCATAGAGAATCCTCTAGAAATGGGACAAGAGTTTCAGTTAATCTTCATAAATGAACTGAAATCAGAATGGGGGAAAAAAAAATTCTCAGTACCATGGTATGGTTGTTGTTTGAATTCAAAAACTGCTGATGTCCTGTGGTTTTCAAACGCAGCAATCTGTAGAGTTGGCACAAAATGGTGTGAAATACTCTAACCATTGTTAGTCTAGCACTAATAGATGCTATGGTCAAAGTCACATTTTTTGAAATCACACTGTAGGAAAATAAGCGTTCTGAAATATAAAGCAAAAAACAAACAAGCACACTAAAAAAAATCCTCACTGAAATCACATTTTTATTTTTGATGTGAATGTGAATGTTAATGGAAGCTCAATAACCTGTATCTACAAGACCTTATGTGTTGTGCTGTTGCCACATGATTGGCTGATTGGATAATTGCTAATCATGTGGCAGGTGTACAGGAGTTTCTATTAAAGTGGACGGTGAGTGTATTTCTCAGTAGCTCTATGGAGTTTAATAGATGTGTGGGTGTGTTTTGTTGACAGCCCCGTCTCAGGATGGCAAGAAGCTCGTGTACGCATACATCATCCATTTAACCACAAACAAGACAAGACCAACTACATGTAAGACTTTAACACACTTTAATCCTATGTGCTTCATTAATGCAAACACCTTTCATGGATTTAATACACTTTAATACACACAAAATAGGGTAGGTATTGGATTATCAGTATGGAGGCATACTACAATGAGGAAATTTGAAATATGAAACTGTTTAATGTTGTGCTCTTTAAAAATAGAGTGATTTCAAGGTGGAGACAGATGGAAGTGCAGACTAAGTTTTAATAAAGACCAAAACAAAACACAAAAACACACTATTACCTTGTGGCAAAAAACACTAAGGCAAAGAAAAAACATTAACAAAGACAGAAATGACTGCAACAAAAGATAATTAAAGCAAGACAAAGAGTGTAGTGAAAACTGTGACTATATATACACACACAAGTGCTCATTATCATGAATGAGAAGTGCAGGTGGTCATGTGATAGTGGTGCAGTGGCTGCTAGGAACTGAAGTCCAGATTTCCTTCGAGATATCCATGACTGGAACATTTTTATTGGTAGTGTTTAGTGTTTTTGGTTATGCAGCTATAATACTTAATCATGTTTGATTAGATCTTTTACATCTCAATTAAGATTTTAACCAAATTTTCTGAGCTAGGGAAATGGACCAAATGGCAGATTATGTAGGCATTTAATTAAACAGATTAATAGTGCAAAAAGTGCCATAGGAGATTTTTGAAACTTGAGTTGACTCCAAATTAGCTAGGATTTGTAATTAAGAATATAATTACATGCATCTCCAGTCCCAGCGTGGATCAGTTTGAATTTTTGCCCATTATGACTCTATTCTAGATTTTAGTTTATACTTTTAGGTTTACTGCTTGACCTACCCCAGCTATACCTTGGCCAAAGCTTTTAGCTCATTTTGGCCAACTAGTAAATAAACCTTTTCACTAGAAAGTTGTTAGGCATAGTTACAAACAGTGTACATATTAATGTTTGTGTATTTAATCCTATTTAATCCCAAACCGGTTGGGTTAATTAGGATGATTCTAAGGGCCCTTTTCAGACAATGGGCCCAACAGAACCCCATACTTTCCTGTATGATTTTGGTATTTAAATGGCCCCTTTGCCCAATAATCTATTAAGACGCACACTATAATCCATACCCTCAGACTGTGCCAAGTGCACGTGTGTGTGTCCTTAAGACATCTGTGGATTACTCAGAAATGTATCACTTCACAGTTGTGAGTCGTTACATGCATCAGGTAGATGGCAAGAGATTGTGCAGACAAACTCGGGATACCAAAAGAATAAAGAAAAACGTGAAAAAAAAGAAGGGATAGCAAGATGGGGAAGATGGCTAGTCACCCATTTTTTTTTTTTTTTTTTAAATAAGGTGATTTATGTTCCCTGTTTTGTGCTATGATTCTGAAGCTGTTATAATTAACACAAAATATAAATTCTCAGTTACTTACCCCAATGTTTATCCTTGGAAGTAATCATCCAATAATGTATATTTTTTCCACGCAATTGAGCAATGGTAATAGAGCATCGAGCTTCAAAAAGGTTGGAAAACCACCAGGCGACAATAAAATTAGTCCAGTGTTGTGTGGGTGTGTGTGTGTGTGTGTGTGTGTGTGTGTATTCAAGTTTTACAAAGCCTTTTTTACAAAACAGATTTCCTTGAGGAATTGATCGAAATTTAATGCAATATAAATATACTTTAATTGTCCTGAATGAGTTTATGAGAGAAATGTTATGATGTGTGATTCATGAGTGAGCCATTTGTTTGTGTCTGGTCAGTGTTCTTTTCAGTGAATTGAAGAATCCCGTTGATAAAGCCAGTCTGAATGATTCATTCACGAATAGAACTGATGTGATTCTCAAGTTAAATCCAATGATTCAATGATCCTGTCGCTGTTTTAGTTCATTTCCACATTCTTTCTGGAGCTGCTGCTGTGTGAAACTTATTCACTAAATTATTATTATTATTATTATTATTATTATTATTATTATTATTATTATTATTCATTTTTCTTGGTACTTGGGGAATACTGTAGAGTATTTGGATAAAAGTGCCTGCTAAATGAATAAATGTAAAACCTGACTATTATTTGCACAGTAATCTCACCACAGTAGGATCATGGGTTTCACAGTCCCTGCTGTAAAATGGATGAGCCTGACCAGTATAAACACAATCTAATTACTTAACATGTTGCGTGTATAAAAGGAGCATAGTAACTCTCATACTTGTTCATATTTGTCTTGTGACAGCAGAAGACTAATAGCAATGTTGGGTATTGGCCCAGAGAAGGTGGTGATGATGATGATGATGATGATAATAATAATAATTAATAATAAAAATAAATAACTTGTATAGCACCCTTTATTTGTAATGTTGTGACTTCAGCATTATAAAGTTCTGTCTGCCTTTTTCATCAAAACATTTCCACTCACAGATTTGCTGTTCAGTGATCTGCTCCAGGGCGCTCTGGACCTCAGAGCCAAGATAAAGGAGTGGCTACAGGACAACTCTGTGAATGTCATTGAGTGGCCCAGCCAGAGCCCAGACTGATTGATTGATCTCTGGAGAGATCTGAAAATGGCTGTGCACCAATGCTCCCCATCCAACCTGATGGAGCTTGAGAGGTCCTTCAAAAACCAATGGGAGAAGCTGCCCCAAAATAGGTGTGCCAAGCTTGTAGCATCATACTCAAAAGGACTTGAGGCTGTAATTGGTGCCAAAGGTGCTTCAACAAAGTATTGCACAAACGCTGTGAATACTTATGTACATGTCCTTTTTTTTTTTTTTTTTTTTTTAATAAATTTGCAAAGATTTCAAACAAACGTCTTTCATGTTGTCATTATGGGGTATTGTTTGTAGAATTTTGAGGAAAATAATGAATTTAATCCATTTTGGGCTAGGGCTGTAACATAACACAATGTGGGAAAAGTGAAGCGCTGTGAATACTTTCCGGATGCACTGTATGTGATAAAGTTTGCATTCACAGTAACATTGTTTTGAACATGCATCAGACACCATGGTCTTATACCACAGTCCAGCTTTTGTGACTGTGATGAGACCAAAATGACTTGGTTGTTGTGACATTTATAGACCATGAACGTATGTGTGAGGAAAAATATTTTGTCAGTTAAGACAACCATACCACAGTGGTGCTGATCACACAAGCGATGTGTTCTCGCTTACAATTCAAAGAAGCTAGGCAGTATACATTTAAATACTTTATGTTGATAAACACATTTCGCTCATCAACAGAGAGCTGTTTATTGATCAACTCTGGATAAACTAGCAAGACTTTTCTTTAATTGGCCAGCTAAACACACTCTTTCTTTCTAGTAACGTCGGATACAGGAAGTAACCAATTATAAAAGTTTGAAACTTCCTCTACTTCTCATTAAAGCATTATTAGTACTGTAAAAGGAGATTCATCTTGCTCATCTTGAGATCACGCACGATCAAGATCTCCATCAAGTACAGAGAGGACTGTTCTCTGGACAAAATGAGAATACAGGTCATCTTTGAAATCCTGCTGATTTTCACAAAAGCTGCCATGGGTAGGTTTTATCCTCTCAAAATGCACAATTTATTTATAACATGTACAGCTTATGCTTTATGGAATGACAAATAAAATAAATGTGGGTTAAACAAGTGAAACCAAATATCAGTAAATCAGTCATCTTTTAAGGAAGACTTCCTGCACTTCAAAAGTAGAAAAACTTCATCAATAAAATAATGTTTTTAGAAAAAAAAACACATACAAGGAAAATAGGACTTCCACTGGCACTAAATGGTCTAATATGTATATAAAAATTACATTTTGATGTGTACAAATGGCCTGAAAAAGATTCCCTGAAAAAGATGTCTCCCTCTCCTCTTTAGTCGCCGATGGTTTCCAAAAAGAATTTCAAATTTCAATTCGTCTGAGCACAGAACAGTTTTCTACTTTGCCTCAGTCCTTTTTAAATGAGCTTTGGCCCAACACTGAGTTTCTGGATCATGTTCACATATGGCTTCTTCTTTGCATGATAGAGCTTTAACCAGCATTTTTGGA
Organism: Ameiurus melas; assembly: GCA_012411365.1. Taxonomy (NCBI): domain Eukaryota; kingdom Metazoa; phylum Chordata; class Actinopteri; order Siluriformes; family Ictaluridae; genus Ameiurus; species Ameiurus melas. Next base: position 17,848,995 of record CM022753.1, read on the forward strand.
TGGCACGGCAAACTGTGTTCACAGACAATGAATTCTGGAGGTGTTTCTGAGCCCATGCAGTGATTTCCATTACAGAATCATGCCTGTTTTTAATGCAGTTCCACCTGAGAGACTGAATATCACGGGCATGCAATATTGATTTTCACCCTTGTCCCTTCTACACAGAGATTTCTCCAGATTCTCTGAATCTTTTGATATTATGTACTGTAGATGATGAGATTTATGATGAGGAACATTATTCTGAAATTATTCTACAATTTGCAGATGCAGTTTTTGGTGAACCTCTGCCTATCTTTACTTCTGAGAGATTCTGCATCTTTAAGATACTTTTTTTTTTAAATACCCAGTCATGTTACTGACCTGTTGCCAATTAACTTAAGTAGTTGTAAAATATTCCTCCAGCAGTTGCCCCCATCCCAAGTTTTTTGAGATGTGTTGCAGCCATCAAATTCAAAATTACCTTATTTTTTCTGAAAATGGTACATTTCCTCAGTTTAAACATTTGATATGTTTTCTATGTTCTTTTGCAAATCTCATAAAACCCATATGCTATTTACAAATCATTGCATTCTGTATTTACATTTTACACAGTGGCCCAACTGTTTTGGAATTGGGGTTGTACAACACACACACACACACACACACACACACACACACATATATATATATATATATATATATATATATATATATATATATATATATATATACACGTATATATATATATATATACACATATATAAAAACGATATATGATTATAAATCTACTCTTTGGATGATGTTGGGTAACAAAATTTCATTCTGAACATAATCTTCAGAAAAAGACACAGTTTGTTGAAATTTGAAAACACATGCACAACAAAAGTTTATCTGCCATTGTTCAGAATAAAATCTAACAAATATGTAAATGACTCTCCCTCTCTTTCTTTAGGTTGCTTCTTAGTGATTTTCATCAAATATGTGTACTTATTACCACTTTTTTATTAAAAAGTGTAGCACAGTTTATAGAGGTGTGTAATAATATTAAGAATGCAGCAGGTTTGCTTTTTCAGGATCCTGTTGTCTGTAGATTTAGTGAGAGTAGTCAGTGTTATGTAGCTCTGGGACAACAACTGCACCTGCAACTGCCCCTGGAGGATGGGTTTGATCTAAAGATCACAGACAAGATATCTACCACTCGTTTAATTTTAAGAATTTTAAGAAACACCCAAAGTAACCCTCCAAAACTAACTTCCCCAATATAGCAGTTTGTTAATGATAATAAAACTATGATATTAACCAGTGCAGAAAGGAACGACTCTGGAACATACACTCTAGATACTTATGATGCGAACTTTAGATACTTATGATGCAAAGGCAGTTATACTCTCCAGGTGAACACTGACGGTAGGACCACACAACCTGAAATCAGATCACACATCACACTACAAGAAGTTATTTCATAAGTACATAAAAGATCATTTGTTTATTGTTTAATCAACAAAATATCATGATAGCAAACAACATTTTGAGAACATCCTCTAAACCAGACGTTTACTAACTGCGGCCCGCAGCAAATTCTAAAAAGACAATGGCATATGGGCCACTCATGAAACTTGCACTTGACTGTATTGTACTTCTCAGTCGACACTATGAAATCAAACATCATACTCACCCTACACTGGTGCAGACCGACAAGAGAAAGTTGCATAAATGGCAGCTAGCTCAACAACAGTATTTTCCTGTGCTAACAAAATACAAGAAAGCCACGATAGCCAGCTACGAGGTGACTCAATTCATCGCCCGACATGGGAAAGCTTTCTCAGATGGGGGCTTCATAAAACGGTGCCTTATTAAAGCCGCAGGAATAATGTGCCCAGAAAAGATGCAGGAATTCAACAACGTGAGCATGTCCAGAAACATAGTTGTGCAGAGAATCGAAGACTTCTCAGCTAAATTTAAACATCAAGTGTCCGATAAAGCTTGTGCTTTTGATTTTTACTCGATTGCATGTGTGGCAGGGTAAGTCATTTTCCTGTCCTGTTGGCTCTGCTTGGGATATGGTTTCGGCAGGCAAGTAGGATGAGAGCTACTCGATTATTTAAGGACTCTTATTTTGATAAGCAGATATGTGTCTTGGTGTTTCCGAGTCTCGCTCCCTATGGCATTTCTTGTTCCCATTTGCGTTCAGGCTTTGTTACGGTGTAAATGAGGTGAATGTCTCAAGGCTAATTTGTTAGTTTTTATAGTTTTAGAGCGGCGCAGGTGGCGCGTGCATTGTGGCGAATTGGCGCCGGAGATCGCATAAAGTGATGGCAACATTTATCCGGTGACTGAATGATATGTATATATGTGTGTGTGTGTTTATGTATGTCGAGCCGCGGTACTTGTGAGTAATCATACAACTTCGCGTCTGGTGTTTGTTCAATCTAATATTAAGTGCACCTCTCCATTCTTCACATTGGGACTGGGTAGATTCAGGTCGATATTCTGATCTTTGTGTTTAGGTGAAAGTGGGGAGTTGAGCATCTAAATCTTCTCTAAGACAAATCCCTAGCTGAAGACTTACACGTGACGCCGTGCTGTTTTGCTTTTCTTACTGTCCTGCTTTATGGTTTTGTTTTTCTTTAGGTTTGGTTTTTTTGTAACCACATGGTAAGCGTGAGTAGTCTGAGAGTGGTAAAATTAGTGTTCCTAGCCTCAAACCTGTTTCAGGTTTGTTCCACATAACCACTCAACTACTGAGAGGGTGTATGTTAAGCCTTATTGTCTCCATGCTATAGTATCCATAACTGTCACTTGTATGGTTTACCATAATTCTGGTTCTGTTTAGGTGCTGCCTCTGTCGTGTGGTGGTGTTAGTGGGCCTGCGTGTTATAGCCACCACACCTGTCTGTAATATTTGTCTGTCTGGTTATTGTTTAGTGTCTGTGTAACTTTGGGTTAACTGGTGTCTTCTTTCTTTCTCTCCAGGAGCCGGGGAGGCTAGCTACATTTATTCGGTGGTGTGTGTGCTTCACAGCGTGCTCAGTGAGCCAACATAACAACTTCCTTATGGTGTATGTAGTGTTTGATTTTGGTGTGACTTGCAGTGGGTTTGGATGACGTCCTGAGCTATAGCTGGCCTGCCTTGTCCCTTCCAAACCTGGGCCTGGAGAAGTTCTTAGTTTTAAAATACTTACTGTGCTTTATGGGGAAACCTATTTTATTTTCATGTCAAGTTTTAAATGATTCTCAAGTGTCATAATAGAATATAAACTTTATATTTGTACTCATGTCTCACACTCGCGTTCCTTGCCCCAATTGGTGAAACTTCTGTGTGCCTTTATTTGGGAGTATTTCCCTGGTTCTCCCCCAGGGTGGTGTAGTTGGATTTACTGAATTTGGCATAAATGTTTCCCTCCACTTGGGAATATTGCCATACATGTGATGAGAGCATCCTCACACCTCCAGGGTCGGGGGTTTGATTCCCACCAGGGCCATGTGTGTGCGGAGTTTGCATGTTCTCCCCGTGCTGCGGGGGTTTCCTCCCCCAGTCCAAAGACATGCATGGTAGGTTGGTTGGCATGTCCTAAATTGTATTTATTTATTTATTTTGTGGGTAGTTGATAACTTTTGCATTACGGAGGAGTATAGAAAATATATCGAAAATATGTATAAAATTAGCTAGGACTTGTAATCAATGTGTATAACTCACTTCTGGATATGTTAATGAAGTGTATTCAATATGAAACCTGCATTTAGAATTACTCCTTAAAGTATAATCAAATAACGTGTATGGGTTAAAAAGCATAGTCTATATGTATAATCAATAGTTAAACCATTATTCTATGGAGTTAGATTATGCTTCTTATCAAGTAATATTCTGAGTGTGGATTGAGTTAGAAGAATTCTGTGTCTTACTAAACAGTGGGCCTAATTACTTTCTGTGGCTAATCTAAAACTATAAGATCCAACAGGTCGTCTTCCAAGTGTGTAAAGCAAAAACCTGTGTTTGTTTAAACTCAGTTTCACCTCTAAATGTGTAAATTAGAGGTTTTGGGTTTTGTCTAAAGCAGACTTACTCTGTGGTAGTAAGACCAGAGCTTGTGTTTATCTAAATGCAACTTCACTTTATGGTAGTAATTTGGACACATTTCAGAACTGGCTTTCTAAAACAGAGCCTCTTAAGATTGTAAATCAGTGCCAAAAGATAAGAATCAACAGAAAGGAACCAAGATGCGGCTATAGGATCAAATATGTGTCATGGTAAACAAACCCAGGTCTGGCAAAACTTTTAAAGAATATACAACTGGCTGCGCATGCGCCACAAAGATAAGGTATCCTATGGACATGAATAATTAGTTAAATCAGCGGAGATTGGTCAGTTCTAAAAAAGAAAAAAAAGAAACGTTGAATGCCACACATAGGAATTAGGTTTACTGTTTTGGGAAGTATATAAAGACATGTTTGTGTATGTACAATTTGGACTCTGTAGACAGTCACACTTTATTGGTTTCCAATAAAGTTGATTACGTTTGACATCTACAAAACTCTGTCTTTGATGTATTTGACTTAGGCTAGAAAGGTTGATTTTATCCACAACAGGAGCTGCTTGATCTTAGGAGTTTAAAGGGCACAACAACATGTAAGGGTATTGTTTTTAAAAAGCTGTCAAATGCAACTGACAAGATGGAATTTAAATGGTACAAGCTATGTGTGTTTGCAATGGATGGTGCTCCAGTGCAAAAGAATGGCCTCTATGGCGTGTGCTGGTATGAAAGAAAGTGGAGGTGAGGCTGTTAAAATGCACTGTATCATCCACCAAGAATCCCTCTGTGCCAAGACAGTCCAGCTTGAGGATGTGATGAACACTGACGTGAAGAGTCAACTAAAGGTGAGCACGAGGATGGTACCACAGAGAATTTCATGCCTTTCCATCTGATGTCGAAGCTGAATAAGGGTTTTCTTTCTCGCCTATTGGAGCATTGTTGCAGCAACACTGTTCCCACTATAGGTGATTTAAAAAAAAAACATATTACACAGTATTCAAATGTTAAGCTCAATTTAATATAGTCAAATTTTTCTGATAAATGTTGATGTTAACAAAGACTAACTTTTTGTATAATAAGCTTAAAATAGCCATCCCATTTCCCCCCACCCCTTATTTTTTACCACTTTATACAAGGCTGTGAAGGGGATCATCCAGACTAAGAAGCAATATTAAGTTGCTGTTTTGAGAATGAACTGCATATTTTTGTAACAAAAATAGGAAAACCCATTAATGGAAAGTTGTGAGGTAGGCTTGCTTAATATTAAAAAAAAATAAAAAATTTAAAGGCATATTCAATTATCAAGCATGATTTACCTACATTACTGCCTGCAAAACCTCCGCCGGTGTTCATATGATTAGTGCTCATCCTTCAGCCTTGCCAACATGATTAACACAACCAGAACCATACAGCCCTTCCCAGTGACTAAGGCTGTAGTGCACCTCACTTGCACTGTTAATGCATGCTCAGTGCCACTGGTTCCATATGTCAAAATATATAATATAGTTTGTATATTATGTAACTTCATTTTTTACAGGTCTAGGTCAAAGGTCATACTCATCATAATTAAATATAATTATGACAGGTCAAAGGGTCACGATAATCACTTGTAATTATGTTAAATCTGGTTCCAATATATTCCAGACATACGCGAGCACACAAGTGGTTTCCTTTCCCATAGATTGTGATACGCTCATGAGTTAGGCCAAGGTCAGAAAGGTCAATGATAATTATTTCTGCATATTCATAGCTATAGCTTTAACATGCATATAACCCCTGCCCCTCCCTGCTTAGGTTGTTAGTTGTTTGACCTTTTTTGACCTAGGCCTAACTCAGGAAATGATAATTATTGATGCATGTTCATTCCTATTGCTTTTCCTATAGCTCCGAAGCAGTTCTGCAGAAACATACACACACACACACACACACACACACATACAAATGCTCTCTCTCTCTCTCACACACACACACACACACACACACACACACATAACCTGTCCAATCAGAACAAAAGAAAAGAAAATTGCTCCATCCGGTAGGTGACGTTAGTAGTTATATCATACACTTTCTGTCAAACTGTCAAAGTGTGTGTGTGATAATTTATGGCCCTCTGTGCTTCCCTGACTGGAGGATCTGTAAGGGTGGTGAAATACGTCTGAAAAGAAATAATGTTTTTAATATGGGGATATGTTTGTGTTACTGTGTGGCGTTATATCGTTTGTGTAAACACAATGTTAGAAAAGCATGATGTTTGAATTTGTACATATAGGAGTAGAATATTTGTTTTGTGAAAATAATGAAAACAAATGTTGATTATGTTTTTAGGGATCTCGGTTTGCATTTGAATAAAAGGTTTAGGAGGTAAAGCGTTTTTTTTTTTTTTTTTTTTTTAAGAATCTGTTTAATGGAGTCGTTTGTATTACACACATTCTAACCACAAACATTTAGGATGTAAAAATGATTAAAAGAACTGTTTAAAAATAATCCGTATTACTAGTGTTCCAAAAACACACAAAAACTTTAGGCTGTAAAAATGGTTAAACGAGCTGTTTAAAAAGAATAGCGCATATCTTTTAAATAAAGATCCTTACGAGGTAAAAATATTAAAGTGTCGCCGTAATGTTTAAACTAGGAGATTTTTTCCAGAGATGTATTCCAATCACTGTGTAAAAGCAGTAAAACAAACCCAACCTCTCTCTCTAAACCCCGCCCACACATACGTGTTTTCAGATACGCCTCTCTCTCGCTCTCTCTAAACACACCCATACACATGTTTTCATTGTGGCCAGTACGTTCTGTCCATCCATCCATCTTCAACCACTTATTCCTGCTTCAGGGTGCAGGAAGCATCGGGCACAATCACATACACACTCACACACCCATTCACACACCCACTCACACACCAAACCAGAGTACCCGGAGGAAACCCGATCAATGTTTAATATGGGCATGTGTTTTAGTTACTGTGTGGGTTATTTCGTTTGTGTAAACACATTGTTATATAAAGCATGATGGTTGAATGTGAATATATAAGAGCAGAATGTTTGCTTGTGAAATAAATGAAAACAACTGTTGATTACGTGTTTGTGAGAACGGCGTGACTTTGAATAAACATTTACTGAAATAAAACCCCTGAAACAGATAAACCATCGATATTGCAAAAGAAATGTAACAAATGTTTTTACATACATTCTAAACATAAACCTTTAGGAGGTAAAAGCGTTTAATAGTGCTGTTTAAAATAATTGTGCGGTTTGTTTCAACTATAAAAAAGATTTTGGAAAATGGTTCGCCAATGAGGATACTTATACAGAACTGCCGCTAAATGCATACGGTTTTGTATATGCTTTGACATCCCATGTCCCCACTGGCTGACAGTCAAGTCGTGTAAATTCATGACCTCTGTAACACTGTTTGATCTGAATGTGTGATCTTTCCTGGCAGTTGTCTGTCTGTGTGAGAGAGAGACGTGTGATTTCTGGGGGTTTGGCTGACTAGAATTCTTACAAATGTGTTTATGTTAACGAATTAAGGAGAGAGTTGTGAGTCTCAGTGCTAAAATAATGGTTAAGAAGCTGTAGTTAAAACACAGAAGAAACTCTGCAACTATCTGTTACAATGTCTGCTCCGAGAAATCCTAATACCCCTAGAGCAACACTATGTATTCACCAACAAGAGGACCTGTTGAAATGAGAGAGAACCTGACTTCTGTTCCAAGAAAAAAAAAACCCAAGATGTTAGTTTGGCAATTTATTCATGAAGAAATAGTAAAGACGTTGTTGTTTAACCCTGAGCAGGGCGTCAACAACTCCAAAGATCGTGTTTTAAGGCAGAGGGTTTTATTTAGGAGGTAGAAAAACATTTAATGATGATGTTTTAAAAGTAACGGGTGTTTCGTCCATAATGGAAAAAAATAAAAATGGTTGTACTTCGATGTGAAATAAATCAGTGGAGACACTGAGTACATTTCTGTTCCACAGTCTATAAGGATCCCCACCATTAATGTAGAGTGACAAATGTACACACCCTCCGTGACTACATTACTTAAGTTTTGAGTATTTTTATTTTGTGATGGCAACAAGACAAAACTAATGTACAATACATTTGGTATCTGGTGATTTTAGAATTAGACCCCAACTGTCAAATATGTTTTGACATAGAATGTGAATTGCTTTGTCAGACAAAGAGCATGATGGTATGGAAAGAGTATGATGAGGTGACCTAATGCGTAGGAGTTCTACAGTATTTTGACTTGGGAACACACCAACATGATCCTCAGAGAGGATGTATATATAATATAGATCAGATCACCAGTATGTCTTTACCCAATCCTGATCTGGAGTCAAAGTTATTACTTTTTATTTCCTCGTATGGGTTTATGACAGTGAGCAGTCATATACACTATAGGCCAAAGTTATAAAATCACGCGAGTTATCTTTAAAGGTTCCAAAATATATGAACAGTTAAGGCAATTTTCCAACAGAACAGACATTTATATATTAGACATATTAGAAATATTAGACATTTACTGTAAACTAGTGTAAAAAAAATCTCAAATATTTCGGTGAAAATGTTTTTTCCATATTAAATGCAGCATATTAGAAAAGATAGTACAGACTTTATGGGTGTGTTTAGAGAGAGCGAGAGAGAGCGAGAGAGGCGTATCTGAAAACACGTATGTGTGGGCGGGGTTTAGAGAGAGAGGTTGGGTTTGTTTTACTGCTCTTACACAGTGATTGGAATACAACACTTTAATATTTTTACCTCGTAAGGATCTTTGTTTAAAAGATATGCGCTATTCTTTTTAAACAGCTCGTTTAACCATTTTTACAGACTAAAGTTTTTGTGTGTTTTTGGAACACTAGTAATACGGATTATTTTTAAACAGTTCTTTTAATCATTTTTACATCCTAAATGTTTGTGGTTAGAATGTGTGTAATACAAACGACTCTATTAAACAGATTCTTTAAAAAAAAAAAACACGCTTTACCTCCTAAACCTTTTATTCAAATGAAAACCGAGATCCCTAAAAACGTAATCAACATTTGTTTTCATTATTTTCACAAAACAAATATTCTACTCCTATATGTACAAATTCAAACATCATGCTTTTCTAACATTGTGTTTACACAAACGATATAACGCCACACAGTAACACAAACATATCCCCATATTAAAAACATTATTTCTTTTCAGACGTATTTCACCACCCTTACAGATCCTCCAGTCAGGGAAGCACAGAGGGCCATAAATTATCACACACACACACTTTGATTGACAGTTTGACAGAAAGTGTATGATATAACTACTAACGTCACCTACCGGATGGAGCAATTTTCTTTTCTTTTGTTCTGATTGGACAGGTTATGTGTGTGTGTGTGTGCATCATATTTTTGGTAGGATGTGTACAGAAATTCATTATAAACAATTGCTTAATTTCATCAGCCTTATGTATGTGTGTGTGTGTGTGTGTGTGTGAGAGAGAGAGAGATAGAGAGCATTTGTGTGTTTGTGTGTGTGTGTGTGTGTGTGTGTGTGTGTGTGTGTGTGTGTCTGCAGAACTGCTTCGGAGCTATAGGAAAAGCAATAGGAATGAACATGCATCAATAATTATCACTGACCTTTTTTGACCTAGGCCTAACTCACGAAAACAACTAACAACCTAAGCAGGGAGGGGCAGGGGTTATATGCATGTTAAAGCTATAGCTATGAACATGCAGCAATAAATATCATTGACCTTTTTGACCTAGGCCTAACTCATGAGCGTATCACAATCTATGGGAAAGGAAACCACTTGTGTGTGCGCGCGTATATCTGGAATACATCGGAACCAGATTTAACATAATTACAAGTGATTATCGTGACCCTTTGACCTGTCACAATTATATTTAATTATGATGAGTATGACCTTTGACCTAGACCTGTAAAAAATGAAGTTACATAATGTACAAACTATATTATATATGACAAAGTTCAGCTGCAGGGTCGTCATCCAGGTAACACCATTCAACAACACTCCTTTAACTCCGGAATGTCTCCTGGTGGTGGAGCAGTGGCTAGTGATGTAATTAATATTAAAGATTTGGAAAAGTTTGGGCTCGTCCCGGATTTGAATCAAGGACCTCTCGCACCCTAAGTGAGAATCATACCCCTAGACCAGGGGTGCCCAATACATCGATCACGATCGACCGGTCGATCGCAAAGGAAGTGCGGTTAGATCACCATTAAACCGAAGACATATCACTTCCATGCGGAATGGGAGGATTTTTTTTCTTGATGTCATATTCGAAGTGCGTTTGTCTGATCTGCCAAGCTACCATTGCTATTCCGAATAAGGGAAATGTGGAGCGGCACTTTAGGACTGTTCATAAAAACTACGACACTGACTTCCCTCCGAAAAGCGAGCTGAGAAAGGAAGGTGAAGGAACTAAAATCACAGTTGTCCGGACAGCAGTCATTTTTTCACGGCTGACTTCAAATGCTAAGGCAGCATCGTTCCGGGTGAGTCACTCATAAAAGAGGCATTCGTAGACCCAGCTGACTCGCTGTTTCGGGACTTTAAAAACAAAACCGAAATATTATCTTCAATCAAAGCTCTCCAGCTATCAAGAAGTAGTTACACGGCGCTGTGAAGTCATGGCCGAGGATTTATGGAGAGAAGGAAAGTTTCTTTTGCTGTTAAACATGCAGAATACACCTAAATCAGTGATGATCAGTGGCTGCTGGACTTGGCATTTTTAACCGATCTGACCAACATGTTAAATGAGTTTAATTTGGAGCTGAAGGAAAAGACAAAACCACGGTCGATATGATCAGCTCACTTAATGCCTTTAAACTGAAAATGCAACTTCTGTCCTCAAAGCTGCAGCGCCATGATTTTGGAAACTTCCAAAACCTCACGTCAGATCTGGAGACGCAGCGGAAGGCTTGTGTGCAGTTGAACATTGCACGCTACACGGAGCAGATTGACAGCTGTCGGTCAAAGTTTCACAGACGCTTTCAAGACTTTCAAGACCTGAACTCGACTGAAGTGGAGGATGAGATTTTGAAACTACAGACTGACCTTCAGCTGAAGTCCAGAGCACACGGACAGTTTTGGAACTTACTCACAAGGGAAAAGTACCCAAACATGAGGAAATGTCCAACCTCCTTGACTGCATTATTTGGCTCTGCTTATTTATGTGAGTCAGCCTTTTCCCACATGAAGATTATTAAGTCCAAATACCATTCCACAATGACTGATCATCATTTGGAGGCCTGCTTGAGGCTGGCTACCAGCAGCTACTGTCCGGACTGTGCAACCCTGGCTGATTCTATTCAGTGCAGGTCCTCAGAGTAAGGTATTAACCAAAAATGTACTGAATTGGAGTGTACCACAAGGGTTCATGCAGTTATACAAGGTACATAAACATATATTGTGTGTATATATATTTAAAGTATACTCTCTCTCTCTCTCTCTCTCTCTCTTTATATATATATATATATATATATATATATATATATATATATATATATATATATATATATATATAGATAGATAGATAGATAGATATGTTTCGCGTTTTTAATGTAGGTAAATCTCCTTGACTGGTCATGTTAAAAGTAGCTCGCAAGTCAAAAAAGTGTGAGCACCCCTGCCCTAGACCAATGAGCCAGATAGAAGATATTTAGGAGGTTCATATCATAATTTACCACTTGTCTACAACACAGATGTTGGAGGAGTTTCCGTAAAACGCGATGTGTTCTTTGTGTTATTTGAGGGCATTACATAGAACAAATTTTTGGTTACTAATGATTATGCACATTTATGCCAAATATCTTTCTATAGGCTACTGCAGAAAAAACAAAACAAAACAACAACAACAAAAAAAACACTACATTGAAGTCCAAATCAGAGTTCCCTGAGGTGCTGTTTATTATACTTCTTAATTTTAATGTTATTGTTAACACAAAAGTACTCATAAGATTACTGCTCATCCTCCAGCCTTGTCAACATGCCTAACACAACCAGAACCATACAGGCCTTCCCAGTGATTAAGGCTGTAGCAAGCCTCACTGGCACCATAAAAAATAAATATATATATATATATATATATATATATATATATATATATATATATATATATATATATATATATATATATATATATATGTATATGTATATATATATATAAATTTCATGTGTAATATGAATTTACTGGGAATACATTAGGAAAAAAGAATGTGAAGTATGTAATTGTGCAGGATTAAACTGATATTATAAAGACTGCTGGAGCTGGTATAAAGCCTCTCACATTATATTCTCATACAGTATGTCTACAATACAAAACTGTAGATTTGTCATGTAAACAGGAAATGTAGGATAAAAAATCTAATCTTCTTACGTTTGTTGTTAATTTATAGCTGTCCAATGCAGAGTTTTGTTATAGTGAGACATTTTATTAAAGACAACAGTCTTTACAAATAGTGTGAGTAGGTCTTACCTGATATTCCTATCTTCTTAGGATACTGATATCTTCTTAGGTTCCTGCCCAGAGATACAGAATGAACTAATCTATCCCAGGTTACCTCAGACAGTATCAATTTAATATCTGGAATAGACATAAATAGTGATATGACATCAGACACCATGGTCCTATACCACGGTCCAGCTTGAGTGACTGTGATAAGACCAAAATGACTTGGGAGTTGTGAGCAGTGTACAGACCATCAAAGTGTGAAAAAAATTTCATACAAGATAATCAGACCACAGACCACTTGGAGTTCTCATTTACATGTCAAGGGTGCTAGCTGGTGATCACGGAAATTCTTCACGTTAATAAAGAAACACATTTCACTCAGCAACGGAGAGCTGTTTATTGATCAAGTCTATGAAAAAATTAGCAAGATTTTTCTTTAATAGACAGTCTAAACACACCTATATATTTCTACTGTAATTATAGAAAATACTAATTGTTGCAATCCGTCAATCTTTCTTTCTGTCCTCTAACTTGGAATACAGGAAGTGACCAGTTATTACAATAACCATAGAACTTCCTCTAATTCTCAGTAAAGCACTATTAGTGCCAGAAAAGGAGCTTCATCTTGCTGTTGTAGTTTCTCTTTACTAAAGATCAAGATCTCTAGCAAGTACAGAGAGAACTGTTCTCTGGACAAAATGAGAAAACAGGTCATCTTTGGAATCCTGCTGATTTTCACACAAGCTGCCATGGGTAGGTTTTATCCTCTCAAAATGCACTATTCATATTTTTATATAATGTACAATTGTACAGTTTATGCTTTATGGAATGACAAATGGTATAAATGTAGTTGAATAATTGATGTTAGATATCACTAAATTGGTCATCTTTTAATGAACACTTCCTGCACTTCAAAAGTGCAAAATATTTTTTCTGTGAATGTCTTCATCAAGCAAATGATGTTTGACAACAAACATTAAAACAAACCAAAAAACCCCCCACAAAGCCTAAGAACCATACACACACACACACACACACACACACACACAAACATTTTTAGGCTGGTATTTAGTGATTTTCACCAAATATGTTCACTTTCAGTTCTTTATTGAAAACTGTAGCACAGTACTGAATGCAGCTCTCCTGTAAGAATGGAGTGTCCTTTATTAGAGGATAAAGAGCTGTGTAATAATATCAGTGTGTAATAATATTAAGAATGTTACTAATTTTTTCTTCCTTTGCAGGTTTGCTGTTTCAGGATCCTGTTATCTGTAGATTTAGTGAGAGTAGTCAGTGTTATGTAGCTCTGGGACAACAACTGCACCTGCAACTGCCCCTGGAGGATGGGTTTGATCTAAAGATCACAGACAAGAATTCTACCACTCGTTTAATTTTAAAATATAGAATAAAAAAAGTAACCCACCAAAACCAACATCCCCAAGATGGCAGTTTGTTAAAGATAATAAAACTATGATAGTAACCAGTGCAGAGAGGAACGACTCTGGAACATACACTTTAGATATTTATGATGCAAACGGGAATACTAAACTCAGTTATACTCTCCAGCTGAACATTGAAGGTAGGACCACACAACCTCTAATGTACATCACACATCACACTTCAAGCAGTTATTTCATAAATGCATCATATATAAGCATTCTTCACATGTGCACATTTTTCACATCTTTTTTATATTTTAACTTAAAAAAAAAAAAGATAATAAAACTATTATACTAACCAGTGCAGAGAGGAACGACTCTGGAACATACACTTTAGATATTTATGATATAAACGGGGCAACTAAAGGCAATTATTCTCTCCAGCTGAACATTGAAGGTAGGAGCACACAACCTCTTATCACATCACACATAAAACTACTACAAGTTATTTCATAAATATTGTTCATTCCCGTGGGAATTTCCCATAAAATTCCCTAATTTTCTACAAGTTTCCTGTTTTTAACTATTCAAGGAATAATGAATAGTCTTACGTTGCTGAGGTGTTCCCAGTTGGGAGTCATGCCTCTGGGCTCAAGTTGAAGTCCATTTCCTTGAGTCAGGCTTATGTATTCTTGGATAAACAAGTCTTAATACAGAAGATTAAAGTTCTCAAATCAAGAAATGGGCTTTGTTTTATTGAATAAACTGGAGTCTTACAATTATCTTTGTATTAAATAAGGAATAAAAGAAACGTAGCATACAGTGATACTTCTAGGTAAAAGATAATAGTTAACAATCACTAAGGATCTTCTGGAACAAGAAATCAACAACGACGATATCTTCACCCGAGATGTGGCGAAGTTATAATGAACAGACAGGCACTATATATGCTCATATGGTGAGTGTATCTTATAAACAAAGTGAAGTGCACTGGCAGGTAACCTTTTGAATACACATCACATTAGAGTGCACATCATAAAACATAGTAAAGTTTATGCTTCATAAAGCGGAATAGTAGCAGAGTAAATACATCATTTGTGCTTGTGCACTCTTAGCTAGAGCTATAGCACTTCTCTACTGTAGTGTACTGAGGGTAAAAGCTTTAACACACACACACCTAATACATGAACTTTACATGACCCCTTTTTAGAGACATCCTGTTCTCTCACTGAGGTGAGGATTAAATGGGTCCAAGCGATCCTTCAGGGTTGAGATTTCAATGCCAAGTAATTTAACACAGGATTCTTCTATCTCTTCATGGATAGATTTACCTGGATTATCTACAGTAGAATTAAATAGAACAGCAAGGAAGATTTGTTCTGCCTCTTGTGCTCTATAGTGGCGGTAAATCGCCCTTTTGTGCGCTCTTATGCGCCTATCAACTTGATCATGTTTCTTACTTGCTTCTTTTCTCATCCCCTCCAGATTAGCATTCAAATTTAACAGATTAGCATTCAAACTTCAACTGTGTGTAAAAGTCTGTGTGCATTTGCTAGGTGTTGGATATCAGCTTGCCTTTGCCTAGCATGGCTACAATCTGGTTCTCCCGCTGGCCGGCCTGGGTCTGGGTAGAAGAAGGACGGACGGATTTGATTCTCCTTTGGCTTCTTTTTCTTCTTTTTTTCTCTCTTTTTTTCTTCTTTTAACATCTTGAATTTTGCTGTCGCTGACCAAGTTGAGGAGACATTGACTCTAAGTAATAATCACAAATGATAGCGCAGAGTATATGTAATACAGATATAAACATTATTTGTAGGACATAATTTGCGTAAAGTCAGGGAGTCTACAACAATATATAAACTATACGCATTTGTTCACACTATAGCCGCTCTCAAGATTATTATATTTTATTTTATTTTTTACAATATTTGAACCTTTTTAAAAACATCATTTATTTTTGCAAATTAGGCTTCATTTAATTAAATATGCAGGCTTCATTTAATTAAATGTATATACTTAATGTGACAACACGGCCACTGGGGGCCGCTGTGGCGCAGTTGAGTCGGGCACGAGCAAGCGCGGTGAGGCCGCGAACTCTCAGCAGGTGTCGGCGGTTAGGCTAATCATGTGCTTTATTTAAGGACCTGTGTTTCCCGAGGGCGTCGCTCCTGTTTATGTTTGTGCATATATGTTTATATATGTATATGTAGATACGTGAATATGTGTTTTGAGTTGTAGTTAAATACGGAAGTAAATTGAGTTAACCTTATGCTTTACGTTCTGTGATTTGAATGAAGAGTGTGCCCTGTATCTTCAAAGCTTGTAAATAAAGCATCGATCTGCGCTTACGCCCGTGTCCACTCTGCCTCCGTCTACACCACGGTCACGTATTCGTAACACTTAACAATAAAATCTAGGCTTTTTATGTTTAAATATTTTAAATCTTAAAAAATTAAGGACCGTGCCTTATAAAAAAAATATTTATTTGATAAAATTTATAAGTCTAAAACCTATTGTGAAACTAAGAATAATAAACATTTTGGGAAAATCCTCTATAATATATTTTTCATTAAAGAAGGAATGAAGGGATATGTATGTGTGGCGGACGGTGATGGATGCTTAGTTTCATGGCTTTACTTCAGATGCCCATTTCTCTTCTTCAGCTATCCCTGCTAAAGTTTGACCTGAGTTTTTAGCAGTTCTTCCATTTGATAGATTTCAAAGATGGCAACCAAACAGGAATTACTACATTCTCCATCCAAGAAAAGGCCTAAAGTGGATGAGTGCCTTCACGACACCATTGCTGAGATGCTAGAGTAACAACTGAGTGTCATAAAGTTAACTATGTCGACAATTGTTCACGAGGAAATACTAACGATTTCTACACGGCTTGATTCACTAATGATAATATTAGGGATATTAAAAAGGATGCGGTAGCTAGCAAGTCGCGCCTGGAAGAACTGCAAGAGAAGTTATTTCTCTATAAGGACAAGCCCTCATGGTTTGAACTCTCCCATAAAAAGGGAAAAAACAGCTAGATTATTTACATCGTAAGTGTGCTGACATAGCTTTAATACAAGAATCCCATTTTAGGGCCTCTGATGTTACTTGGTGCCAGGATAGGCAATTTAAACTCGTATCCTCCTCATCTTACTTGCACTTCGAGAGGAGTTGGTATACTTCAGAACAGAGGATTTCTGTTTCTAATGGGGTCTGTTTACACCTGGTCCCTTCATGCGTTTTCTCTGATAGCTATTTGATTTGTTAAAACAGTTCCATTTACACTTGGGCACATGTTTCAGCTAAATGGATATGAATCCGATCTTCTATTCCCACACAAAATGCAAAGACACATTTCTGCTGAACTGAAATGGCATTATTTTCCTCTATTTGGGTTTGCAAAGGAAGCCAAAAGAAAACAAAAATGCTTGCTACAATGCTTACGCAAAAAAAAGACAGCACTTCATTAAACAATGTTAAACAACTTTTATTATGTGCAGCATTTTCGCTGTCGGCAGTACTTAAAATTTAAAACCCAGCAAGATACCTGGATGAAAGCTCGGACTCAACACTGGTGGGAAAATGTAGTGCTAGCTTCTTTTACGCAACAAGACTGGCTATCCAGTTTTTGAATGGGGTGCTGGACCTTCGATTATCTTTGTGTCAGCCTGCAAAGCAATTTATTGAGGATTCATCTCTGTCAGGCTATAATGGTCGAAAAGTTGTTTTTGTTTCTAGCGCAGCTAAAGTGAATGACTTGCTTCCCTTTGAGAGGAGAAAAGTGCTGATGTATGTGGTTTCAACAACCAGATGCATTTAGACTTATCCAGTTTCTTCTCCACTTCTCGACTCAATGAATTTTTCCATAAATTTGAGTTCTTTTCACAGAGATCAGAATTCTGTTCTTATTACTTTGATTTTAATAAGGGAAGAACCCCTTCTACTGCCCTAGTTATAGACTGATTTCATTAATTTACACAGATGTCAAGGCTTATGCTAAGGTTATAGCTCTTTTTTTAGAACACATTGATAATTTTTTTATATCCTGTGGTCAAACAGGGTTTCTCAGGGGTCGTTTTTCTATGGATAACGTGTGATGTCTTTTGAATATTATTGATGTACCCAATCCGGCCAACGATCAATGCGTTAACCTCTCATTAGACACAGAGAAAGCCTTTGATCGTGTTGAATGGAGGTACCTATGGTGAGTTCTAACACGCTTTGGCTTTTCATTCATATGGTACAAACTCTCTATTAAAACTCCCTTGCAGGTCTAAGTTGCACTTTTCAGCTGAGTAGAGGTACAAGACAGTGTTGCCAATTGTTACCTTTGCTGTTCGCAATTTCATTAGAGCCTCTGGCACAGGCAGTTCATCAAAATCACACAATTTCATATTACAATACATACTTGCAAATATTAGATTTCTCTTTTTCACAGATGATATTCTACTCTATTTTGTCTAATTCTCCTACTTCTTTTTCTCAGTGTCTTAAAAATTTCAAGGTCTTTAGTAATGTGTGTGGTTACAAGATAAATCTGTTTTAATGCCCATGTCAGAATCATGTGACATGGCATTGATGCCCCCTTAATTCCAGTTAGTAAGACATTAACATATCTAGGAATTCAGATTTCCTCCACACTTCAGGCTGTAATCAAACAAAATTAAAACTCTTTAATTACTAAAATTAGTCAAGATCTGCAGAGATGGGATGCACTATTACTTTCACTGCAAGATAGGATAGAAATCATCAAAATGAATGTTCTCTCTACACAGCAAAATCCCCAGTGTTGATTTAACACCCACAGTGTTGAATTTACACCGTACAGTCCATTGGACACAAATGAACACACTGGGTGTTAATTCAACACCAGGGGTTTTTACTGTGTAGACTCATATTTTTGTTTTCAATGATTCCTCTTTCTAATTTGAAAGCTTTTTTAAAAGAAATAAATTCAATGATGGGTGCATGGTGTGATTAGCACGTTCGCCTCACATCTCCAAGGTTGGGGATTTGATTCCCGCCACTGGCCTCTGTGTGTGGAGTTTGCATGTTCTCCTCCTGCTGCAGGGGTTTCCTCCAGGTACTATGGCTTCCTCCCCCAGTCCAAACTCATGCATGGTAGGCTGATTGGCTTGTGCAAAGTGTTGATAGTGTATGAATGGGTGTGTGAATGTGTATGTTATTGTGCCCAGCGATGGATCGGCACCCCGGTCTACCCCACTTTGTGCCCTAGGCTCCCTAGGATAGGTTCCAGGTTCCCCACAACCCTGTTGTACAGAAAATGAATGGATGGGTGGAAATTCCATGATAATGAAGTTCATTTGGAATTAGAAACACTCAAGAATTAAATTTAAAATGTTACAGAGAAAACCTGACAAAGAACGCTTGCCACTTCCGAACTTCCGGTTCTATTTTTGGGCATGACAGCTGTGCTCCATAAAGACCTGGTTAAAGGTTGACTCACAGATTGCTTGGCAAGCTATAAAAGCATCTGCTGTGCTTCCACATCAGTTACAGGACATATTATTTACAGGTCTGTCAAAGAAAGTATAAGAGGTTGATGATAATAAAATTGTAGGTAATTCTTTAAAAATTTCACATGATATCTGTAAATTTATGGGAAGTTCTAGTAAATTTACAACTCAATCCCTGATTGGTAATAATCATAACATACAATCTGGAAGAAAACCCTTTGTCTTTAAGTCATGTTCTGATTAAGGTGTATTTGTTCTGGGTGATATATTTAACAATCAGGGCCTAAGGTCCTTTCAGGATTTGAATCTGTTATAGTCTTCCGAGATATTTCTACTTTTTGTATTTAAGGCTGAGAAGTGCAATCCGTGCATATGGGGTACCATGGAACTGTAACTTGGACTCTCATCCTTTGATGGATTGTGTCAACTTCTTGCAGATGCGAGGAGCAGTGTCCTTCATCTACAACAGACTCCTCAATTATGACTTTGGCACACTACCCATTACCACGATATAGGAAAGGGAATTGGCCCCTTATAAACCAAACTGGATATGGGAAAGTATGATGTCTGCACTAACCGCTGTCAAGAAGTTAACATTTAAAAATTTTTGCACGAACCTACATTTCCAGCAGACAAAATGTGGCTCTTAGAACTCAAAAACATTGCACTGCTAGAACGCTCAACAGCGAGAATGATCAAAGCTAAACCAAGAGCAAAAAAAGAAAGGAATGAAGATGTAAAATTTCATGATTGCAGGTGATCTAGCAGCTGAGATTTTGTTTTTTATATATACACAGAAAAGGACATTTTGATTTGAACAGTTTTTAAAAAAGCAATGTAGTTTAATATATTTCCTCTCTGGTTAATGTTGGTGCCCTGCGATGGACTGGCACCCTGTCCAGGGTGTACCCTGCCTTATGCCCGATGCCTCCTGGGATAGGCTCCAGGTTCCCCATGACCCTGAAGAAGGAATAAGCGGTTGAAGATGGATGGATGGATGGATGGTTAATGTTGTTTCTAAGGTTTATAAAGTCGATTGAATTTCTATCATAATGACACGCACACACACACACACACACACACACATTATTAATTAGCATTGTCAATGTTGCTGTGTTTGCTGCTGCATTTTTGTTTGATAATGTGCTTAGTACTAATGCTCCTCAGCAGTAATTCATCCTGAGGTGTTTATCTCTAATCTGCAGCTGAGGTGTCCTCAGTGAATATGTTGTACAGCTGCATGTCCCTTGGAGTCATGAAAGTTTATTGTTCTGCTGATGGAGAAAACCTCCACTTCAGCTGGACTTCTGATTTAAACACATTCCCTCAACTGGTGAACGGGACCAGCACTGTCATACTGAATAAAGACCATCATGGAAATGTCACCTGCCATGTAGAAAATCACGTCAGCCATCACCACAATACCACTGAACTCCACCCATGTCCTGGTGAGTCTGTCTTTTTAAAATAAAGATTTGAGGAACAACAAACAATGCATTAATCTGTGAATACAGAGGGAAAAACAGTCAAATATCTGGATAAAACTTACTGAGAATGAATGAATGCATGAATGAATGAATTAATTAAAGTTAAGCTCAGTCCCTAAACACATAAGAAATTGCTAGAGGTAGAAATGGTAGCAGCGTCTGCATGATGTATCAATTCTGGTGCTGATAGTTCCTCAACATCATTCAAGTTCATATTTGGTCTCAACTACAGATGCAACTAGAGTATATGTTACTAAAAAAATCCTACTTGCACAGTTAATATTTTTGGTTGAACCAGCCTTTTATATTTTCCAATGAAGTTGATTCTATTTCCCCAAAATAAACAAACTAGTAAACTAACACCTAGCTTCACCAGACCTTTTGCTTGTGACTGCATGGAAGTAAATCATGCAACATTTTTTGTGTCTCATGTGTTAGTCAGGTCCAGATTCACTTCTCTATTCTCAACCTGATGTCCTGTGAACCTTTCCCATGGGCTTTCTAAATAATAATAATAATAATAATAATAATAATAATAATAATAATAAAAGAAAAGAAAACAATATTAACAGTGTTTTTATCTGTATATGTATGTATTGTTATTCAGTTACATTTCTAGTATGTGGTTTTTGAAGCTGGGACAGAGAAACAGATTTAACAACAAATAAAATAAACTAATTCAGCATAAATCAAAAGTTAGGACAAATTTAATTATAATTATATCATTATAATTATATTGCAATATTGCAATAATAATTGTAGTTATATTTCAGTGCCTGAAAATAGCATATAAAGAATATTCTTTTTTTTTTTTATTTTACTTTTCAGAACCTACTACTGTAACTCCAACTTTTGCACAGTTTCCTAATGGTAAGATTCTCAGTTCCTGCATTTTTCTGATGTTTTTAAATGTCTGTATGTGGTAATGTCCAATGGATAAAGCAAAGCAAAAATGCCAGTGCTACTAAAAAAAAATTAAATACAGCAATAATATTATAGCCTACACTAAGTAGTCCCATACGAATGGGTTTTCTCATGATACTAACTTGAACTGATGGTAGGCAAACAAAAAACCAGACAGGGATCTGTTAACAGCTCAGAAATACTGTGAGAACACAAACAAGACTATAAAGAGACTAAAGGATAATCAGTGAGCAATGCCACTGAAACACATTTCAAAATAAAGCACATAAAAAATGGCAGTGTTTCAAGCACAATGAAATAGAACACTATTAGCTGTACTTGTGTACATGTCTTTTGGACTATATGTAAACATCGGTTATGTGAAATAGCTTATTCAGGGCAGCACTAAATAAACAACAAAATGCCATTTAAATGATCTCTCATTAAATTTATTATTATAATATTTTTTTTCCCATGTTGCAGATTCTGCTAGACATGTGTAAATTTATGAGAACTGCATGTTGTTGTTTTTTTGTTTTGTTTTTTGTCTTTTTCTGTAGTGACCAGTTCCACACAATCTAATAATGGTAAGTCTCACTTCCTCTATTTTTCTGATGTTCTTGTATTCATGCATTCCTGCTAATTCACTCCCTTAAGATACTTGTCCTCAAAACTTCTATTTGGCTCAAATTACAGATCGTTTCTAAATACAGTAAAATAGGGCAATTATGTTAAATAGCAGACACTAAGTACTCCCATGTGATTGTGTTTTATTCAAGATACCAACATGTGACAGGGTAACAGGACACAGACTCTCTCTCCCTCTCTCTCTCTCTCTCTCTCTCTCTCTCTCTCTCTCTCTCTCTTTCTTTTAGGCCTCATGGTGTTTGTGTCTGTGTGGCTCTTTGAAGTCATCACCCTGCTGTCTCTGTTTGTGGGAGCATTTTATATCTACACCAGAATCTACAGGCAACAGATAATAACCGATAGTAAGAGATGGAAAATGTGCATGTCACCAGAGTCCATATGTAAGGTCTAAAGCGTCCATGTGCAGTGATCACCTGAATGTCATTTCCTTCCACAGTTCAGGAAGCTCTGTAAACATGGATTAGGAACAGAAGAAGCAGTCCCAAGCAGTTGCTCTCCTCCATCACATTAATTCATCCACCAGAAAAATATAACCATCAATAACAGATGAGGAACAGAGAAAACTAATTTAATTCCTCAATCCACATCAACTTTTAAAAACTAAACCAGTTTCATGATTCCTGCAGATTTCTTAATTAACCATTTACAAATTTTTAGAGTTGTTTCTCTCAAGCTTTATTTTTATTATTCTAAAATACAGTTCTTATTTATGCACGACTCTTAATAATGATTCAGTTCATTATTCACTTCTATTCTTAAATCAGTCTTCTTAAGACATTATGTGATGAGTTTAGTGACACTGGAGACGTGGCAGTATTTAGAAGATCCATGTGTGGAATCCAGAAACAGTCCAGAAATCAGCGTCCATAAATCTTTACATGTACAGGGTACAAAATACAAAGAATATTGCATTTTGTACTATAAAAGAACTATAATAGAATATATAGTATCTCAAAAAAAGTGAGTACACCCCTCACCTATTTGTAAATATTTGATTATATCTGTTCATGTGACAACACTGAAGAAATGACACTTTGCTACAATGTAAAGTAGTGAGTGTACAGCTTGTATAACAGTGTAAATTTGCTGTCCCCTCAAAATAACTCAACACACAGCCATTAATGTCTAAACCGCTGACAACAAAAGTGAGTACAATCAAATATATAATGAAATACTTACAAAAATGTGAGGGGTATACTCACTTTTGTGAGATACTGTAAGTACAACAAATATATAAAAGCATTATAAAGCAATAAAGAACAAGTCGTTTCATCCTGTGTCAGTATTTTTTTTCTTATTGATTTGCCAATCTAAGTGTTTGTGTTTGTAAAGCTGAAACTGTATAGAGTTTATATAGAGTTCGGAGTGATTTTATATTTAGCATGTTACAGTCTCACTCACTTTCGCTTCATGTGAAAGGACTGTTTTTGGTTCGTGCACTTCCGGGTTGGACTGATCACAGGTGCATTTACTTTCGGTTTGAATACTTTAGTTATTTAAGTGCATGAGTTACCGAGCACTTTGCTCGCGATTGTTTCTGTTCACATGTTGGAGGTTTATAAGTTACATTGGCACGTTCTTAGCATTCTAGTCATTTATATTGATGGCGAGTGTGTATATGTCCTGTTGCCAGTTTTCCTGTGACGACCGCGTCTGAATGATAATTGAGTTGCGAATAAAGACTGTGATCTGCGCCTGCTTCTGTCTCCTGTCAAGGTTCCGTAAAACACAGTTTAAACTGAGTTTCTTTATAATATAAATTTACTCGGTATACATTATGGAAAAAACAAAAGTAAAGTTTGTGATTGTGCAGGATTAAACTGATATTATAATGACAGCTGGAGCTGGTATTGTTGTGGATAAAATCAACCTTTTTAGCCTAAGTCAAAAAACTTCAAAGACAGAGAGCTTAATAGATGTCAAAAGTAATCAACTTTATTGAAAACCAAAAAGTGTAACTGTCTGCAGAGAGTCCAACTTGTCTTTATATACCTCCCTAAAGCAGTAAAATTATCCCTAGGTGTGGCATACAACTTCTCTTTTTAGAACCGACCAATCTCCATTGCCTTAACTAATTATTCATATCCATAGGATGCACTTCTGTGGCGCATGCGCAGCCAGTTGTGTTCTTCGAAGGTCTTACAAGACCTAGGTTCTCCATCATGTCACGTAATTCGTCCCATAGCCTCATCTTGGTATCTCTTATCTCTTTTTATGTTACTGATTTGCAAGCCCAAATGGGCCCATTTCAAAAACCCAACTCTGGAATGTGTCTAATTTACTGCCACAAAGTGAAGCTGCGTTTAGGCAAACACAAGCTCTTAATTTACTACCATAGAGTGAATCTGCTTTAGACAACCCCAAAGTACCTAATTTACACACTTAGAAGTGAAGCTGAGTTTAGACATACACAGGTTCTTACTTTACCCAATTAGAAGACCACATGTTGTCTTATAGTGTTAGATTTGCCACAGAAAGCAATTAGGCCTACTGTTTAGTTAGACACAGAATTCTTCAAACACAATAAACACTCAGAATATAATTGTTTTATGGATTTAGATTATGCTTCTAACTATTGATTATACATATAGATTATGCTTTTTAACCCATACAGATTATTTGATTATGCTTTAAGTAGTACTTCTAAATGCAGGTTACATATTGAATACACTTCATTAACATATCCAGAAGTGAGTTATACATATTGATTACACGTCATAGCTATTTTCTATACATATTTTCAATATATTTTCTATAGTATAAAGCCTCTTACATTATATTCACAGATGTCACTAGATTATAATTGTAGATTTGTGTAAATAAATCCACTAAACAATGTGACAATATCACCGTGTGTCATGCAAACATAAAATACAGGGAATATATCCTGATCAACTCACTTGTACTGCCAATTTATAGCTGTCCATTGCGAGTTTTATTATAGTGGAGACATTTTATTAGAGACAACAGCCTAAGAAACTAACAGTGTGAGTAGGTCTAAACTGATATTTTGCTGCCCAGAGATGAACAGAATGAACTATGTCCATGGTTATCTCAGACAGTATAATTTTCATATCTGGAATAGATGTAACAGTGATATAACATCAACACCATGGTTCTATACCACGGTCCAGCTTTTGTGATTGTGATGAGACCAAAATGACCTTGCTTTTGTGAGATGTTTATAAACCATGAAAGTATGTGTGAGAAAAATATTTACTCAGACAAGGCCACCAAACCACAGTGGTGCTGACTGCATAAGTGATGACTTCTCACGCATAAGGGAGAACCATGCACAGGAGTTAGGCCATGCACATTGTAATAATTCACGTTATTAAAGAAAAACATTTCACTCAGAAACAGAGAGCTGTTTATTGTCCAACTCTGTGAATAAACTAGCAAGATTTTTCTCTAATAGACCGTCTATCTCTTTCTTTTTGTCCGGTAACTTAGAATACTGGAAGTAAGCAGTTATAAAAATAACTTTGGAACTTCCACTATTTCTCTCAAAAGCATTATTAGTGCTTGCTATTGTGATTTCTCATCACTTGTGACCAAGATCTCTAGCAAGTACAGAGAGAACTGTTATCTGGACAAAATGAGAATGCAGGTCATCTTTGGAATCCTGCTGATTTTCACACAAGCTTCCATGGGTAAGATTTATCATCTTAAAATGCACGATTAATTTTTTTTTAATTCTAACATGTACATTTTATGCATTATTGAATAACAAATGAGAATTAAACAAGTGAGATCAGATATCAGTAAGTCAGTTGTCTTTTAAAGAAGACTTCTTGCACTTCAAAAGTACAAAAACTTCATAAAACATGAAGTTGAATCATAAATCAAAAAATCATAACATCCAAGGAAAAGCTCATTTCATTGTGAACACAATCTTCAGAGAAAGACTTACATAACAGAAAAAAGTTGAAATATCATTTATTTATTATATATATATATATATAAAATAAATACAGCACAATTCAAAAGCTAGGACATACCTACTTATACTGTAGGTTCTTATATACAGACACGATGCAGTACAAAAGCATATCAATCTTATATTTTATTTTATTCTTCAGAACCTACTACTACAGCAGACAATTCCACACAATCTCATGATGGTAAGTCTCTCAGTTCCTTATATATACACATACATATATATTATATGTATGTATCAATTATCTCTCACAGACTAACGATTACGTACATACCCATGAATATTGGCAGTGCTTTTAAAACAATTAAACATAGCAGTAATATTATAGCAGACACTATGTACTCCCACATGCATGTGTTTTACTCATGATACCTTCTAGAACAAAGGCAACAAAACAGAAGTTGTGAATCTGTTCAGCAATGTAGCCAACGTAGTGGATTTGTTGCTAGAATAATGCCTTTTATACCCATTTGGTTGATGATAATGGAACTAAAATGTTAATTTCACTGTGAACACAATCTTTAGAGAAATCTTACAGCTAATGTTTAATCAAGAAAAGACCATGTGCTGTTATACTGTTTTTAATGCCAGTTTTAGAATAAAATCCAACAAAAAGCTATATAATCAATTTGGAGAAGCTCAATACACACACAAAGTTTAGGATGTTTCTTTGTGATTACCAATTACGTACAAGTTCAGTTTTGTACCTGAGCACCAAGTCCAGTACTCCTGTAATAAAACAGTCATTTAAGTGGATCAGGGGTGTATTTCAGTGTGCTTGAATAATGAGACAATAATCTTGTTTTTTGTTCCTCTGCAGGTTTGCTGTTTCAGGATCCTGTTGTCTGTAGATTTAATGAGAGTAGTCAGTGTTATGTAGCTCTGGGACAACGACTGCACCTGCAAATGCCCCTGGAGGATGGGTTTGAACTAAAGATCACAGACAAGACATCTACCACTCATTTAATTTTAAAATATAGAAAACACCAAAGTAACCCACCAAAACCAAATCACCCAAGATGGCAGTTTATTAAAGATTATAAAACTATGATACTAACCAGTGCAGAGAGGAGCGACTCTGGAACATACACTTTAGAAACCTTTGATGCAAACGGGAATACTAAAGGCAGTTATACTCTCCAGCTGAACATTGAAGGTAAGACCACACAACCTCTAATCACATCACACAACACACTACAACATTTGATAAATGTACAAAAAATGTATAAAATACGTCCTTAGTTTTGGTTGCTATGTAGGACATCTTTGTGCACCAAAGTAAGGGAGAAAAATTTTACTAGGTGAAAAAGCATGAATTTTTTATAGCTTTACAATCACATTCAAGGCAAAAGACTAAAGGTGAACACAGTTATTAAAACAAAACAGTTGTCATAAACAATTCATCTCAACCTCGTTGTTGTTATTCTTATAAATATTTTTGTATATTTTTTAATGTACATTTACTTGTGCGAATAAACAAATACATGTCATCAGAAAATAAGCTTTTCACGTATGTATGACATGAATGTGCTAAGGGACGGAGCTTCTTCAGAGCTTCTGCAAATTGTCAGGTAATGCAGAGTTTACTAGCAGACAAAAAACTTTAAATAAACAATTTATTAGTATTACTACAGTTCAAGAGATGTTATAGATGCGCTTCATCCAAAAAAAATTGATGTGACAAACGTTGTCATTTCAACCTGTAGTTTGTATAAACAATGAAACCATTACCAATTGGCTACAATGTGCAGTCTGAGACATGCTGGATAGCAGAGAGTGTTTATTTTTATGAAAGTTTATTTTATTATTATTTTAGACACGCGAAGACTAAAAAGCCATTTGATTTTGGTTTTCCTGTTGCATTTTCTGATTTACGGTTGTGTTTTTGGTTTCTTGTAATGGTTGGCGTTCATGGGCTAACGTAGTAATTTATCTTGGGGTGTTTATCTAACCCCTAACCCTCTAATCTGCAGCCATGGTGTCCTCAGTGAAGGTGTGGTACAGTTGTTTGTGTGCTGAGGTCACGAAAGTGCAATGTTCTGCTGATGGAGACAACCTCCGCTTCATCTGGATTGCTAATTTAAGCACACTTACACAGCTGGGAAACGCGCACAGCACTTTCCTGTTGGATAAAAACCATCAAGGAAACATCAACTGCAATGTAGAAAACCACGTCAGCCGTGACCGCAGGACCATTGAACTCCACCCATGTTCCGGTAATTCTGTCTGTTTTTAATCGATGATTTGAAGAAACAAACAACGAAAATTTTATTAGAGTTCTAATAATTATACACAGAAAAGAATGCAGTACGTTTTCAATGCATATAAGGTTTATTGAGGCTTGTGGCCTAAAAAGAAATAAATAAATAAAAAATCACAGTATCAACAAAAATGCATGGAAGTAAGTGAATAAAAAGAAATGATTCAAAAAGGAACAGATCGTACATTCTAAACAGATACCAATAAGAGGCGTGCTGTTTATTTCTTTTTTAATCTTCCCAGAAATATTCCCCCGGTATTTGGTTGAGACAAGAGATGCACATTGTTACTGGTGTCCTGAAGGACGCTTTGAACTTTTCACATAGGAAGCTTGCGGGACAAAGACACACACATTCATTAACACGATCATGTGGCACTGAATAATGCCGTTACAAAAACTTTAGTAACTAGCTGGTCGGGTCACGGTGTTTTAATTTAGGGTACTAGATTGGTTATATGGAACAAATGAAAGTAAATAAATAAATAAACAAACCTTTTTTTGCCGAATCTCGTTGGATATCCAGATTTCCGTCTCTATTCTGAACCAGATGTGAACCGTTCTGTAAAGCATTCTAAAAAAAAAAATAATGAAATACAAATAGGAAGCACCTTCATATTACCTGTTTATTTGTAAGTTGCTTTGGATATAAGCGTCTGCCAAGTGAATAAATGTTATGTTAATTCAGAATAATATATTCATATTTGTTTACATCCCTAGTGCACGTGTTTTATGAAGGGAGCAAAAAAAAAAAATGTCAATATCTAGGACACAACTACTTATAGAAGGTATCAATATCAGCATTTTCTAGTGTTGCTTCTTACTAGATAATTTGCTTAATATAATGATAAAGAAACAACAACAACCCAAGATTGCAATACAAATAACACCGGTTTAACAGGGCACACAAGGGGTTTAAATAATTAACGAAATCAATAACACAAAACAGCTGAGACATTATGAAGGAGACAATAACATAACAATAGCGGAGACAGGACTGAAACAAAAACACAACACACGTCTAGAAGGTAAACAAAGTCACTGTCAACAGCCCTGAAGCGCACGTTGTCGTGCTACGGGCTGAGAGGAGAAATCCGTGACACACACAATAATGGTAAGTCTCTCAAGTTGTCTGTTTTTCTGATGTTCTTAAATTCCTGTATGTGCCAGTTCCATACTTAAGAGTAACGGTTACTTACTGACCATGTTACTGAACGGTTACTAACTAGGACAAATCTCCTCAAAACTTCTTCTTTTTTTTGGCTGAAATTCCTGATGTGCACCTAGATACAGTAAAATAGGGCAATATTGTATTGTTTTACAGTGGACTCAAAGTACTCCCATGTGAACTGAAATGAGAAACAAGACTACATAGAGACTGAATAAGTGTAACAATC
The DNA here is from genome assembly GCA_012411365.1 of Ameiurus melas. Taxonomy (NCBI): domain Eukaryota; kingdom Metazoa; phylum Chordata; class Actinopteri; order Siluriformes; family Ictaluridae; genus Ameiurus; species Ameiurus melas. The sequence goes on from CM022753.1 coordinate 17,878,952, forward strand.
GGAATATTATACTTAAATGTAAACAGATCAGCCATCATTTTAAAACCACTGACAGGTAAAGTGAATAACATTGATTATCTTGTTACAGTAACACCTGTGAATGGGTGGGATATATTAGACAGCAAGTGAACAGTCAGTTTTCACTTCCCAAACTACCATTATGGCATTTGGCAGACACCCTTATCCAGAGTAACTTACATTTATCTCATTTTATTCAACTGAGCAGTTGAGGGGTAAGGACCTTGCTCAAAGTCCCAGCAATGGCAGCTTGGTAGAGCTGGGACTTGAACTCATGACAGACTGATCAGTAGTCCAACATTTTACCACTGAGCTTCCACTGGCCACACATCTCAAAGTAAGAAAGATGTCAAAGCAGAAAAAATGGTCAAGCGTAAACATCTGAATAACTCTGAAAAGACCAAATTGTGATTATTAGATGACTGGGTCAGAGCAACTCCAAAATGGCAGATGGGGTTTTGTTGACAAATATCTTGTGGGGTGTTGCCGGTATGCAGTGGTTAGTACCAAAAGTGATCCAAGAACCAGTGAACCAGTGAACTGGTGACAGGGTAATTGGCGCACAAGGCATTGATGTGTGTGGGGCGTGAAGGCCCATGTGGTCCGATCTCACAGAAGAGCTACTGTAACACAAATGAAAAAATTAATGCTGGCTATGATAGAAGGGTGTCAAACCACACAGTTTGCTGCGTATGGGGCTGTGTAGCCGCAGACTGGTCAGAGTGCCGATGCTGACCTCAGTCCATTGCTGAAAGTGCCTAGAATGGGCATGTGAGCATCAGAACTGGACCATGGAGCAATGGAAGGAGGTGACATAATCTGATGAAAGATAATTTTGTTTACACCATGTGGACGACCGGGTGTGTGTGGGTAAGAGATGCCACCAGGATGCACTGTAGGAAGGCAAGTAGGCTGAGGAAGTGTAACACTCTGGGTAATGGTATGTTGGGAAACCTTGGGTTCTGGCATTCATGTGGGTACCACTTACTCCACACATTGTTGCAGGCCAAGTACACCAGTTCATGGCAAATGTATTCCCCAATGACTTCTTTCAGCACGATAATGTGCCCAGCCACACTGCAAAAATAGTTCAGGAATGGTTTGAGAATCATGCCAAAGAGTTTAAGGTGTTGACTTGGCCTCCAAATTCCCCAGATCTCAATCTAATCAAGAATCTGTCACTGTTTGTGGGTGCGTTTTATATTTACACCAAAATCTACAGGAAACTGGGAGAATAACTGATTAACACATTACAAGACTCCATATTTAAGTATAGAGTTTAAGCTAAAATGTAAGGTCTAAAGCTTTCATGGTGATGTAAGTGCAGTGATCACCTAAGTGTCATTTCCTTCCACAGATCAGGAAGATTTGTAAACCTGGATTAGGAACAGAAGAAGCAGTCCATGGTTGCTGTCCTCGATGCCATTAATTCATCCACCCTGAACCAAGAGAAAAATATAACCATCAGTTACAGATGGGTAAAAGAGAAAAGAAATTAAATTCCTCAATCCACATCTACTTTTCAAAGACCAAACCAGCCTCATGATTGCTGCAGATTTCTTGATGAACCAAGTGTTAATTTTTAGAGTTGCTTCTTTTAAGCTTCATTTTTAATATTCTAAAATGCTGCAATGCTTAAATGCTTTCGTTACAATCATGCTTTTGTAGAAATCATTATTGTAGACTTTTCTATAAATATAAATCTTAAGTTTAAGTGTCTGTTTAAGGTTGAAAATGTCTGATCTGAGTTGTTGCTTTTTATTCCTTATTCCATATTTTATTCCTATAAGGATCATTATCCAGTTCTTTTTTTAAGCATCACCCTTAATATTAATTAAGTTAATGATATACTTAATTTATACTGGATTTAATATAATTAAATATAACAGTCCACTCAAGACATTATGTGATTAGAATTCAGCATCCAAAGCTTTTCATGTACAGGGGAATGTACAAAGAATATTCAAAAGCATTATAAAGCAATAAAGAACAAATAGTGTCATCCTGTGCCACTTTTTAATCTTTCTTCCATGGTGATGTAAATACAGTGATTGTGTTTGTACTGGTAAAACTATATAGTTCTGCATATGTATAGAGTTAGTATAGTATAGAGAAAGTTAAGTGTGTGATCATGCAGGATTAAACTGTCTATTAGTGCTGGTATAAAGCCACTCACATTATAATCACATATGTGACAATATCATGATTGTTGATTTGTGTAAATAAATCCATTACCCAGCTAACAAAAATAAATTCTAAGAACATTTTGCTAACATTCCCATTAAGTTATTAAAACGTTATTTCTGAATGTTCTCTGCACATTCAAAATGTTGTTTTTCTTTTTTAAATGTTGTAAAAAAAAAAAAAAAAGTTTTGCTTTTTTTCTTAGTTATGTAAACGTTAAAGAAAATGTTAAGGGACCTTTCCATTTGAACGTCTCCCAAATGTTTCCCCAGGAACATTGCTTATATTAATGTTTATATTAATTAAAATGATTTTTTTTTAAAGGTAAAACATAAGCAGTGAATATTTTATAGCCACAGCTATGGATTTCAAATCAACAAAAGTACAAAAAGCTGACATAATGATAAAACAACCAAATAGAAATGTTCAAAGAACATTAGACAAACGTCCAACTAAAACATTCCAGAAAAAATTGTTCCACAAACTATGTATAAATAGCATGTTTCTGCTAAAGTTTTAAGAACGCTTTGAAAGACAAGATAACTTTGAACGAACCTTCTATTAATGTTACTGGAAAAAGGTTAATTCATGACTTTGATAGAACCTTGTCATTTCATTACCCAAAGCTCTGAGAACGTTCCCTGTTAGCTGGGAGTACAATGTGAGCATATCACTGTGCATCACACAAACATGAAATAGAATAGGGAATATATCCTGATCAACTCACTTGTGCTGTTAATCTATAGCTGTCCAATGTGAGAGTTTTATAGTTGTGCAGACATTTTATTAGAGACAACATTCTAAGAAACTAATAGTGTGAGTAATTCTAAATTGATGTTTTGCTGATTAGGTTCCTGCCCAGAGATAGAGAGTGAACTAATTTGTCCCTGAATACACCACAGTATCAGTTTCATATCTGGAAGACATAAACCGTGATATGACATCAGACACCATGGAACAGTATGAAATACAGGAACAGTCCAGAAATCAGCGTCCGTAAAGCTTTCCATGTACAGGGGAAAGTAGAATGAATATTCAAAAGCATTATAAAGCAATAAGGAAAAAGTAGTGTCATCCTGTGTCAGTATTTTTCTTTCTTACACACAACTGATTGGCCAATCTAAGTGTTTGTGTTTATACATATACTCTATACAGTTTTAGCTTTATAGAGTTAGTAGAGTTAGATTTTATAACTGATTTTGGGGCACAGTAACCACGTGAAAAAGAATTGGGAGGGCACAGTTGAGAAAATAAAAGGATGTATAAATAAATGGAAATGGGTCATTCTGAAAATGTTGTATAGAGGAAGAACCCTGGTCATAAAGTAGTATCAGTGCTATGGCACAAACTGGCCTGCATCAGTCCTCCTCCGAACCTGCTAGCAGATCTATAGGTCATGCTAGTGGATTTTTTTGGGACAAGTTGCATTGGATACCAGAGCATTTTATATCTACACAGGAGGAGACTGAACATGGACTTATTCAGTTATCCAGCAGAACTGTAGCGTTTCATCTCCATTTTTTTGCAGAAACTCCTCAACAGCCAGGAGAACCTCTAGTGGAGAGCAATAGTACATGGACTCTTGCACACGGTGGGAGGCTGGGATCTGGACAAGTCATTGTTTTTAATGTTTCTAAGCAACTGAACCTATCTGGACTACCTGCTTTTTAACTGTGACTTTTTAAGTTGCAGAGGGAGAAATGTGTGTAGCTTTACTGGCTCCTTGAGGAACCCCTGATCTATGGCTCTCAGCTGCACGTGACAAGCCGTACCACCCATGCTTTGACAAGAACTTCATCAAGGATTGTAACACTGCGGTATCTGATGGAACTGACAGGACTGGACTTCTCTCACCTGGAAAAAGTACTGTAGCAGTACGTCTAAGGATGAGATCTTTTCATATGGTTACACAGCTTTTACAGTGTTGGAGGTTTGCACTTACATCAGAGGAGCGCCTACATCTCAGGGACTACTACATTGGGGTGGTTAGCTCTGAGGACAATGAACCCGTTCCACACATTATCATCGCGCCAAATTTTCCAGAAATCTCCCTAGTCCCTAGTCCCCTTCTAGGATGCACTTCAACACAGCCTCTAGTAAGATCTCTTACAAATCATGTGTGCTGTCGCGACGGACTGACACTCGGCGCGAGGGGAAAGGGAATCGCTCCTTTTCCAACTGCCGTACCGGCACGAAGCAGGCAGCCCCGCGCTGGACCTAGCATTAACCGGAAAGGACGCCATGCCGGGGAGGACTCACCGATGCCGTACCGTCCGGGGATTGGAGGACCGGACGGAAGAATTCCACCACTCTCTACCCGGATGGCGGAAATAAAATGACGCCCTTCCGCCCCGGGAAAGTTGAGTACCGACTTACCGAAACGGTTGGCGTCCGAAACGGATTCTCGTACAGGTATTCACCCGTACTCCCTTTAAAAGCTGACTAATCGCCCCCCCCTAAAAAAAAAAACTGTGTCGCAAGTACCTTGTGAAGTTGTTCACAAGTTGTTAGAGGGCTGATAAGATCAAGATTAAGAATCGAATACACCTACTATAAACTGGTAAACGATCTCGAATCATTTAAACGCAAATGGGGTGTAAAACAATGTATTTGTGATGTCGATCATAATGGAAATCTGAAAAATTTATTGTTATTATTATTTTTTATTTTATTTTATTATTATTATATTTTTTCTTCTTTTTTCTTTTTTTCTTTTATTTATCTACTTACTTATTTATCTATTTATTTATTTATTTTAATTGAGTAATCATGTGATGTGCTGTAACATGATACTCAATGAAATATATGTTCCTCCTATGATGGATTTTTTTTAAACTTTGGATATTAAAGGACCTTTTAAAGTCAAGTCTCTCTAATACACACACACACACACACACTTTTTCATAATTTTAAAATGTTGCTCTTTAAATTAGAAAGTGTCGTTCTTTTACTGATTTATAGAGTCAGTGAATATAAGGCGTGTCCAGATGAAAAAAAACAAGATATAATTAAAAAAGAACTATATGTGCTAAGTTCACAGAAATGTAATTCAAGAAATTTCCCTAAGGTTACTCAACCTGAACAAAACATGCATTTTCATAATATCAAATGTTATTTAAAAAATATTAATTTAATCAAATAACAAAATAAATGCAATAATTTTGTTTTAAAATACTATTTTTAAATATCATTGAATCACATCTTATTTATTTAAAGAAACAATAATAAAACATTATGTGGGACATATTTCAGACACCCAAAGGCCTTCCATTTTGATATCTATCTATGTGTCTAAGAAACATTTACACTCAGCCCATTTATATTTCTTTATATTTATGTATTTTGTGTCAAACAATGCAACAAAGAGAAACATTACTGCTTAAAAAATTAAGTGGGGGGATTTCTATTGCTTGACCTCATGTGTGCCCAGTTTGTGTTAAAGCTGACAGCCCTCTGGTGACAGGCTTCAGTACTTTCTTCACAGCCATTGAATGAATGTCAGATTTGGACCCGTCCCCTGGGGACGATTGCTTCCTCAGCGATGCAACTTATGTTTTACATTTATTTCAGTTTATAGCTTTAATATTATTGTAGAAGCATGAGAGAGAGAAAAAAAAAACTAAAAACCTTAGTGGAACACTTTCTCAGAATCGGATAGGGAATGAGGAAGCTGGAGGCTTGCAACAACTTTTCAGCAGTTTTATTTTATAGACACACACGGCTCTGTGCTGGTTGGTTCTCTCGGTCTTTCGAGGTGCCTATCAATGCAACGCATAACATTCATTAATATAATTCCTCACAGATGTGTAACCCGGTGCTTGAGCATGCTTTCACACTTAGTCTGTTCAAATGTGAGTTAACTTTTTATTTCAAATAAAAATGCAGGACAAAGGAATAAATTGCTGTGCATTACAACACAATGTGGGATGTCTAGTCACTCTACTGTCTGAACCTTTTTTACGTTAAGCACCACCAAAAAATATCAAAATGATCTGATTGGTGGATGAAGGGTCACGTGAAAACTTGTGATTGAATTAGGCTGTTCTCACCAACGGCTTAGTGATGGGAAGTTTGGATCTTTGAATCTTGTTCAGCAAAATGAATGAATCTTTTTTTCAAGTCATTTTTTTAATCTCAGCAGAATATAATTAAAATGTTACATTAAATTCCCCAACACCTCTAGTAGGCCTACTTACGCAAACGTTGATCACATTTGGAATAAAAAATAAATTATAGGCTAATGCAGCCAAGGCCGAATTATGAGAAAGAGAAATAATTAATTAATAGCTTAGCTGAGTCTTGAGGCTATACAATCTGATACTTCCCGATTCGAGGCCTTCTTTCTTTTGTCACTTCACATTTGTCATATCAGATACCAGGACACAGAGAGGTTAATGATTTTTGCATTCTGTGTCTCTTTCTTTTTGTCCAGTCACTTAGACAACAGGAAGTGAGGGTGATGGTACTTTCTCTACTTCTCAGTTTAGTGTTTTCAGTGTAAATGAGCTTCACCTTGCCATTGTAGTTGCTTATCACTCATGACCAAAATTCCTAGCTGATATTCTGTCAAGTTTAAATCTTATAACCATTTTAATGAAAATGTGTTCTATGGGAGGATCGTTCAGGAACAGAAAGCTCCAGCAAATAGCCAAAGCATTATTGTACACATTTTAATAATGCTTATGAAATTAAAACCATGATCACACACTAAATGTGCTTGTTAAACACTTGTTAAATTAGTTTGCACGTTGAAAAGGTTGTTTCGTCCTGATGGCCTGCAGCCCAGCAGTGTTGGAGCGGAACTGCTGTCCGACAACATCTCCAAGGCACTACACTCCAAGTGACTGTCTAAGTACAACAACAGAAGTAAGTACAACTTCTGACAATAACAGTCAGTATAATCAAAGCTCAATTAGTAGTCCATCAACAGTAATACATACTATAGAGACTGTGTCTGTTCCCCGAGCTATACAAATACATAGAAAATCTCGGAAAGTCTGTCTTCGTAACCTAATTAACATAAAATTAAATCATATTGAATGCACAGCCAGCACTTTTGATCTGAAGCTAGGACTATTAAACGTTAGATCTCTTATGTCTAAGGCTCTTATTGTCAACGACATCATAACTGACCAGGAATGTAATTTAATGTGTTTAACGGAAACTTGGGTTAAACCAAATGAGTACATAGCATTAAATGAAGCTAGTCCTCCTGGATACAATTATGTACATCAGCCTCGTTCAACTGGTAGAGGTGGAGGTGTTGGTCTTATCCATAGTCAAAATCTAGTCGTCACACAAAAACGTAGTCATAAGTTTAATTCCTTTGAAATTCTTTATACCAGTGTAAATTACGTAGCCACAAAAAAATTGTCAATTCCTCTAATCATTATTTACAGAACCCCAGGGCCTTATTCTGAATTTCTTAGTGAATTTTCAGAATTTGTATCAAACCTGGTTGTGTCTGTAAATAAAGCATTAATCGTCTGAGATTTTAATATTCATTTTGATAACCGGGAGGACCCTCTGAGAACAGCGGTTGTGTCCATCTTAGATTCAGTAGGGATTAATCAGAACGTAATCGGGCCTACTCATAATGGTGGTCACACTCTTGACCTCATACTAACATACGGTATATAGAAAATATTGTAATTTTTCCACAGTCTGAAGTTATCTCAGACCACTATCTTATCTCATTCATAATCCGTATTGATCATAATATCTCCACCTCGCCTCGCTACCGCATAAAACGCACATTCACATCAGCTACTGCACTGAGCTTCATAAATAAACTACCAGAGACATCAATTAGATTTGGATCAGCGCCTGATCCAGTAGAACTCGATCAGGCAACTGAAAGCTTGGAGTCAACACTCCGCTGCACACTAGATAGAGTGGCTCCACTCAAAAAAAAATAATTAGAGAGAAAAAATTAGCACCCTGGTATAATGATCAAACATGATCCTTAAAACAGAAATCTAGACAATTAGAACGTAAATGACGACAAACCAAGCTGGTGATATTTCAGACAACATGGAAGGAGAGCCTACTGAAATATAGGAAATCTCTTGCCGATGCTAAAAAAATATCTATTTCTCCACCTTAATAGGTGACAACCAAAACAATTCCAGATTCCTTTTCAACACGGTAGCAAAATTTACTAGGAATAAAAACCACTACAGAGAAAAACACAATCATTACATAGCAGTGACGATTTCATGAAATTTTTCATTTATAAAATTGAAAATATTAGATGTGAGATACAGGCCATTAAATTACAACCGGTCAATAATGTAACAAACCCATTAGATGACAATGTGGCAATATCGGATCAATGTTTAGAGTGTTTTGCTCCGCTTAGAGAGACCGAACTAGCTACACTAATCTCATCAGCCAATTCATCAACTTGCATACTAGATCCCATACCTACATGTTTGTTTAAACAGATTTGTCCAGGAGTAATTAAGTCACTTTTAAATATAGTAAATTATTCCCTAACCACTGGCTATGTACCTAAATCACTTAAATTAGCATTTATGATTAAAAAACCTGACCTTGACCCATCTCAATTGTCCAGCTATAGACCTATATCAAATCTCCCCTTCATCTCTAAGATTTTAGAAAAGGTTGTAGCAAAGCAGTTATGCTCGTACTTAGATAGGAACAACATTTATGAAATGTATCAGTCAGGATTTAGACCTCATCATAGCACAGAGACAGCTTTAGTCAAAGTAGTAAATGACCTTCTTCTGACCTCTGATCAGGGCTGTGTCTCGCTGCTTGTGTTACTCGACCTTAGTGCAGCTTTTGATACTATAGATCACACTATTCTCCTTGATAGATTAGAAAATGTTGTTGGCATTAAGGGAACGAACCTCTCCTGGCTCAGGTCTTATCTGACCGATCGTTATCAGTTCATAGATGTAAATGGTGATTCCTCCATGCGTACTGAGGTTACTTTTGGAGTTCCACAGGGTTCTATTTTAGGCCCACTGCTTTTCACTTTATATATGTTACCCCTAGGACAAATTATTCGTAAACATGGAATTAGCTTCCACTGTTATGCTGATGATACACAGATGTATGTTTCAGCGAAGCCAGAGGACAGACAGAAGCTTAGTAAAGTTGAGGATTGTGTAAAGGACATTAGACGTTGGATGTTAACTAACTTCCTCCTACTTAATTCTGATAAAACAGAAATACTTTTATTAGGCCCACGTGTAGCTAGAAGTAATCTTTCTGACTACACAGTAACTCTGGATGGTCTTTCTGTTTCATCATGTACAGCAGTTAAAGACCTCGGAGTGATTATTGACTCCAGTCTATCATTTGATGCTCATGTAGATAATATTACTAGGATAGCTTTCTTTCATCTCAGACATATTTCTAAGATAAGAAACATATTGTCACTACATGATGCAGAAATACTGGTTCATGCATTCGTCACCTCTAGATTAGATTACTGTAATGCCTTACTGTCTGGATGTTCCAGTAGGAATATAAATAAACTCCAGTTAGTCCAGAATGCAGCCGCTAGAGTCCTTACTAGAACTAGAAGATACGACCACATCACCCCGATCCTATCCACACTGCATTGGCTCCCTGTAAAATTTCGCATTAAGTTTAAAATACTTTTATTTACCTATAAAGCACTACACGGTCTTGCACCACAATATCTAAGCGACCTTCTGGTTTTATATGATCCGCCACACCTACTCAGATCAAAAGGTGCAGGCTATTTGACATTACCTAGAATAGTGAAGTCTTCAGCAGGGGGAAGAGCCTTCGCTTTTTGAGCCCCACAGTTATGGAACTTTTCTTCCTATTAGTGTTCGGGACTCAGACACAGTCTCAGTGTTTAAGTCTAGGCTTAAAACATATTTGTTTACTCAAGCTTACCCTGACTAGATTATATCTCACTACTTCACAGTCCTAATAATCGTTTTTCTCCCTCTCTCTCTTTTTGCTGAGCCCCATACGAATTTATGGAGATATTGGAGATCCAGATCCCTTCTGCCTCTGGATGAGCCCAAATCTTCTGCTGGGACTACGGCTGCTCCTAAGGCCATACTTCTCATTTTTCACATTATCTGTGTTACCTTCACATTCTGTGTTACCCAGATGAGGATGGGTTTCCCTTCTGAGTCGGGTTCCTCTCAAGGTTTCTTCCTCAAAAAACATCTTAGGGAGTTTTTCCTTGCCACCGTCGCCACTCAGTGGCTTGCTCAGTTGGGATAAATTCCATTTGTTTTATACCTGTTTGTCTGTTTATCTGTTCCTGTTTGTCTCTGTTTATCTGTTCCTGTTTGTCTCTGTTTATCTGTTTCTGACTGTTTATACCTGTTTTTTATTTCTGTAAAGCTGCTTTGAGACAATGACTATTGTAAAAAGCGCTATACAAATAAAATTGAATTGAACTGAAAAGTAGAAAGAAGTAAGACTGCGTTTTGTGTACTACCGAGATTTCTCAAATAATCATAATCAGCATGTAATGTAGTGAGGTATACACTTTATTTATTTATATGTATGTGCTGGGTTGCTCCCTGGGATAAGCTCCAGGTTCCCCCGCGACCCTGAAAAGGAGTAAGCGGTTGAAGATGTACGGATGGATGGATGGATGTGCTGGGTTGCACAGTGAGACAGTCAGAACTCAGGCTGGGAACAGAGCCCTGCGCAGTGGTTTCGGTGTGCTTTAATGAGACAATCTTTTTTTTTCTACAGGTTTGCTGTTCCAGGATCCTGTTGTCTGTAGATTTACAGAGACTAATCAGTGTAACATAGCTCTTGGACAACGGCTGCACCTGCAAATGGTTGAGGAGGATTTGTTTTTTCTAATACTGAGCGCAATCACTTCATATTAAAATATACAAAAACCCAACTTAACCCACCAAAACCAAATCCCCCAAGATGGCAGTTTGTTAATGATAATAAAACTATGATACTTGTCAGGCGGGGGGGAGGACACAGGCGCGGGAGCAGGTGGAGGCTGATAGCGAATACGGTGGGAACGAAACGCGGGACAATCCAGGGACGGGGCGGACACTGTCAGGGCGTCGGGGTAAACCAGCGAAAGCGTTATGCGAGGCGGAAGATCCAAAAGCGTAGTCAGAGGCAGGCAGAGAGTCGTGGAAAACCAGGAAGTCGTACAGATAATCGAGAGCTTGGTATCGCAGCAAACAAACGTTACGAGCGTATACTTCGCACCGTGAACTCGGAATGTGGTTTCTTAAATACCTGTGTCTCCAAGAAAGCCGACACCAGGTGTTGTTCATTAGTATTCCGGTGATCTCTCACGCATGCGCTCTCGTGGGGGTTTCTGGGAGTTGGAGTTCGGGACGCTCCGGGCAGTGCGCATGCGCGCTCGTGTGGGCTGTTGGGAATTTGCGTCCCGACTGGGCTGCGCTCTGACAATACTAAGCAGTGCAGAGAGGAATGACTCTGGAACATACACTTTAGTGATCAATAAAGCAGACGGGAGTATGAAAACATTTTATACTCTTCAGCTGAACATTGAAGGTAGAACCACCCCAGTTCTAATCACATCACACATCAAACTACAACATTTAAAAGTTATTTGACAAATGTACTGAGTATAACCTCATTCTATAATCGAACGCCTTTTATAAGTTTTACTTATGACTTTAACTTTACTTATGATCTTTTTCTTGTGTCCAATCAGCAACAAACATGTGATGTTTAAAAGGACCTCCTTTTTCTGTTTTGAGTTAAAGTTGATAAGTAATTTTATCATACACTTTCTGTCAAAGTGATGATTTATGACCCTCTGTGCTGGTAATTTATGACCCCCTGTCCTTCCCTGATTGACAGGTCGTCGGAGGGGTGGTAGGGGGGGGTGAGGGGGTAACCCTTATCGGTCGTATCAGCTAATCAATCTGGCTCCTTTGTGTCTGGACATTGGGGGGGGGGGGGTGTGGGAGAAATAGCCCCCTTCCAGCAAAACGGGGGGTTTATGTTAATGAGTTTTGTTTTTTTGGCGGGATGAAATACGTCTGAAAATAAATAAATGTTTTTAATATGGGGATATGCTTGTGTTACTGTGTGACTTTATTTCGTTTGTGTAAACACAATGTTAGAAAAGGAATAGGAATAGAATAGGATTAGAATATTTATTTTGTGAAAATGATGAAAACAAATGTTGATTAAGTTTTTAAGGATCCCTGCTTACCTTTGAATAAAAAGTTTAGGAGTTAAAGCAAAGTTTAAAAAAGAATGTGTTTAAAAAGAATAGAGCGTATCACACGAATTCTAAACAAAGATCCTTACGAGGAAAAAAGTATTAAAAGATCTGTTTAAAAAGAATCCGCATTACCAGGTATCCAAAAACACATAAAACTTTAGGCTGTAAAAAATGGTGAAAAGAGCAGTTTAAAAAGAATAGCGCGTATCACATGACTTCTAAACAAAGATCCTTACGAGGAAAAAATGTTAAAGTGTCGTCTAAAAGAATCTCCGTAATGTTTAAACTAGGAGCTAAGTATTTTCCAGAGATGTATTCCATTCGATGTGTAAAAGCCGTATGAAGTTGAAACGAAACCCAGCCTCTCACTCGCTAAACCCCGCCCACACATACGTGTATTCAGACACTCCTCTCTCTCGTCTCTCTCTCTCTCTCTCTCTCTCTCTCTCTCTAAACACGCCCACACACTGGGGGTCTCAACATGGCCAGTACTTTCTGTCAACTGTCAATCACGGTGGAAGAAGTAGATGTCAATCACGGTCTTCTCGGACCTGACGTTTCTCTAGGCCTGGTTAATTTATGATCCTTTGTTTCTTCCTGACCAAGAGTTGTTTTTTTTTTTTTTATGACCAGGGGGGTCGTGGTGTGTTCCTATCAGTTTGTTTATGATAATGAGTGTCTGTGGGGGTGTTGATGGTTTTAAATATCGTGTTAAGCCATTGTGGTTAAACACAGAAGACAGTCTGCATCTAACTGCTATGATGGCTACACCGCGAACACCCAATATCTCTAGAAGATGGTCCTGCATCACTCCTATAAGAGTGTCTGATGAAAAGCCTGAGGATTTAACATTTGCTCCAAGAAAAAAACAACAATATAGTAATTTGTCAAAAATTCTTCGTGGGGATGACGTTGTGAAGGAACTGTTGTTTAAACCTGAGGCGGGCGTTACCAACTCAGAGAACTCTCTTAAGACCGCCCTCATGCTGCGACGATTAAAACGGGGTGACATGTGTCACAGGCAAACACATATTACGAAGATGTCTCAAGAATCTACATACGAGTGCTACAGCAACACCCCGGAGACAGCTCCGGCTCTGCCTGATGACAACGCGACAACGCTAGATTCCCCACCACAAACATACGACAACAGGTGGTTGGATAACTTCTGCAAAGAATTAGGATATCACAACCTAAGTTTCCTAACAACACCATACGGCATCAGTGGCTCTTTAACCGGCGCCTCGGCCTACATCGGCGTTGATGACACAGACGGCTGTATTCGATCTGACGCTTTCAAGATTATAAAGGCAACAGTCGTGGTCCTTCTTGAGCATATTATCAACAAAAAACTGAAAGATCTATGCCTGGGTTGCGAAGTGGATCATCCGAGTCAACTTAGACACTCCTGTCTGTTCGAACCTGACGCGTATTTCTTTGACAAATACTTTGAGGAACTATCGCGTGGCCTGCTCAAACCAGGTCTTAAACATTTCATCGCACAAGCATTGAGTCGGTTTGGTTTGCGGGTTAACCCTCAGAGAATTCAAGGATCGGTGGACGCCGTTCTACACGAGTTGCGAGACGAAGTCTACATCGTGCAGAGACTTCACGAGGTCAGAGAGAAACTTGTGGATGTCGGCAGCGAACAGATCGTCTACGACGTCGTGGATAGCTGGAAGGGGGTCACAACAACCGTTTGAGATGGGGAATGTATGCGGCGCTACAGGATTAGCAAAGAGTCTGCTTAAACGTCGTATTGGGTGTGAGATGTCCAGTCTGTTGTACAAACGCCTTACGGACTGTGTCGGTGTGCCCGTAGGTGTAAACGGATGTGGTGTCGACCCGATACGTATAACAAATCTCGTGAATCAGATGAATATTGTGCGAGGTACAGTGTGTGATTGGACTTCTTTGTTACATATGTGTATTGACGCAAGCGAGCCGATTTTGGGATCTATCACAAAAATATTAGATCTTGTGACTGACCGTGGCGAACGTGTTAGAATTGCAGACATTTTATGTTTGTGTACGTATGTGTGTGATGTGTGTGAAATTCTACTGTCGAGAAATGATCAGACGGTTGTCTGTGAAATAATCGATGCATTTATAGCGTATGTGGTTGACAAAAACCCAGTGATTTGTATAAAATTCCTACAATGCCTCGATGATGTTGTGTGACAATGTTTATGATCTTTTACTGAAATAAATAACATGACGTTTAAGAAGACATGTGTTATTCTTTTGTGGTTGTTAAAGTGTCGATATGTCGGAGGATATGAAAAAAGTCTATTACACTCCTTCAAATGCGGGGTCTTTTGGTGGTAAAAGCGTTTAAAAAGACGGCGGGCCTTTAAAAAAACAGGGGTTCGTTTAACAGACAAACAAGTTTCGGATTGGCTCGCCGCGAGGATGCTTACACGTTACACAGAACTGCTCCGTTACATTACAAAAGAAATCGCGTTTTTGTTTATGGTATTGATATGCAGTTTCAGGCAGATCTGGTCGATATGTCTGCCTATGCAAAAGAAAACGACAACGTTCATTTTCTGTTGACGTGCATAGATATGTTTAGTAAATATGCATGGACTCGGGTTTTAAAAATAAATCCGGTGTCGAAGGTGTCTAAGGCTTTCCAATCTATACTGGATGAGGGCAGGGTGCCCTGTAAACTACAGACAGATAATGGGAAAGAATTTTTTAATAAACATTTTCAAAACATGACAAAAAGTACAACATACAACATTTTGCAACAGCCACCGATTTAAAAGCGTGCATCGTCGAACGTTTTAATAGAACCTTAAAAGGTCGGATGTGGAGATATTTAACTGCTACAAACTCCAAACGCTATATCGATATTCTTCAAGACATCACGGATGGATACAACGCCAGCTATCACAGAAGCATTAAGATGAGGCCTATCGACGTGTCCAAAGAAAACGAATCCGCTGTGTATAAAAACCTTTATGGATCTAAAGACGGAGTAACCCCTAAATTTAAATATAAAGCTGGCGACATTGTTAGAATTTCTAAAGTAAGAGGTCCGTTCGCAAAGGTTATAAAGAAAACTATACACACGAGTTTTTCACCGTGACAGAGTGTATACCACCGACGCCCGTCTATAGGTTGTGTGATTATGACGGAGAAGTCATCGATGGTGTTTTTTATGAAGAGGAATTACAAAAATATTTGTGAACAAAAACAAAACATTTAAAGTGGAGAAAATTTTAGACAAGAAGAAACAAGGTAGAAAAACAATGGTATTGGTTAGATGGCTCGGATGGCCCTCAAAATTCACATCGTGGATTGACCAGAAAAGAATCGGTCGTGTACAGACCCCATAAAACAGACGAACCCTAGTAGATGTCACACACTCGTGTAAAAACAACCATGACTGCGGGTGGTTTTTATGTAACGCTTCCCTGTAATGCATCAAGAAATGTTTATCCGGAAAATAGTATCTCATGTTATACAACTCGCCTATCGAAAACTATCAATCTAAAAGGAGAATGGCAAGTCGGGTTAATCGAGTTTGAATATCCGATGTCTTGGTATACGTTTAATGAGGAGGATGCTACGTACATTTTCAACTATGGTGAAACAACGAAGACAGAGAATCGGGTCACCGAATATAATATTGAAGGCAATATATCAAACGCATCTTACAGGTTAAAGACCGGATATTATGACGACGTCGTTTTTTTGATCAGGGAGATCAACGCGTCCCTGACACCGCGTGCTAGTCTCGGCTATGACCATGTTAAAAATAAAATTTTTCTCAAAGGCCCTCCGAAGACGTCGCTGACATTTTATGGAAAATTGGCCAATATTTTAGGCTTAAAACCGGGGGTTGCTATTGAAACCACGGACCATGCTCTTGAAAGATCTGGCATGACTTATGCTCCTTTTCAGACTGACATTAATGCGGGGTTTTACAGTATGTACATTTATACCGATATCATAGAATACCAGAACGTGGGTGACTTCTACGTACCGTTGCTGAGATGTGTACATATAAAGGGGAGAATGTTAGTGTTGAATCCGACACCCCACACTACGTATCGGTTAATAAATCGTCCGTCGGTGAGATAACCATACAAGTGAAGACGATCAAAATCGAGGCGCTGCGCTTCATTTACGGGAAGGTGTGTGCCAAGCTGCATTTTAGACCTGTGAAACAATTCGTTTAAATAATAATGTCATATTTACAACCACCACACAGACCCTCTGCGTTATGTCCAATACTACAAGAATCAAGCGGGGAATGGGCTCCCCGGTTATGCGGGGGGATTATGTATGGAGCCGGTTTAGGTGGTATGTTTAGAGGTCTCTTTAGAATGGCCATTCCTTTGCTAAAAGCGGTTTTAGCATAGCCAAACTCACATCTTAAATCGGCTGCAAAAACATACTAAGCGATGTTGTTAGCAATACGTTATACGCATACATTTAATAATAACACTCAAAACGGGTCCGGACTAGCCGTGATGGCACGCAGAAGAACGACTAGACCGCCAGGGGGTTCGGAGGTGGCCAAACAACGAAGAAAGAAAGCATAACCCCAAGAATTCGTCAGTTATAAAACGCAAGCGAAGAAGCCAGCGAGCTCTACAGCAAAAAGACCAAAGACCTGCGTGAAAAAACAATATTTTAGACCATGTCTTTACTACACAACATGTCAGAAGAATGCTTAAAAACCGAACTGGATCTATTCACAGTACCATTAACGCAAACCGTTATCGAAAAAAACACGTATATAGAAGTACCACCGTTGTCGGCAATATCAGAAACATCGCCTCTGGAGTTTTTTTTATAGCGGGGACTGGCGAGGATTATGTGGACCTAAACAACACCCTTGTTTTTTTACGTGTCAAAATCACTAACGCAGACGGCACAGACGTTGCAGACGGGGCCCCGTGGGCCGCTATGTACACCGGAGCCACAATATTTTCACAAGTGGTCGCTTGGAGACCGTCTCATATCACAAAGTTCCAACACATATCCTTATAGATGCATAATAGAGTGTCTCACCAATTATGGTAAAGACGCTCTTGAAACGCTGTTCTCGGCGGGGCTCTTTTACAAAGACACTGCCGGTCACATGGACGTAACGGATCCCGCTGGTGGTAACAGAGGTTTGACTAAACGAGCAACGTTGTTGAACTACTGGCGCCCATTCACAGCGACATATTCTTTCAAGAAAAACTAATGCTTAACGGTGTGGACATTAAAATTCGCATGACGGGCGAGGCAAGATGAATTCTGTCTGATGAGGGCAGCGCGGTAGCCTATAAACTAAACATCGTGTCGGCTTCACTGTTTGTGAAAAAAGTGTCTGTGTCACCAGGTGTGAGATTGGGACGCGCGAAGCATTGCTCTACGCCGCCCAAATACCCCATCGACAGAGTATTGTGAAAAACTTCTCAATTCCAGTAGGGTCACGTGTTTGTAATCAAGAAAACTTGTTCTTAGAAACTCTACCAAAATCCATTGTTCTGGCTATGGTTGATAATGACGTGTTTATAGGCGCGTATGATAAAAATCCGTTTGCGTTTAAAAACTATGACCTAGAATTTTTGGCAGTTTATCTGGACGGGCAGCAACACCCCGCTAAACCTCTGCAGCCTGAATATGGAAGCGGGTCTGCGGTACGCAAGTTTTATCAGTTAGCGCTGGCTTCTGGAAAGCATCTTAAAAATCAACCTCTAGCTATCGATAGGGAGGATTTTCTACATGGTTATACCCTTTATGCGTTTAATCTCACGCCGGACGAAGACTGCAGTCAACACGTGTCGCTTATCAAGTCTGGGAACAACAGGCTAGAAGCACGTTTTAGACAGCACGCTACCCGAACGATCAACTTAATTGTTTACACGCATATCGACTGCATCATCAGTGTCAAATCGCAGACAGATCCTGGTTGATTACTATTAATAGTCGTAATGGACACCATCCAGCTTACTGCTATAATGGATAAGATCTCGTGTAATACACATTTTCTCGGAGTACTCCCGTGCGACCTCCTACCAAAATCCCCCTTAAGAAAATTACCATCGATGGTAATAATCAACACGCATCCTTCAGGACTCCTGGGTGAACACTGGCTAGCCATCTACATAAACGAGGACGGGCGTGGGTTGTTTTTTGGCCGGCTTTGGTAATAAACCACATGACAAGCGTTTTCCACAGAATATCAACAACTTTCTAATAAGCAATTCTAGAGTGATCCAACATTCGGCGGTACAAGTCCAAGATTTTCGGCAAGAACCTGCGGGCAGCATTGTGTGTTTTTCTCTATCACATGGTAAAGGGGCATGATTATGACCGTGTGTTAAAGATGTATACCGACGATTTTATTAAAAATGACAAGATGGTGTTAGCGTTTATGAAAAACTCAAACTAAAAAAAGGTAGTTGTAATAAAAATGTTTTCAAATGTATTCATTGTGTTCAGACTGGTGAAATGTTTATGTCTAACACTAAATTTTTAAAATAAAAACAAAGAATAGAGATTTCTTCTTCTTTGACTCTTTATTGTTATTGTTATACACACATCATACGTGGCAATACATATAATAACAAAATCACAAACAATAGAAAATTCGTAAATTAAAACGTAACCACTGACTGGCGTCAAGAGCAGGTGATTTAAATACAGGACCGTCTGAATAATTTGATTGTGCCGACGGTGTACTGGAGGTATTTTGTGTTTTTACGCTTCGTAGACGAGGCCGGTTAAAGGCGAAGTCGATTTGGTTTGAAAGAGTTAATTGCTTGTCTGACATAGGGGTTTGGCACCGTTGAGTATGGTATGTTTAAAGAGGCAAAAGCCTCTAGAAATTCGAGCCATCCGACAGGTCTTCGGGCATCAGATATCTTTTGCGGAGCCGTCATGCCTTTAACTAAATCGAGCATATGTGAGCCAGGAATGGTTCTACCGTTAAACACAAACTCTCCTGAATCGCCCCAAGATGTGACATCTTTCATTTTAGACATTTTATCCAAAATGTAGCGAGCGTTTTTTACACTCCTCTGCGGGATATTCTTCAAAATATCATCCACCATGTTGTCTAAATCGTCATGGGGGTTTACGTCGGGTTGTGCAGATGGCTTTTCTTTTTCGGGATGCTCAGTCTGCATGGGTGTCAATGTTAATGTGCTGTTTTCACGGTCCCCTTGTCTAGCGATTGTTAAAAAGCGGTGTAAAATGCTCGTGTACAGTTTCGTTTTTCATAACTGTCCGTTATGAAACTGTTTCATAACTTTTTCATAACTTTTTCATAAAAGTCAGTGCGGTGCAAAATATTTCTTATAGCTATATCCAGATCGTTCTCCACAATTTGCTGAATAGATTCGCGTGTTGTCCGGTCTTTAGTTTGTCCAACTGGTGCTGCGGGACTAAAAACAGTTTCTCTGCGTACTCCATTCCCTCTGTTATCTAGAAGCGATCAGGCTGGAGATGAAAGGAATAGCCACGCTTAAGAGCGCAAGAAAGCCCCCCTGCTGGTTTTATTACACGCTTCTTTCTTTTATAACACCGACCGTCTTGTCCGCTACAAATTTGATGACGCTTTTCCTTTTCTGAGTTTCTGGTATTGTTGATCTGTGAGAGGTATATTACCGTAGAGAACGTTTAGAGCTACTTCACACACAACGTCGCGAGTTCGTCTGTTGCAGTTTGTAAAATAATCCGTCTTTGTTTGGGTGCTGCTTTTAATAATATTTTTAAAAGCGGCAGGTTTTCTAAAGCCTGGCAGACACTCGCTATTTTCTTTTCTGGAGATACACCACAGGGTGTGGCGCGAGTAAATCCGTTCTGAGCCGATAGTGTTCGGGCGTTTTTGTTTTATAATCGATCATCAGATACCCAAAAGGCTTGCTGGTTGCGTCTTGAAAACATTCCATAAAAAATTTTGCGTTGCGGGATACATCTGCCTCCCCAGTACACTGACTTGATTAGCGTCTCGGGGGATTTTTAAACAACATTAGATAATTTGTGTTTAAACTGATGGTCCTACTGGATTTCCCTTGGCAAAATAAATTCTGCACAATATAAATAGCACTAAGATTTCTATGATGCACGTATTGGGTGAAGACCTTCTCTAGCTCCGTTGCTCGCTGGCCTCTTTCATCAGATCATCGAGGATCAACAAATTAACCGTGTCGGCCGGAAACAGAGCATCATCATTCAGAGTCTGTGGTAATCCTTCAACAAACTTTATTTTGTACATTTTCAGCAATTCATCATACAACGGTTGCCAGCAATCATAAATATACACAATATTTTCAATTTTTTAGAAATCAAATGTACAGCATTTTGCAACAACATTTTTACAAAATATGACTTCCCGAGTTTGAAGGGCCGCTTATCACACATGAAAAAGGGTGTTGCAATCTGAAATCAAAACCCTCTGTGTCTCGCACACCCCTATGTCCAAAAAGATTGTCAGAAGCCATATGGGATCGTTGTGAAATCTGGGCGGAGCAGCGCGTTTGTTGTACACAACCTTAAACTTTTTAACAACTGACCTGTTGTGTAGTGTGAATTGTTTTTTTTTACGCACAATGGTGTCTGTGTATGCCAGTATATGGCCGACTATTATCAGCCCCCACGTAGTGATCGACAAGTCCAATCAGTGTGTCTAATCTAATGGCTTTTGAATTTACAGCGTTGAGCGTGACGCCTTTGGCTTTCATGCATACCTTACCATTCGGCTGCGGTAGCCGTATGTTTTTGGACCGCCTGGAGCAAAATTCTACAATATGATCGCCAGCACCAACCTCGTCGGTTAAATTACCGAGATAGGGCCCTAACGGTGGATCCCAGTCACCCTCTCTAGATGTAAAGATCACACTGTCTGTGTCGCTGTACAGTAACCTGTCACCCAATTTGTCCATTAATTCGTAAAAGTTCTAGCGGGCGTGAGCTGTTGTGAAAGCCCCGAGAAGATGTTGATGTCGCGTGTCAGATCCCTTTCCCATCCGCATAACACCACTGAATTAGAGCCACGCTGTCTGAAACGAAGGAAAGGTGTTTAACGTCATACCCGTCCCCAAATATGTGCTGAGTAAATCCGAAATTAACTCTGTACACGGCAAGTTTTCACGCATGGAGAAACGACCCCAAAGAGAGTTCAGCAGTAGCTTGTTAATAGAACGCCGTGCTGGGTTGCTAATTATCTTATCGGCGTCCATCTTAATCCCCTCTTTCTCAAAGTAGTCTGAGATGTAGGACTCCTTGTCTGTGTCTGTCACGACGTGTGCAGGGAAACTGCTGGCCGTCTTGCTTTTGTATTGTAAAAATGTTTTAACATAATCACAAAACAAAGTCTCTGACCGTTGTGGAAAATGCCACACCTCGTCCACTTTCATCACGACATAGCCCTTTTCCACACCTTTCAACAGCTCTATGCTGACCCAACACCCTGAAATAGCTCTTTCCTCATCAGTATGACCACAAGGGTCTGTCTGATTCTGATGTTCGGCGCATGTACGACAAAGCGGAAACATAAGCTTACCACCGGTCCTATAGGGAAGGACGGGTGAAGCAGTTTCGTGCGTGGTAGTACCGGTGCTGTTAACAAAACCATAATAATTTTCAAGAGGTTCAAAATCGCTTGAAGATTATTTGCGGATGCCCTATGGGGTAACATTTTTGCCTGGCAAAGGGAGGGGGCAAGCTTGTAAAGTCGACATATCGTATTTTTTCACCATTGTCAGCTTTGTGATACAGTTTGTCGCGTAGTACGACCACCAAATAGGCGTCGTCCGGTTTAAGTCTTTCAGGATGTGTGTAAGTGGACATAAACGCCATTACAGAGACATCGGTCTTTTAGCATCATTCCAAGTACATTTCCCACATCACCTCAACATCGAGACCGTACGCCTTTTTCAAAAATTTCGACCTTATCATCGAACTGTCTTCTGAGCAATCCGTAGGGCACTTTTGATAACGGATGTAAGTGATTTGGGTTATAACGACATTCATGACCGTGACACATCCGTTGAATTCGAATATTTCATCTTGACACCATCCTTTTCATAATAACCGTCGAGATGGTATTTTCCAAATAACCATCTCCATGATTAAAGACGCCGATATTCACGCCGCCGTTTTGTTTTGACATATTCAAGCCATTCGATGGAGACGGTTGAGTACGTTTTGTTCTGACTTGTGTATGCATTGTTATGGGTCAGAGCTAGGGTGTCTTTTGGTAGGTAGTGGGTTTTACCCTACACCATATCCTAATGTTGTATATCTGAACGGGTTGAGTTTGGTGCACTGTATGAATTCGTCACGGTACTTCGCATGACCGCCTGCCGGAGTAAAACGACATCGTTCTTGCCGTACATGGCGAGCTCTTTTTTAAATCAAACACCTTACCCGACACCGTGACATACCACTCATCAAACAGAGCCCTCTCTTTGTCAGACATTGTCTCATAGCCGTAGAAATGCTTGTCAGGGTATGGGCCTACGTAGTCTTCATTTTTCTATTCTATTGAACAGATGTGGAAAATGACCTCTCAGTACAGGTACAGAGGTTAGCGGATTTGTAAACGCTGTCCTGGACAGACGCATAGGGATGAACGAGTAACTATCGATGAAACGTTGCTTGAATGTCTTATCATACATTAAAATGATCCGACATCCTTGCATGGTAATTGCATGGTATGTGTTAGCCCTGCTTTTGCAAAATATTCCAATAGTATAAAATTGTCGAAACCTGAAGCGTTGTGGGACGCCCCATGTGAAGTTCTGATAATGAGGCTGTCTAAACTTTTAACAAGTTGGTCTATACAGTCTGTACCAGCCGCTGTGAACTCTTCCCCTTTAAACGTATCGCGCAAGAAATTTTGCAACGTGTTTACCGTCTGTGTTGTGTGTCTCAAAATCGTAGTATATGTATTTGTGCGCTAGGTGGCTCCAATTTTATCGGTGTATGAAACATTGGTGTACTCCGTCATTAACCAACTCAACTTTACACTGGATACACGTGTTTGTTTGCGGGACACCGTGTTTTTTGGAGCGGATCGATTGGCGTGATATCTCCTATTACATTTCTGACAGCATTATTTGTGACATCACACTGAGCGTACTGTTGCCCTGTCTGTATTTGTTTATGTTTTTATAACAGTAGGTTGATCTGCAGTACGCAACAATCGTGACATTGCCTCGTTTGTGCCGGTGTATTTATGAAAATCAGGTGCGTTACATAACGTCATAAGCGTATTTACACCGATGATCTCTACGGCAGTTAAAACCCTGGTAAACGTATCCGCATGGTATGGTGTACCAATGAAAGCTTTTAGGTTCTTAATCAAGAAATAATGTTCGTTGTGTAGATACAAGAACACTGTCTTATTATGAGGCTCGTGTTGTTACGTAAAGTGTTCCAACAGACCAGAACATGTTCTGTGGAATACCACTATTTTAACATGTAACAACCGTTCAAACCGTATGATGTCATTAAACCCAATCTTTTGTTGTGTCCGAATACCCCGCAGTTTTTCTGTACAGAGCCGGCTAACGACTCAAGTTCGGTACATGGCGTACGCGGTGTAGAAAATGGGCCAGACAGATCGCAAAACACAGATTGTTAGAATCGTTGTTGGGGCAAAACAGGTTCATTCTGTTTCTGGAAATTACCTCATTATGAGCTAATGCGTATCTTTCGATAAGCACCACCCGTGTTTACCGCGAGCTATAGATACGGTCAGATCTAGACATTCATCAGCCCGAACGTCAGAATTACTTTGCATAATGTTCTCAAGTTGTTGTGTGAATATGTGCAAATCGTAATCGTTATCAGGTGACAAGACCGCATTAACATCAGAGGGTAGACTAGGGCCTCTCAAGGTAATGTCGATTAATCCCCCATCGCCCGGCGCAGTCTGGAAAACGACACTACTTCGGACATTAAGTCCTGTAGGAATATAGTGTAAGCTGCCAGATCTGGTGCTGTTATCCTACGCATGTTTAACGCCGACGTATCTCTAATCCGTTAAATCGGGGTCCGGTACCACCGTATAACCACCAACAGACCCTCCTTCTCTTACGATAGATTCAAAGCGTCTTCGGATAACCCAAAACTCGGATCCGATGGATTAAACGAACGGCTGTCTGCCCCCACGCCACCTGCGGAATTTGAATCGTTGTCTAACGACGAATCAGAATCTCTGTCTAACACGAGTTTGAATCGCTGTTTTTTTAACATTATTAGATGCTATATAAATAAAAAAAAAAAAAATTATTTAAAAAAAAAAAAAAAAAAAAAAAAAAAAAAAAAAAAAAAAAAAAAAAAAAAAAAAAAAAAATAATTTAAAAAAAAAAAAAAAAAATATAAAAAAAAAAAATTTTAAATAAAAAAATTAAAAAAAAAAAAAAATTTAATTATTTAAAAATAAAAAATTTTTTTTTTTTAAAAAAAAAAAATTTTAAATTTTTAAATTTTTAAATTTTAAAAAAAAAAAAAAAAAAAAAAAAAAAAAAAAAAAAAAAAAAAAAAAAAAAAAAAAAAAAAAAAGATGTATACAACCGCCAAACAACCCCCGGGTTACTTGTTTTTAACAATATGTACAAGTTGTTTTAACAACACCGTCGTCAGGTTTTGGTTGTAATTAAGGCTCTGGATTTCACGCTTCAGGCGTTTCTGGTTTGCTATGATGTGGTTATGTTCGATGGTTTGATTTTTTAATAGGTCCATAACACTTCGATGTTGAAGACGCTGATTCCTCTCTATAGTGTCCAGACGGTCGGTCAAAAGTTCTGGGTCTCTTTCACTGTCTATAACAACAGTATTCCCCGCAACAAAAGGCTTCTTGGTTTGGAGGCAGGTCGTCATAAACGTCTGCTCCAAGGGTCCGTGGAAAATACACATGAATCCCACGCGTCCAGCAAGTCCTGATTCCATTCAAACAATCGTCTATAGTGTTTTGTTCAGTGGCACTTTGTTCCTTCACAACTGACTCTGTTGGAAAAACATTTGCTTAGGGTATCGTTTCGAAATAGTATGATGAAACATACTTTTAAAAATAAATATATACACATATAACAAACATGATGCATACCGGCCAGTCGATCGTGGGGAGATCTTGATCGTTTACCTTGAACAGCAAAACAAACGAACACAACACATGAGAAAACATCTTAAACAGTCTTAAACATGTCATACATATAGCTATTTATCCCTTTCATACCCAAGACAGGATTTTCCACTCTGACACGGCGGGCTTCTACGGCCGACCCTTTGTGTAAAATAAAGTAAAATCATTATACATATACAAAATACATCATACGTAACACAATACTTATAAATAATAACAACGTCAGTACCGCTTGCCTTGTTCAGAAACCTGATTTCGTCTACGATGTCCGGGATAGACACAATTTCGGCATCACCTGCAGCGTTAGATACCTGGTTTATCCACCACAATAACACCATAAATTCGTTTATAAATAAAAACATTCTTAACAATGTGTAATAATAATAATAATAACAACAATAATAATAATAAAACAAAACACTTACTGTTACGATAGACGGCCATCTCCTCTTTGAAGTATTCTTCAAAATAAAATAAAAATCTTTAGCGATGAGTTAAAATGAGAATCGACGATTCACCTGAAATTTCACAGCGCTCTGTCACACAACCGAGATCTTAGAGACTTCTGCGTAACTGACCCTACTTTTTTAAACATAAGGTATACCTGTTGTATGGGTGTGTTGTAAACAATTAACACCCCCACAGACACTCATTATCATAAACAAACTGATAGGAACACACCACGACCCCCCTGGTCATAAAAAAAAAAAAAAAAAAACTCTTGGTCAGGAAGAAACAAAGGATCATAAATTAACCAGGCCTAGAGAAACGTCAGGTCCGAGAAGACCGTGATTGACATCTACTTCTTCCACCGTGATTGACAGTTGACAGAAAGTACTGGCCATGTTGCAGGACCCAGTGTGTGGAGCGTGTTTAGAGAGAGAGAGAGAGAGAGAGAGAGAGAGAGCGAGAGAGAGGAGTGTCTGAATACACGTATGTGTGGGCGGGGTTTAGCGAGTGAGAGGCTGGGTTTCGTTTCAACTTCATACGGCTTTTACACATCGAATGGAATACATCTCTGGAAAATACTTAGCTCCTAGTTTAAACATTACGGAGATTCTTTTAGACGACACTTTAACATTTTTTCCTCGTAAGGATCTTTGTTTAGAAATCGTGTGATACGCGCCATTCTTTTAAACTGCTCTTTTCACCATTTTTTACAGCCTAAAGTTCTTTGTGTTTTTGGATACCTGGTAATGCGGATTCTTTTTAAACAGATCTTTTAATACTTTTTTCCTCGTAAGGATCTTTGTTTAGAATTCGTGTGATACACGCTATTCTTTTTAAACACATTCTTTTTTAAACTTTGCTTTAACTCCTAAACTTTTTATTCAAAGGTAAGCAGGGATCCTTAAAAACCTAATCAACATTTGTTTTCATTATTTTCACAAAATAAATATTCTAATCCTATTCTATTCCTATTCCTTTTCTAACATTGTGTTTACACAAACGAAATAAAGTCACACAGTAACACAAGCATATCCCCATATTAAAAACATTTATTTATTTTCAGACGTATTTCATCCCCGAAAAAAACAAACTCATTAACATAAACCCCCGTTTTGCTGGAAGGGGCTATTCCCCCCACACCCCCCTCTCCCCAATGTCCAGACACAAAGGAGCCAGATTGATTAGCTGATACGACCGATAAGGGTTACCCCCTCACCCCCCTCACACCCCTCCGACGACCTGTCAATCAGGGAAGGACAGGGGGTCATAAATTACCAGCACAGAGGGTCATAAATCATCACTTTGACAGAAAGTGTATGATATAACTACTTTGATACATTTCTCATGTCCTATTATATTTTTGATTTGTTAATGTGTTTAATACTTATGGGCCATCCTGAAGTGTTTATCTCTAATCTGCAGCTGAAGTGTCCTCAGTGAAGGTGTCATACAGCTGCTTGTTCCCTGGGATCAGGAAAGTGTACTGTTCTGCTGATGGAGACAACCTCCGCTTCCACTGGACTTATGATTTAAACCTAGTCACTCAACTAGAGGATGGGAACAGCACTTTCCAGCTGGAATAAAACCATGAAAATGTCACCTGCCATGTAGAAAATCATGTCAGTAGCGCACAAAATACCACCAAACTCTACCCATGTATTGGTGAGTCTTTTTTACATAATGGATTGAAGAACAATAACAACAAAAACAGTCTGCAGTCAAGGACACAGTACCATCATAGAAACAAATGACAACTGAAATCACAGTTATACACAAAAAAATAATGCAGGAAATTGTAAAATCAGATTGTTTTTATTGAAGCTTGAGGCAAAAACCATAATTACTTGCAATGCACTGTACATAGAAGGGATGTAACTCAATACAAATACTATACATTTGTTTGGAATGAACAGATACAGTCCGGACAGTATTCACAGCGCTTCACTTTTCCCACATTTTGTTATGTACAGCCTTATTCCAAAATTCATTATTTTCCCCAAAATTCTACAAACAATACCCCCATAATTACAACATGAAAGAAGTTTGTTTGAAATCTTTGTAAATTTATTTAAAATAAAAAACAAAAAAAGCACATGTATATAAGTATTCACAGCCTTTGCTCAATACTTTGTTGAAGCACCTTTGGCACCAATTACAGCCTCAAGTCTTATTTAGAATGATGCTACAAGCTTGGCACACCTATTTTTGGGCAGTTTCTCCCATTCTTCTTCGCAGGACCTCTCAAGCTCCATCAGGTTGGATGGGGAGTGTCGGTGCACAGCCATTTTCAGATCTCTCCAGAGCTGTTCAATCGGGTTCAAGTCTGGGCTCTGGCTGGGTCACTAAAAGACATTCACAGAGTTGTCCTGTAGCCACTCCTTTGTTATCTTGGCTGTGTCCTTAGGGTCATTGCCCTGTTGTAAGATGAACCTTCGCCCCAGTCTGAGGCCCAGAGTGCTCTGGAGCAGGTGTTCATCAAGGATGTCTCTGTACATTGCTGCATTCATCTTTTCCTCGATCCTAACTAGTCTCCCAGTTCCTGCCACTGAAAAACATCCCCACAGCACGATGCTGCCACCACCATGGTTCACAGTATTGATGGTATTGGCCAGGTGATGAGTGGTGCCTGGTTTCCTCCAGACATGATGCTTGGCATTCAGGCCAAAGAGCTCAATCTTTGTTAAATCTTTGGTCTGAGGGTCCTTCAGGTGCCTTTTGGCAAACTCCAGGTTGGCTGTCATGTGCCTTTTACTGAGGAGTGGCTTCCATCTGGCCACTCTACCATTCAGACCTGATTGATGGAGTTCTGCAGAGATGGTTGTTCTTCTGGAAGGTTCTCCTCTCTCCACAGAGACATGCTGGAGCTCTGTCAGAGTGACCATTGCGTTTTTGGTCACCTCCCCAAGTAAGGCCCTTCTCCCCCGGTCGCTCAGTTTGGCCGGGCGACCAGCTCTAGGAAGAGTCCTGCTGGTTCAAGACTTCTTCCATTTATGGATGATGGAGGCCACTGTGCTCATTGGGACCTTCAATGCGGCAGAAAAGTTTCTGTACTCTTCCCCAGATCTGTGCTTCAATACAATCCTGTCTCGGAGGTCTCCAGACAATTCCTTGGACTTCTTCCTTCCTTCGTTTGTGTTCTGACATGCATTGTTAACTGTGGGACCTTATATAGACAGGTGTGTGCCTTTCCAAATCATGTCCAATCAACTGAATTTACCACAGGTGGACTCCAATCAAGTTGTAGAAACATCTCAAGGGTGATCAGTGGAAACAGGAGGCACCTGAGCTCAATTTTGAGTGTCATGGCAAAGGCTGTGAATACTTATGTAAATGTACTTTTTAAAAAAAAAATAAATTTGCAAAGATTTCAAACAAACTTCTTTCATGTTGTCATTATGGGGTATTGTTTGTAGAATTTTGAGGAAAATAATTAATTTAATCCATTTTGGAATACGGCTGTAACATAACAAAATGTGTGAAGCGCTGTGAATACTTTCACTGCAATGATGCACTGTAATGTGTTCAAACAGATACATATATATATATGAATAGGAAGCACACTATTCATTTTGTAAGAAGGGCATTTGTTTGAGAACAGAGGCACGCATCAGAACTGGCAATTGATGAGATGTAGCAAAAATTTGCATGAGCAAGTGGTTTTAACTTTCACAAGTCAAAAGCTAGGGCACACCTACTTTCTAACACCCATATAACCTGACATAATGCATATCAAGCCTATATTTTTATTTATTTTTTTATTTTATTTTATTCTTCAGCATAACCTTGATTTCAGCAATGTCCTGCAAGACACAAATTATCTGCTTAATATGACATTTTCTTTTTTCTGTAGTGACCAATTTCATAATCTCTCAGTTCCTGTAGTTCCCTGATGTCTGTATGTGTTAATTCCTTCATGCTACTAACAATCATTAATGGACCAAAAGCCACTATTAAACACTGAAACAGAGCAATAATATTATAGCAGACAAATGTACTCCCATGTAAATGTGTTTTACTCATGATACAAACTTGAACCTGTTGCAGGGTAACAAAACACAAACATGGATGTGTAACAGTTCAGAAATATTGTGAGAACACAAACAATACTACAAAAAGACTGAACAAGTATAAACAGTGAAAAAGGCCGCTGGAGCAAAAGGAAAGCGCAGGCATTAGGACCTATCACTTTTTAAAGCACCGTGTGATGTCCCATTACTTTTTGGTTCTGTTAAATATCTCTCTCTCTCTCTCTCTCTCTCTCTCTCTCTCTCTCTCTCTCTCAGGTTTCATCGTGTTTGTGACTGTGTGGCTCTTTGAAGTCATCATCCTGCTGTCTCTGTTAGTGGGAACATTTTATATGTATACCAGAATGTATAGGAAACAGTAAGACTTTAATACTTATTAACTTAAAATACAACAAGCACAAGAGTCCATATTCAAGTATACTATATGTCAAAATGTAAAGCCAGGACAGCATGAGCAGCAAGAAAATTTTATGTCTAAAATGGAGATGAAAGTGCAGTGGTCACCTAAGTCTCATTTCGTTCCACAGATCAGTAAATGTGGATTAGTAACAGCGGAAGCAGTACATGGCTGCTGTCCTCCATGCCAGTCACCATCAGTCTCCATCACATTCATGCCAACAATAACAGATTGTTTAAACAGAACACAAATTCCATTTTAAACCACATTTAGGTTTTGCTTGTTCAAAACTATAGCAATCTCATGATTCCTGCAGGTTCCTTGGCCTTGTCTCTGTCAAGCTTTATTTTTAATATTCTACAATAATGCAGCGATTTAATGTTGTTGTTACAATCCTGCCAACAATGCTTTTGTTGAAATTATTTTCCACAATGTAATATGATAAGTTTACTGTGAACACTCTCCCCTCCCTGGGAAAACCCCTCCCCCCGTTTTCACCTTTTTCTCCTTGTTCCTCTGTTGACACAGGTACAGACAGATGAAGCCCCTCACCATTTGAATATTTCTTTGTCTCCACGAATGCCATTCACGCTCATTTACATACCTTCCTGAATAACATTTGCTCATACTCCTATGACTTCCTAGAAACCATATAGGGTGTTGTTTTTGTCTTACATTGATATACTTCCTGTTTCATGCAAATATACCCTTCTGCCTAGCCAATCAATAGTTAACCAATTGTTCCAGTTGTGTGCCAAGCCTGATATATATACTCTGCTTTTCTTTTAATAAATCAGAGATCTTGCCATTTGAACTTTGCATGTCTGTGTGTTATTTGGCAGTCTCCCAAGCTTGATGTGAGAATTGTGTAGTGGGGCAAGGGCACTGTCTTTCTTATGAACTTTCGCTTTCTCTCTTCTTAAGAATCGTAACCCGGAGATTCTCTATTCTCAAATCCTAACATAATATATGTCATATTTGGGGGAAAGGTTTCATGAACAATCATGAACCAGTTATCATTTTATGCATGAGTCTTGATAATGATTAAAATCAGTGCAAGGTAGAAAGAATAATATAAAGATCTATACAACGATACACCCAGTTGGCATTGGTCTCAGCATTTGGTGCACAAGTGGGTCAGGGCCACTTCAGTACATATGCCTGGTTCACAAAGTACAGTTTAACAAGTTTTAGTAGAGCAAAATGAAAGGAAAAAGAAATCAAGGAAACATGATCCGAAATTCCCATCACCAATGAACTGGAGAGAGAGAGGTCGACTGTAAAGCCCGCCTACCGAGAAAACTGATAGGTTAGTTAGCACAAATAGAGACCAATCAGGACGCGTTCTGTGTTGTAATTTAAAACAATGTTCTTCAGTGATCCAAACTTATATTCATTTGTCCATACCATTTTTTCCCCTGACCATCCTCCATCCAATATCTGTGTACTTTTTTCCATTTTAATATTTTCCTTTTATTGACTAGTTGCAAATATGGCTTTTTTTCAACCCTATTCACAGCTGAAGATGAGACTGGTGTATTTTGTGGGTACTATTTAATAATAATACTGTTTAATCCTACACACTTTTAATTTGGAAAAAATAGTGATTTCCTTTTTAAAATCAAGGAAATTTGAGTGATTCCAAACTTTTGAACAGTAGTTCAAAAGTAGTAGTGGATGTGCAGTTACTGCACTGCTGGTATCCTTACTGCACTGCTGGTACATCACATAGACCTAACTTCACTTGATGTTTTTATGTGGGTTAAGCTAGTTGCAAACAAAACACCTAAGCTCTTAACTTGTCTAGAGAGGGAGACTGGAGAATTGCCAATAGATCTAGAGAAACAATTTCACTTTGAAAGATTATTTTTCGAACCAACAAGTAGAATTTCAGTTTTGTTGTTATTAAGTTTAAGGAAGTTGTTTGAAAACCAAGTTTAAAATTCAGACATACTAACAATACTAACAAATGGGAGGAAATAAATTATAAATAGCAGAGGACCCAAGACTGCTTCTTGTGGAACTCCAGTGGTGATTTGGGAATGGTTTTGATCGGAACTGCCTTGATTGTACAGATTGAGTGCGACCTGAGAGATAGGATTTGAACCAAGACAAGGCAGTACCAACAATTCCTATAGATGGTAATCTATCTAGTAGGATATTGTGGGAAATAGTGTCGAATGCAGCAATTAAATCCAGAAGAATTAATATAGATAGTAGCCCTGAATCAGTCGCTACCAGTAAGTCATTAGAGACTGTAACAAGGGCAGTCTCAGTACTAGGATATAAACGAAAGCCAGAATGAAATTACTCATATAATTACCTCATCTATTGTAGGAAGTTTAAAAGTGGAGAGAGTAGAAGATAGAGGTAGAGGAAAACTGAGACAAGAAGAATAACAGGCTTGGTTTGAAGTACACAGTGACTGGTGAATATTTTCCATTTTTGTATTTCAAAAAGTCAAAAAGGCACCACAGTGCAGTTGAATACAAGTGTGATGGGAGAGGAGCAGGGGGTTTTAAAATATTATTCATCACAGAGGAAAGAGTTGGGACATTCCCTTCACTGGACATGATCAAATTTGAGTAATGGATGGATTTAACTGTAGAGAGAGCAGATTTATATTTTTTCATATGGTCGACATACATTTCTTTGTGGAGTCCGGTTTTGACATGCAGATGTTCCAAACGACAAACTTGAGCTTTTAGCTGGTGTAGTTCAGGTGTGTACCACGGAGCTGAATTGACAAATGAAACAGTCCTGGATTTTAGAGGTGCACAGACATCAAGACGTGACTTAAGTCCATTACTGTAATGAAATACCAGATCATCAGGAGTGGATAGATTGCCCTAGCTAGGGAGGGTTGCAAGACCCTCCGCAAGTACCGATACATCAGTATTCTTAATATTCTGGAACAAAATGGTCCGACATTGATTACTTTTCGATAAAGTTAAGTGGGCATTAAAAGACACCAGCATATGAACTGAAAAGGTTGTGTCAGAAACAGCACAACTGTGGGGGGGTTATACCAGAGCAACAGATGAGATCGAGCATATGACCTTTCGAGTGTGTAGGAAAATGTATAAATTGTTGTATGCCAAAGCTATCGAGACATGATAAGAAGTCCCTCATAGATGTACTGCATGCACTGTCAACTTGCATATTTAAATCACCAATGATGAGCACATTGGGTGACAGGGAGCTGATAAATGTTTAAAAAAAAATGCAGAAAAGTCTGGTAAAAAGTTAGTGTTTGCCTTAGGTGGACAATAAACATTAACAAGCACAGTTGGAACTGGGCCATTAATCTGTCAGGTAACAGACTCGAATGGAGTTAAGTGCGACATTTTCCATTTCTCATTGTATATTATCAGGCTTGGGAGGGTTACTTTAAAAATGCATTCCATTACAGTTACAAATTACTTCATATACAATTTAAGCAGTAACGTAATCCAAGTATCACAATTTGAAAGGAATGTAATCTGCTTACTTGTGGCTTACTTCAAAGCCACATGTGTAAATAAAGTCAAGAGAGAAGCAACATGATCTAAAATACTTTTATTTAAACCTTATTTTAGAGCTTAAAACATGTTCAATGTTTGGATTTGATTTATTAAAATAAATAAATAGATAACTAGATGAATAAAAGATCACTGTCCCTGATGCGGGTAACATTACATCACAAAAACTAGGGTGACCATATTCTGTTTTTTATGGGTTTTTTTGTTTGTTTTATGGTGTGGGGACGACGACGACGTTGAGAGGCAGGAATTTGACCAATAGTTGCTTCAAACCCTTTAGAATCAACCAATTGGTGTACAAGAAGGTGGGAATTACTGAGAGGGGTTAAAGCAATGCAAATATGCACATGCCTGATGCAGTATTAGACCATAAGCACATCATAATGAAATTAAAGCTGAATCCCCAACAATTTCTCAAATGTAGGTGCTTTGTTTAAGGTCAGAAAAAGAGGACATGTCCTTTAAAAAGAGGGTCTATTGTCACCCTAACAAAAGCATTTCAGAGAACAATTTGTGTTAATTTCTTCCAAATTAACTTTGTGCAAAATGTATGTGCACATGCACCCGAACTATAATCAAACAGCTGTCTATATTGTGTCAAAAGATTAATTTCTTTTGTTTTAAATGAAAACAATTGTATTACTGATAATTTTTCCTTTTTTTTTACACAATACACCTGTAATCTGATTACTTTGTTTATTGATGTAACTGTAACAGATTACAGTTACCAGTTTTTTGCATCCTGTTTACATAACACTGTTACATGTATTCCGTTACTCTCCAAACCTGTATTTTATTGCAAGACCTCATATACCTCATATACCTGTATATTATTGCAAGCACAGGGTGTACCCCGCCTTGTGTCCGATGCTTAATGGGATATGCTCTAGGTTCCCCGTGACCCTGAAAAGGAGTAAGCGGTAAAAGATGGATGGATGGATAGATTACTGTTACATCCATAAGAGGCAATTCATCAACACACCACCAGAGGGCCCTACCCCCAACTTCGAGAACTATTCTTCTGTTGTCAAACTCATTTCCTGCCAATGGAGTATATAATGCTGACTCACATAATATACGTTGGTCTGTGTTTGCCTACCCGTATCTTCGATATGACTGCTTATTTTAACTACTCTTTGGATTTGTCCATTTCTTTTTATTTTTAGGTACTTTGTGGACTGTCTTGGCCTCTGATTTAGAATTTTGGAATATTGTGTTTGTTATTAAACCTCCTGCACATAGACCCTCACACATTCCCACAGTCCTATAAGACATGCAGGGGGTGGCCCTGAGAAGACTTTTTTGGTGGGAAAGAAGTATGTATGCATGCATCCATCCATCCCTCCCTCCCAGCATAGTTTAGTGCAGCAGACTGTAGAATTGGCTTCAGCTAATATGAAATATTTTCAGACAACAACTAGGGATGTAACAATACACTCAATTCATGATATTTGGCATCTGTGGCTCAGGTGGTAGAGTGGGTTGTCGGCTAATCATAGAGTTGGCGGTTCGATTCCTGGCCCAAATGGCTCCACATGCTGAAGTGTCCTTGGGCAATACACTGAATCCCGAGCTGCTCCTGATGGCAAGTTAGCTCCTTGCATAATAATAATAAACTTTATTTTATAAAGCGCCTTTAAAGCAGCTTCTCTAAGCGCTGTACATAAAATCACAAATCACAGAATGAATAAAAGTTAATTAAAACGAATACAACAACTGTAATAAAAAATAAATATAAAACAATCAAAAAGACATCAGGAATCAAATGCGAGTCTAAAAAAGTGTGTTACAAAAAAAATTACACCAAGGTTCCTCATCTTACTTTGGAACTCTAGAACAGAGCCAACAACAGATAGAGACAGTATAGCCGCTTTGCGAATCTGATGACGGAAACCTATAAGCAAAACCTCAGTTTTCCCGCTGTTCAGGCACAGAAAGTTATTATTCATCCATGTTTTTATCTCAGAAATACAGCCAGAAAGATAAACAATGCTTTCACCAGATCTTGAGTGAATGTAGATTTGGGTATCGTCAGCATAAAAGTGGTAATGGAGGCCAAGTGATCGCAGCAGATGCCCAAGTGGAGATAGATAAATATTGAAGAGTGGAGGGCCTAGAACTGAACCCTGAGGAACACCAGTGAGCACCGAGCAAGTGTCAGATCTAAAGCCACCCATAGAAATAAACTGGGAACGGTCAGTAAAATACCATTTAAACCAGTTTAAAACTTTCCCAGACACACCAAAAACACTTTCTAGGCGGGTAAGTAAAAGACCATGATCCACAGTATCGAAGGCGGCTCTAAGGTCAAGAAGAATAAGAAGTGAGGTAGCTCCAGAATCAGAGGCCATCAACAGGTCATTTGTAACTTTGACCAACACAGTTTCAGTGCTATGAAATTTACGAAAACCTGATTGAAGTGGTTCAAAGAGGTTATTGGTTGTCAGATGAGAACAGAATTGAGAGGCGACAACACGCTCAAGTATTTTTGCCAAAAACGGAAGATTTGATATGGGCCGAAAATTGTTAAAATCATCCACGGAAACATTTTCTCTCTTAGGAATAGGTGTAACAGCAGCAGTCTTCAGTACTGCTGGAACGACCCCAGTCTCCAGTGATTCATTTATAATGCTGAGGATTGTAGGGCACCACACAGCAAAGCACGATTTAAACAGAAACGTAGGAATTGGATCCAGCAAGCAAGTGGTTGATTTCATGCTGGATACCTCCCTTGTGAGAGCCTCAGAATCAAGCAGTGAAAAATGAGTAAAAGAAACATCAGTGAACCCAGATGGATGAAGGAATGAAGTGGCACAGTCAGGGTTAACAGAAATTTCTTTACGAACATTGACAATCTTAGAATTAAAAGCTGTAGAAAGGAATCACAGAGCTGCTGAGAAACAGGCAAAGTGGTAACAGCGTTTACTTGAAGCAATCTATTTATGGTTTGGAACAAGTCTCTGGGATTATTTTGATTATTTACAATAGCAATAGAGAAGTAAGAGGATCTTTCAGTCTCCAGTAGTGCACGATAATCCCCCAGAAGATCCTTCCACGCTTGACAGTAGATACTCAGTCCGGTAAGGCGCCATTTTCGGTCCATTTTCCGACATACAGCCTTTCTAGAGTGCAGATTGTCATTATACCAGGGATCAGAGCGGGCGAACGTGACCTTACGTGACTTTAGAGGAGCAAAAGTGTCAAGATTAGCAGCAAGAGTGGAATTTAGCTGCAGAACTTTCTCCTCCAGTGATGAGGGATGAAGTTCGCTTAGGGTGGAAAACACAGAATTGGAGAAGGCTGTCTGATTGATAGACTTCCACTTCCGGAAGGTTACAAAAG
This sequence comes from Ameiurus melas, assembly GCA_012411365.1. Taxonomy (NCBI): domain Eukaryota; kingdom Metazoa; phylum Chordata; class Actinopteri; order Siluriformes; family Ictaluridae; genus Ameiurus; species Ameiurus melas. Next base: position 17,916,189 of record CM022753.1, read on the forward strand.
ACAGCTGAATGATCAGACAGTCCAATGTCAGTAGCTGAAAACTCAGATACAAATGAGCCATTAGCAATCACAAGATCCAGCGTATGACCCTTGTTATGAGTCGGGTCAGTTACAAACTGAGTGAAGTTAAAACAGTCAATTAGTAACAGAAAATCCTTAGCCACCACCGAGTCACTACAGTCCACATGAATGTTGAACTCTCACACAATCAAAATTCTGTCAAACTTAGTGGTCAACATCGACAGGAAGTCCGCAAACTCAGACATAAAAGCTGCATGCGCCTTAGCCTTAGGTGGTTTATAGACTGTAGCGATGACACTGGATACAGGAACGGAGATACTCAAGACCAGGCATTCAAATGAAGAAAACCGGGGAACAGACACAGAGCTTGTATTGAACTTCAGGTTGTAAACCACAATAATGCCTCCGCCTCTGCCAAATAACCTCGGGAGATCTAAAACTCCAAAGCCCGCTGGAGTGATCTGGTTAAATGGGAGCCCATCATTTTCTTTATGCCAGGTTTCAGTTAAGAACAACAAGTCCAGCTTTTTATCAGTGATAAAATCCGATAAAAGCAGCGCTTTGTTATTCACAGACTGTGCATTGAATAATGCGGCATAAGCCAGGCTCTGAAGCGGAGACGCCGGTGGTTTAATCTCCACGTGGGGAACCGATATTAAATTACTGTGATCAACACCAGTATGGAGCAGTTTGTTGTTCTTACGGTGGCAGATCAGGAAAAAGATGTTAGGAGAGGACGAAACAGCAAAACTGCGCCTCAAACCCAGATGGATATATCGCTTAGGACGTAGCAGTCCAGCGTCTCGACAGAGATTGTACGAATCATTGGCGGGGTAGCATCGGCGGGGTACACCCTGGACAGGGTGCCAGTCCATCACAGGGGACACTCACACACCCATTCATACACTACAGACACTTTAGACACGCCAATCAGCCTACCATGTATGTCTTTGGACTGGGGGAGGAAACCGGAGTACCCGGAGGAAACCACTGCAGCACGGGGAGAACATGCAAACTCCGTACAGACTTGGCCCCGGCGAGACTCGAACCCCGGAGGTGTGAGGCGAACATGCTAACCACTAAGCCTCAGTTCAATTCAATATTCAGAATATTTTGAAAAAAATGTCAATGATGTAAAATTATGACTGAAAAGACTCCTTTATTTCTGAATCATAAACATTGCTAACCGTGTCTGTTTTCATCTGTACAAAACTAAATACATCAAACATTGCACAAAACAGAGGTTTAATGTTATAAACAAAATGTACTACATGTTCACCATATCTTAAAATGAAATTTATAAATCCTCCCAAAAATGTAATTGAACAAACAAAGTCCCTGAATTGGGGAAATGATCAACTAAAACATATAAAACAGAGTTCTGTAGCTGCACCTGAGGCACCCTTTTAACTGGAAACAGAGCTCCAAAGTCAGCTGAAGTGCCCCAGTTCTGCTGAACCTTTCTTGACCACTGTAGATCACATTTGATAATATATTAAATGACAACAAAGCTCTGTAATGTGGATGCCACCATATGTTATTTTTACCTGTTAAGGTTAGTTGCCTGTTTTGTATGGTAATGTTAACAAAGTTAATAAAGTTAAATCTAAACAACATAACAAGCTGCATTTTTTCTTATTTCTAATTTTTATTAGAAAAAATGAGAGACCTGAGAGGGAACTACTGTTTATGCTGCTACAACACAAGTGATGACAGGAACTAATGTAATGTCTTGTGGTCATTACATTAAATGTCACTATGAATGGCTAAAAAGCATGACATTTGTTACATAAATTTTTTTTTTTAATCCATGGCAACTGATATTATTGGATAATGTACTTTGCGGGTTAAGAGTGACTTCGCTGTATCACATCACTCCATTGTTGATTATTTTCCTATAACCGCATGCCCCCATCATGTTTTATTCCATATGTAATAATAATAATAATCATAATAATAATAATAATAATAATAATAATAATAATAATAATAATAATAAATATCTACTTCTCTGGCAAATTATTGAGCCACAACCAGTTGTAAGAAATTGACTGCAAAATATACAGTGCTCACTTGTTTTATACGTGTATTAAATAAAACTATAAGACCCTGACCAGGATAAATAAATAAAATATAAATATAAGGTAAAATATAACTACAATTCAACAACTTATAGATTAAATCTATTTGAATATTATTTACTTGGTTAATAGAGAAGAATGTGTCAGTTGTCCTAAACAGCCAGTGGGCTGAATTTTCTACAGACACATTAAACCTGAAACTAAATTTCTTTTGAAAATTCTATAACCAATTGTAACATTCTGTCCATTTCATTAGGTAAGAAAACAGGAAGTGGGCCATTGCAGAAATGCGATCTTACTTCCTCTTTTTTGTATCATTTATTATTTAGCATGTAAAACATTACCCACAGCTTCACCCTGTCTGCACTGTTTCCCAGATCTCAAGCTCTGTCTGTGTGTGTGTGTGTGCGTGTGTGTGTGCGCGCGCGTGTGTGTGTGTGTGTGTGTGTGTGTATAAAGATCTCCAGCTAGTGAAAAGCTTCAGAGAGAACTGTACTGTGTTCATTTCCCTTCAGTTGGTTTGTGGACTTCTGGATGTTTTTACCTCTGTTCTCTGGACTTAAGGAGAGAAAAAAAAAATGCAGGACATCTTTTGGATCTTGTTGATGTTCACAGGAGCTGCTTCAGGTGGGTTTCCTCCAGAAACATGAATTATTTATGTTTTTTTTAAGTGAAAGTTTCTTTATTTAATGAGAATTTGCTGTACAGTGTGTAATGTTTTACTCAGATACACTTTTGTCTGACCAGTTTTCAAAACCCTCACTGTGGCTGCTGAGATCATTTTGATAAAAAAAAAAATAATAATTAAGTGCTGTCTCAACATAAAAAACTATTAATCTGGGATTGTATTGAATATAGAATTCTAAAATAATGGGGAAAAATGATTAAATGTCATGCTGATATATAAATATAAATAATAATAAAAATGACAGACAGATATTTTGCTCAGTTTTAACCTGTTATATTATAATATATATTATAACCTAATATAATAATCAGCAAATATAATGAAATTTGACAGATTGGACATCATTGTTTAGTATTTTGCTAATATAGTATGTACAGTATAGCTTTTGGCCATTTGGGTCATCTCTAATTCAGACTTTGATATAGTATATTATCATAATGATCTCTCTTCATCTTATTAAAGTGTAGTTAATTGTAGATATGTCATACTCCAGCCATACACACGTTTATCATTTAAGGGCTAATACTAAAAATACATGACTCTTCAAACTGAGTAACAGTATGAATAGACGGCTACTTTCAATCTATGTATATGCATGGTATTGATTAATTAATTCTCTTTCTTTTTTTTCTTGTAAAACCTTTAGATTGCATGTTAATAACTTTAGACTGACTTCCCAGTTTGGCTAATTAAACTGTGAAAGTAATTCACTTTGATAAAATTTGGTTTTCATTTAAACAGATTATTCACTATAAACAGACAATAATACGTTATTACTTCTGTATTTAGAAATTGTACAAAAGCACTGAATTCCAGCTCTCCTGTATGATTGAGTGATATTTAAAAGGATCAGAGGTGTGTTTCAGTGTGTAATAATATTAACAAAATGCTGTTGATTTTTTCTTCTTCTGCAGGTTTGTTGTTTCAGGATCCTGTTGTCTGTAGATTTAATGAGAGTAGTCAGTGTTATGTATCTCTGGGACAACAACTGCACCTGCAACTGCCCCTGGAGGATGGGTTTGATCTAAAGATCATAGACAAGAATTCTACCGCTCGTTTAATTTTAAAATATAGAAAACGCCAAAGTAACCAAACAAAACCAAATCACCCAAGATGGCAGTTTATTAAAGATAATAAAACTATGATACTAACCAGTGGAGAGAGGAACGACTCTGGAACATACACTTTAGACATCTTTGATGCAAACGGGAATATTAAAGGCAGTTATACTCTCAAGATGAACACTGAAGGTAGGACCACACTAATCACTTCACACAGCACACAACATTTACAAGTTATTTGATACATGTATAAAATACAACAATTAATAATCAAACACCTTTTATGAGTTTCACTTGCATAGTAGGATGCGCATATGGTAAATGTGCGCTTATATAGCGCTTTTATCCAAAGCGCTTTACACACACACACCAATGGTAGCAGAGCTGCCATGCAAGGCGCTAGCTTGCCATCGGGAGCAACTTGGGGGTCTTGCCGAAGGACACTTCGGCATGTGGAGTCACCCGGGCCGGGAATCGAACCGACACCCCGCTCTACCAACTGCGCCGCAGCTCCTCTGTCTGCCTGCCTGCCTGCCTCTCTCTCTCTCTCTCTCTCTCTCTCTCTCTCTCTCTCTCTCTCTCTCTCTCTCTCTCTCTCTCTCTCTCTTTCTCTCTCTCTCTCTCTCTCTCTCTCTCTCTCTCTCTCTCTCTCTCTCTCTCTCTCTCTCTCTCTCTCTCTCTCTCTCTCTCACGCACGCACACAATCAACCTAGACTCCTTCCAAAAATGTTAAGTAAAGGATTATTATATTATCTTTGCTAAACAACATATATATGAATCCATTTATTATTAGCTTTTTATTATTATCCACCGTACAAGTCCTTGCATATGAGCTGTTAATATTAAATCATAATGTATTAGAATGATTGCATTAACATAAACCTATCATTCATTTTACAGTCGGAACTTTCCTTGCTGTTACACATGCACACCTTCTTCTGAACAATCAGACTCAAGCATTCACCCTCACTGTGGTCTAATACTATATGGTATACTGTACTCAAGGTGTTAAGCCTTCGATCTGATATAGAGTATAACCATATATATATTTAATTATAATGCATTTTGGTTTAATTCTAGATTCTGACTGGTCAGATTTGTAACAGTCATTATGTTTTCTTTGTTTTTTATTCATTTAAAGCACAGTTTGTCTTATTAACTTCAAGAGAGATAGAAAAGAAAGGCTTTGGAGGGAAAATCTGTTTATAGTGCAAGTGATAACAAATAACAAGTGTTGTTTTGCAGATGTTGCAATCTCATTAATGTAACTTTAAATACATACAAAGTATTTAAAAAATCCCCGCAAACCTCCTCGTATAATTGTTAGCTAATTGCTGTGTGTCTTTAAGAGGAATAAAATGATTAACTATGTAGCGGTAACAGTAACTCTGTTTCACACCACCACCTATTGTTGTATCTCACGAAAATGAGTACACCCCTCACATTTTTGAAAATATTTGATAATCAATCTCTGAAGCAATGCTGGCAGCACTCATATATCTATTTCCCAAAGACAACCTTAGGATATGACACTGAGCACATGCACTCAACTTCTTTGGTCGACCATGGCGTGGCCTGTTCTGAGTGGAACCTGTCCTGTTAAACTGTTGTATGGTCTTGGCCACCATGCTGCAGCTCAGTGTCGGGGTCTTGGCAATCTTCTTATAGCCTAGGCCATCTATATGTAGAGCAACAATTCTTTTTTTCAGACCCTCAGAGAGTTCTTTGTCATGAGGTGCCATGTTGAACTTCCAGTGACCAGTATGAGGGAGTGTGAGAGCGATGACACCACATTTAACACACATGCACCCAATTCACATCTGAGACCTTGTTACACTAACAAGTCACATGACACCGGGGAGGGAAAATGGCTAATTGGGCCCAATTTGGACATTTTCACTTACGGGTGTTGTTGGGAAACTTTCTATTCTCTAATCCCTCAGCTATGTATAAGAATGTTTAGGTTATAGTTTAATTTCTGTGTCATGAACTTTTCTAGACCTGTCTCTTGTGTATGTGCCAGTTAAAATGTCAACCTAAGAACTTCCTCTTTTCTGTGTTAGGTGAACCATTCCATCAGACAATATATATTCAAGAAAGCTGTACATTCTTGTATTGCCTAAGATGTTTTCCATGTACGTGGCCAGTCAGTTCAACTGCCACATTATTTCAACATCAGTACGCCTATGCATGGCTATTATGCCTATATAAACCTCTATGAATCTGCAATAAATCGGACGTCTTTTTGAACTGCTCTGGTTGCCAGGGAGTTCATTTAGACTCTCTGGTGCCGTATACGCTCCGGGATAACCCACATGTGCTATTTTTTCTTTTGAGTAAATGAAGCAGAGGTTGAAAAGGCTGACGGAGGGAAGAGAGATTGAATTTCCTAAATCCCTACAGGTGTACTCACTTTTGTTGCCAGCGGTTTAGACATTAATGGCTGTGTGTTGAGTTATTTTGAGGAGACAGCAAATTTACACTGTTACACAAGCTGTACACTCACTACTTTACATTGTAGCAAAGTTTTCTTCAGTGTTGTCACATGAAAGTAGTTGACAACACTTACGCGCGTGTACAAAAATGTGAGGGGTGTTTTATATATATATATATATATATATATATATATATATATATATATATATATATATATATATATATATATATATATATATATATATATATATATAAATATATATATACTTATATATATATATATATATTTTTTTTTATATATATATATATATATATATATATATATATATATATATATATATATATATATATATATATATATATATAAGTTATATATATATAACTTACTGTATAATATACATACATATACTTCTTAAGAGGCTATTCACATTAAATTTTCACCGGACATCAGTATTAAGTCAAGAAATCTGGAACTATAAAGAATTTACAACATTAACGTACATAAATAAAGTTATGTGTAATGAAGTGGAATGACTGGAAAACAGTACTGAACAAGCTAAATTAAATTTATTTAATACTTAATGGGGAAGCTTTTGTTTGTAATGACAGCTTCAAGATGCTTCCTGTATGAAGGAATAAATCGGCTGCAGTATTCAAGTGTGATTTTGGCCCATTCTTCTAAACATATTGTCTTTAAATCTTGTTCAATTGGATTCAAGTCAGGTGATTGACTGGGCTATTCTAACACCTTGATTTTTTTTTTCTCTGAAATCAATTGAGAGTTTCCTTTGCAGTATGCTTTGGATCATTGTCCTGCTGGAAGGTCCACCCACATATCATCTTTATCATCCTGGTGGATGGCAGCAGATTCTTTTCAAGAATATCTTGGTAAAGGACTCCATTCACTGTTCATTCAATTATATGAAGTCTGCCAGTACCATGCAATGAAAAACAGTCCCACACCATGATGCTTCCACCGCCAAACTTCACTGTTGGTATAGTGTTTTTAATGTGATGTGCAGTGCCATTTCTTCTCCAAATATGGTGTGTAGTATGACAGCCACAAAGTTTTATTTTGCTCTCGTCTGACCTGACTACACTCTCCCAGTATTTAATAGGCTTGTTGTAGCAAACTTTAAACAAGCTTTGACATGCCTTTTCTTTAGTAATGGAGTCTTGAGGGGTGAGCGTGAGCAGTGGAGTGCATTGCCTATTGTTTTCTCTGTAACGATGAAACCTGCTGCCTCCAAGTGTTTCAGTAGCTCTTTCTGAGCAGTCCTTGGCTCTTGGGTTCCTCTTCCTACTATTCTTCTGACTCCCTGGTCAGAAATCTTGTGAGGAGCTCCTGTGTGTGGCTGGTTGATGACGGAGTGATGTTGCTTCCATTTGCGGATAATGGCCCCAGTGGTGCTTACTGGAGGACTCAGAAGCTTTGAAATATGTCTGTATCTGATTCCATTAATATGTTTCGCAACAATAAGGTTCTGAAGTTCATCAATTAGACCATCAATTTACTAACCCATCTGATATTAATTTGAAAAGATAGGGGATATAATTACTTACGGATTTCAGATGGCTCCTTGCCTTACCTTACAAAAGTGAGTACACCCCTCACATTTTTGTAAATATTTGATTGTAACTTTTCTTGTGACAACACTGAAGAAATGACACTTTGCTACAATTTAAAGTAGTGAGTGTACAGCTTGTATTACAGTGTAAATTTGCTGTCCCCTCAAAATAACTCAACACAGCCATTAATGTCTAAACCGCTGGCAACAAAAGTGAGTACACCCCAAAGTGAAAATGTCCAAATTGGGCCCAATTAGCCATTTTCCCTCCCCGGTGTCATGTGACTTCTTAGTGTTACAAGGTCTCGGGTGTGAATTGGGAGCATGTGTGTTAAATGTGGTGTCATCGCTCTCACACTCCCTCATACTGGTCACTGGAAGTTCAACATGGCACCTCATGACAAAGAACTCTCTGAGGGTCTGAAAAAAAGAATTGTTGCTCTACCTAAAGATGGCCTAGGCTATAAGAAGATTGCCAAGACCCTCACACTGAGCTGCAGCATGGTGGCTAAGACCATACAACAGTTTAACAGGACAGGCTCCACTCAGAACAGGCCTCGCCATGGTCGACCAAAGAAGTTGAGTGCATGTGCTCAGCATCACATCCAGAGGTTGTCTTTGGGAAATAGATGTATGAGTGCTGCCAGCATTACTTCAGAGGTTTTAGGGGTGGGGGTTCAGCCTGTCAGTGCTCAGACCTTACGCCGCACACTGCATCAAATTGGTCTGCATGGCTGTCATCTCAGAAGGAAGCCTCTTCTAAAGACGATGCACAAGAAAACCCGCAAACAGTTTGCTGAAGACAATCAGACTAAGGACATGGATTACTGGAACCATGTCCTGTGGTCTGATGAGACCAAGATAAACTTATTTAGTCCAGATGGTGTGAAGCGTGTGTGGCAGCAACCAGGTGAAGAGTACAAAGACAAGTGTGTCTTGCCAACAGTCGAGCATGGTGGTGGGAGTGTCTGGGGCTGCATGAGTGCTGCCGGCACTGGTGAACTACAGTTCATTGAGGGAACCATGAATGCTTACATGTACTTCAGAATGCCTTCGGAGACTCGGCCACAGGGCAATATTCCAGCATGATAACGACCCCAAACACACCTCCAAGATGACCACTGCGTTGATAAAGAAGCTGAGGGTGAAGGTGATGGACTGGCCAACATGTCTCCAGACCTAAACCCTTTTGAGCATCTGTGGGACATCCTCAAATGGAAGGTGGAAGAGCACAAGGTCTCTAACATCCTCCAGCTCTGTGATGTCATTATGGAGGAGTGGAAGAGGACTCCAGTGGCAACCTGTGAAGCTCTGATGAACTCCATGCCCAAAAGGGTTAAGGCAGTGCTGGAAAATAATGGTGGCCACACAAAATATTGATACTTTGGGCCCAATTTGGACATTTTCACTTAGGGGTGTACTCACTTTTGTTGCCAGCGGTTTAGACATTAATGGCTGTGTGTTGAGTTATTTTGGTAAATGGTCACACCTCCAGGGTCCGGGGTTCGATTCTCGCCAGGGCCATGTGTGTGCGGAGTTTGCATGTCCTCCCCGTGCTGCGGGGCTTTCCTCCGGGTACTTTGGTTTCCTCCCCCAGTCCCCCAAAGACATGCACGGTAGGTTGATTGGTGTGTCTAAATTGTCCATAGTGTATGATTGTGTGAGTGTGAGTGTGTATGTGATTGTGCCCTGCGATGGACTGGCACCCTGTCCAGGGTGTACCCCGCCTTGTGCCCGATGCTTCCTGGGATAGGCTCCAGGTTCCCCGCGACCCTGAAGAAGGAATAAGCGGTTGAAGATGGATGGATGGACGGTAAATGTGCACTTATATAGCGCTTTTATCCAAAGCACTTTACACTGTGTCTCATTCACCCATTCACAAACACACCAACGGTAGCAGAGCTGCCATGCAAGGTGCTAACTTGCCATCAGGAGCAACTTGGGGTTCAGTGTCTTGCCCAAGGACACTTCGGCATGTGGAGTCACCCGAGCCTTTTATCCAAAGCGCCAACCCTACGATTAGTGGACAACCCGCTCTACCAACTGCGCCACTCCCGCCCCAGTATTTTGAAGGGAAAAGCAAATTTACACTGTTATACAAGATGTACACTCACTACTTTACATTGTAGCAATGTCTTAATTTTTAGAAATTGTAGAAATTCTTCAGTGTTGTCACATGAAAAGATATAATCAAATATTAACAAAAATGTGAGGGGTGTACTCACTTTTGTGAGATACTGTACCCGGAGTAACAGCGCGAGCTGAGTGCTGTTGCGCACGCACGTACTTCTTCCGGGGTGACGTCATGTTTTCGCCCCCTCGCATCATGTGTGACGTATGCGGAAGTGCCCGCAGCTGGTAGAGATTTCGGGCTAAAGACTGTGTGGATATATACCGTGAGCTGTGCTTAACGTGGCGTGGTTGAATGCGTTGTATAGCTTGAGTGCAACTTTAGTGAGTCTTGGTTTCAGGTCCTGTTTATGCCATAGCCTTAGCCGTAACCTTAGCTAGCTATAGCCATAACCATAGTCATAGTTAGCCTAGCTTAGTTTATTGAGAGTGTTTTGTTTTTTGTTTCCATTTTGGTTTTGCGTTCTCCACACTGTAAATAAACATCGGCCGTCACGCCTCGTGACATCTACATATTGCATATATATATATATATATATATATATATATATATATATATAATTCATTTCATGAACAATGTGCTTAATTATATTCTCTGTCAACTGTGTAGAAAATTTGCCAAATGTGAGGCTAAACTAATTTGTTCAGCCATCTTGTTACATATTGTAAAGATCAGGGAGAAACCATCATTATATTGTAGGAATATCCATATTCAGGGTTACAATCCAACATACAGGATAGAGAACCAATGGCAACAGGAATTCAGGGAGCCTAGGGCTCTGACCTGCAGTATTAATGGATGCATGATGTTGTAAAATACAAAGGTTAATAAGACATGTTGGGACTAACTATTAAGGTAAGCTGTAACTGGAGGAAAGCAGGAGTGGGGAATATATGAAATAGAGCTTTTTAATAACAATTATTTTATTTCTATCATCTGTAATCTGCAGCTGAGGTGTCCTCAGTGAAAATGTGGTACAGCTGCTTGTCCCCTGGAATCATGAAAGTTTACTGTTCTGCTGATGGAGACAACCTCCACTTCAACTGGACTTCTGATTTAAACACACTTCCTCAACTGGAAGCACAGAACGGGAGCAGCACTGTCATACTAAATAAATACCATCGTGAAAATGTCACATGCCATGTAGAAAATCACGTCAGCCGTGACCACAATACCACTGAACTCCACCCATGTCCTGGTGAGTCTGAATTTTTTAAATAATAATTTAAACAGCAGTAACAACAACAATGAAGCAACAGTTTATAGTGTCACTATTTATTTATTTGTTTGTTTGTTTGTCTGATCAGGTCCTTCCATTTTTCAGTCTGGTCAGTCCACCATAAATGCAAAATATAAATTTAAAAAATGAGAAACAGGAAACTCTAATGAACTAATTTCAAACAAAACAGATCAGTCACAGGCATTTTTCCCCAGTCTGTGCAGTACTCAAATGTCAGTGTCCTTTTAGCTATGTCATTTTTCATAGCAGTTCCTGCCCACTAAGAGGCACAGTGCCACACCACAGGCCCTGTCCATCAGCACTGTATAGACATAAGAATAGAAAAAAATATATAAAAAATTAATTTTATATTGTACACACACACACACACACACACAGCACTCCTTTTTATTTTGTGCTGTGGCAGTTTCTAAAAAACTGTAAGACAACATAAAACAAATACTAAAAAACACTAAAATTCATGGAACTATTTCACAGATTCTACTTTTCACTGAAAGTTGTCAGTAATATAATTTGTAAGGAAAACTGTTGTAGTAAAATTAGAAAAGAATGCAAAATAGAAAGCATATTCTTTCACAAAAGCTCTCATATTTTTGGACTCAACTGTAGATGTATCTAATAAACTGCCAACTCACTGTACATGTTTATATATTAGTGTACAGTATGTTTTTTATGCAGAGCTTGTCATTAGAGTATGTGTTAGTGATACCTCATTGATGTGCACTTGCAGAGCCCACAACTTTGGCTTCAACAACGGTGACCAGTACAGGCAAGTCAGAGAAACTAAGCTTGGGTACGAATACCAGAGTAAGCAACAAAGAGACTAACAGCTTAAATCAGGTTCTTACTACGGGCACCTCGAGTTCCAATACTAACTCAGTGTTTCTAAGTAAGTATATAGCTAAGGACATGGATATGCATGTGTTGCTAAATCGAAGACAAACTAGATGTGCCTGATTTTATGAAAACAACTGTATGTATATACATTAAAATCAAGTATGTTTTGTATACATCCAAGCTAAAATTCAATTTGTTTTCATTATGACTAACATTATCATTATTGTTATGTCATGGCCTGAATTTCTCTTCAATCCTGAAAAGCTAACCCTATCTTCAATAACTGATTTTTTTTTCTTCTTCTTTCAATCTTCTTGCAGAGATCACTCTGATTATCCTGAGCTCAGTTTGTGTGCTTCTCATTATGATATCCATCTTAGCAGTCTTCATGTACAAGAAGAAACAAGGCCGAAAGAACAAAGAAGGTCAGAAGGTTGCACATTAATTAATTGAGTAATTAATTAATCAATTATTATATTTATTTCTTTTTTACAGGACTTAACTTACTAGATGAGAGAAGATTGTTATGATGTTCACTCACATTAATAGGAACACATGTATACCTGCACATTCATGCAATTATCCAATCAGCCAGTCATGTGGCAGCAGTGCAAGTCATCCAGATACAGGTCAAGAGCTTCAGTGAATGTTCACATGACACATTCTGTTTAAACACTAGAGACTCTTGTGCATCCCAGAAGTTAATCCCTATGAATCAGCAGTTTTTCGAAAACTACTTAAGCTGGCACCAACAATGTCATGGTCAAAGTCACATTTTTGAGATCACATTTTTCCTCATTGTGATGTTTGATGTGAACATTAACTAAAGCTCTTGACCTGCATCTGCCTGATTTTATGCACTGTGATGCTGCCTTTACCATTGAGCTGCTTGTCTACAGCTCTATGAAGTTTAATAGTGGTTTAATAGATGTGTGGATGTGTTTTGTTGACAGCCCCTTCTCAGGACGGCATGGAGATTGTGTACTCGCAGGTCACCCATTTACCCACGGACACAACAGAGAGAAGACCCAGGATATGTAAGATTATAACACACTTTATTAATATATCCACTGGATTAATCCAAATACCTTTCATGGATGTAATACACTTTATGTTCACAAAACGTAAGAGTGGGATAATATACCAGTATGGAGGAATACTACAGTAAGGAAATCTGAAATGCTTATATAGTTAACATTACAAGTAATTAAACCCTTTGCCCTGCTATTACAGTGTTAAATCGCATTTAATCACTACGAGCATTTAGTGTTCTTTGTTGTGCAATTATCATACCTATACCCCTACAGTCAGCTAAAATATCCAAGTCAGATTTGATCATTTACATTTGAACAAACAGATGTTATACATACAGTATACCAGTAAAACTTGGAGGTGTGTTTAGGGTCATTAACATAGTTAGGGAAATTGAATGAACTGCAGATTATGTAGGAATTTAACTACACAGATTCATAAAAGTGCAAAAGATGATCGAAGATGATAGAACTTCTGAGTGTAACTAATTACTGAAATAACTACATGTTGCTTAAGAACCAGCAGAAATGGATCAGTTTGAATTTCTGTACCAATTTAAGCTTTAGCAGACCTTCTATCCAACTTCATTGCTTTTTTTTTTTTTTTTGTTTTTTTAAGCTTAATGCCCTACCTACTGTACCTACCTCTACTTTGGCTTCTTGCTCATTTTGCCCAGCTAGTAAAAAAAATACACCAAAAAAAATGTCAGTTTTATTAACAAAAGCCTTTTTAAAAAAATAAATAACTTTATTTTTGTCACGATTTGAGGATGAGGCAGAAGCAGTCGCAGATTTTAAACATTTAATATAAACAAAAAGACAACTAGACAAACACTAAGACAACTTGGCAAGATACTATGGCAAGAAACAGGAAATTCTAATCAAAGCAAGAAACACATTGACATGAAAGACAGAAGTCTCAGACAACGAAAGACAAGGAGAGAGTGCAGACAAAGACTATATATACACATGGGTGGTCATTAACCAGAAACATGGATCAGGTGCAGTTGTGGTGCATGTGGTCAGGTGGTGCAGTGGCTGATGGGAAATGGAGTCCAGAGTTTCCAGATACGTGACAATTTTGCATTATTTCAATATGAGGATCATGGGGTTCACTTTCCCTGCTAATATAAACTTAACTAACATATTCCTAAGATCTAAGATACTTAATGACATGATGTCTGTGACAGGGGTTTAAAAGGAGCCTAGTAGCTTTTACACTTGTTCACATTTGTCTAATGTGAGACTAATAGCAATGTTAGACTTTTGCCCAGAGAAATAATAATAATACAGACATTAATAAAGAACATACACCCAGTAGAACCCTTCCTTTATAATATTGTGATCTCAGTATTGTAAGGTTCTAATCTGGCCATGTGACTGAAAACCCACGTAAACCTCATGAACTGGCTGAGTTTGGTGAGTGTAGCCTCAGATTTCTGTTCTTGGCTATCAGGAGTGGAACCTGATGTGGTCTTCTGATGTTGTAGGCCTTCCACCACAAGGTTCAACATGTGCTTTCTAAGATGTTTTCTGTTTTCCATAGTTGTAAATAATGGTTATTTGAGTGACCGTGACCTTCCTGTCATCTCAAAGCAGTCTGGTCATTCTTGCCTAACGTATAAAATGAACAAAATGTTTCTAGCTGCAGAGCTGGATATATAAGAGACAATTAGAAAGCGTTATAGTTTCTACCCTTTTATAAGTTGACAGATAAGGAAAATATTCAGATTCAAGACTGCTTAATGCTCTACTGCAGGCGTGTCCAATTTTATCGTCAAAGGGCCGGTGTGAGTGTAGGTTTTCATTCCAGTCAAGCAGGAGTCACACCTGAGTACACCTGTTTAATCATCTCGCCTTTAACTAGGCTCATAGAACTCAGGTGTGGTAATGAAAACCTGCACCTACACCAGGCTTTTCTGAGCAAGATTGGACAGCCATGTGCAACAGATGCTACAAATAAATTGTATTTTAACATTTCTTGGTGTGATGTTGTCTTGTGGTCCAGCCCATGCTCAAGAGGAGGATGTGGAGTATGCCATGGTGGGTACTCGAACCAGCAAAGGGAAGGAAATGAAGAAAGAGGACGAGGTGCAGTACGGCGAGCTTGTGTTTAACACTTCTGCTAAAAACAAGTGTGAGACGCCCAGAGTGCAAGACGATTGTGTGTACTCTCATGTCCATCATGGTCGGTGAGGTATACACACTCTGCCATTCTCAGCATGTAGCAGATTTTTTACATTTTTTATACGCCATCAAATTGGAGTCTGAATATCTAAATGCTATGTTTTTAAAAGCTGCAACTATATTCATCCATTTTTATTTTGCAAGATCATTCTGGTAGAGGAAGTAGCTACTGGAGACGTTCCACCCTCACACCCACTAATCAGTCATCTCTTACACACATTCCTCTCTTACTCTAAATAAAAATTTGTATCCTGGACATTGCACATAATCTAAGTATAATAATAAGCCCAAAACATACTATTTACAAAGCAAATAGTATGTTTTGGGCTTATTATTATACTTAGATTATGTGCAATGTCCAGGATACAAATCCCTGTAAATGAACCACAGACAGAGTTGCTAGTTGTGAAAAACAAACAAACAAACAAACAAACAAACAAACAAAAAACCCACTAGTTGGCTTCATGTGAATGCTGTGCCTCTCTGGACATTGAATTATTCTTGTTTTTGTTTTTTTGTTTTTTTTTGTTATGCATTTTTATTTGATTAATTTCTTTAATGTTTTTACTGTTTGGATCAAAATGATCCAATTCTAATTGCAACCATAACTTGAATAGATTTCTGTGATTTAGCCATGAACAAGACACTTGAAACAGTCTGACCCGGAGGGTAACAAGGCAAAACTAAAAATGGAATTCTGAACCAAAAAAAGCTAGTATCCATTTCTTGCATATTTCCTCTCCCACCTGTGAATACATGTCTGCATTCATGATGATCCTTAAGCATGAGAAATGCTTCTGCACTCTTAAAAAATAAAACTTCCAATTACAACCAAAAAAAGTTTTTGGCCTAATGCCATAGGAGAACCCTTTTACTTTCAAGTTCTTTAGAGAAACATCTATTTACTGGTGCTTTAAAGAACCCACAATTGGTTCTTCAAAGCAGTGTCACAAGGAACCATGTAATCATAAGTTCTCGAAAAAACCCTTAGTTTGTGCTTTATGGAACCAAAGTAAGATTCTTAAGAGAGATGCCAGGAGAACATTTTTCAGTCCCACAAGGAACTTTATAGGGTTCACTTTAATGGGATGATGAACCACTTTAATGGGCCTTGAAGAACCAATACACTGCTCTGAACAACCTATAATGAACCATAAAGAACTTCTTCGTCTCTAAAGAACCATATAGCTCAACTCAAGAATCCTATACAATTAAAAATGGTTCTTGAAGAACTATTGAAGAACCATTTTTAAGAGTGTGGGACTCTTATTTGTTTTAATCAGTATTTATATTTTTTCTGTATTGTTTCATTGGTGAAGAAACAATAAATAGGATGGATTTTTTGTACTTTTTTAAACAACTTAAGACACAACTGTGACTTTCAAATTCAGCTTACACACTGTTTTGTTTCACATACTTCAGCAAGAAAAAAGAGGAAGACTGAATTACTCCATTTTTCCAACCAACATTTCTGATTCTCTGCCATGAATGTCAAAATGAAAAAAAACATAAAAATGCCTTGTCTCTGTGGTCAAGTTCTGTACATAATAAATATGAGATAATTCCATATTTTTTTCTCTATTATTTAAAAAAATGTTACATGGATCAAATAAATGATTTTTTTTGTAGCTTATGATGTGTAAAACCTTTGTGGTTCATTGGTGTTGATTTAAATGTTTGTGTATTTTATTTTATTTATTTTTTTCAAAGTTTTTAAAATAAATTTATTTATGACATATTCTTCTTATTATATACTATTTAAAATATTACCATATACATCTTATTTGGTAGCTACTTATCCACTGGTGCTCGATCTTTCTGTGAAATAGCTAACAGGTAACTAGTTCACTTAAAATCTCTTTTGTTATTTTATGAAAGTAATCAACGACAGGGTGTAGTGGTATTGCCAGAGGTTTTGATGAGCATTGAATGTTTTTCTATTGTACCACATCCCAAAACAGTTTATTCCTCTTATACCCCAGCAAACTGGCAATTAAATGTATTCATTAACAACATGTATTTATTTAAAATGTATTTATTTGTTTGCCCATCATTGGGATAACACCCCTCCCCTTTCCTATCACCCTGCTAACCAGCTGCTAAACACATGATACTTTACACAGAGAAAGCCAACAGTGTCCTGATTAATCTTGACTTGTGGTGATAAAACAAATTTATACTGATTGTAAATGTCCTATATTCAAATTCCATTCCGCCAGCTGAAGGAACACCAGTGTACTGTGAGAAAGGAACCACAGCCTTTACTGCTTAGATAGCAGATTCTTATCACTGATATGAATTTTAGAAGGATGTTACTCATGATTTCCGTTTCCACTGGGGGCTGTGCATTTATCTCAGGGGGCTGTTAAAATTAGCTCCTTATCAAGACCTTCAATCACAGTGCAGGTACAATTTCTATCACTCCAAGAAGTCCAAATAATCATTAGTAAAAAATACTTCAGTGATTGTAGTGTTACTCTACTTAAGTATTATTTAGGGAGGATTTACACTTTACTTAACCATTGCTGAAATTGAATGCCTTACTAAATTGCATATCTTAATTTATACTTACATTTTTATTTAGATTTTCAGAGTACTCATTACAAATCTCTACTTCTCTCATCCAGTCAATAACTGTACACTATATACAGTATCGACTGATTGGGCTTCCACCCATTTTGTTTCTATTTTATTCACCTTTCAGTTTAAAGAATCCAAACAAATTTATGTATTTGGAGAAAAAAATAAAGAGATTTTGTCATTTAATCTGTAAATGTGTTTATAAATGTGGATGTATTTAACAATGACTTGGTTGTATTGTCAATTTCAACCTTGTAGCTTTGTATTATATTGTAATAATTGATGGAAAACCTATTTCTGTACCTCTGCAGAGACTCTGTTATTATATTTGCTCTTGGATAAAGCAGTGTTATTTTACAATGTAGTGGCACAGTGGAGGAGTTGGGGGTTATTTCCATGCTCTGGAAAACTAAAAAAACATAAACAAACTCGACCGCATATGCAAACATGCTCATGCAAACCTGTTGCCAGTGACATGTTTATCATGTGTGGGAGACACTATTATTGATCAAGCGAGACAGAGAGAGGTGATACTGGTTTAATTATTTGTTTTACTGTTTTTTATACTGTTCAACCCCACAGAGATTCGTTTTTAAATTGTAACACAAAGAGAGAGAGAGAGATGTGCTAGAGCTCATTAGATTCTGTAGAACTGGCCCTTGGACCCGAGTTGTAAATGTGTCCAAAACAACGCTGTAGTTAATATACTGACCTTTTGATGTCTTTCACCTCAGTTACATCTCACCTTACCTGTTGGTTAATCCAAAATCAAGTTTAAAAGCTGTAGAGTCATTTCCTCTTGCACCATGTCACTACTGACTATAACTGTAACCCATAAAGAGAAGCTATTCTTTTGTATATGTGTACAAATACCTCTTACAATACGACAATTAAAATGTCTGCATTTTAATGCTTTTTAATTTCATCTATATATAGTGACTAGGAGGTTAAATGTTATTACTATGGTCAAAGGAACATTTAAATTTCACTGAGCTATTTTTTCATACTGGTTTTAACACAGTGTCACATGCTACACATGGCTCAGTGAGTAGAGACAGGTGCAAATGCAGTTTGTTTATGTGTAACCTTTATTTAATCAGGATAAATCTCATTAAGATAAAATCTCTTTTGCAAGTGATCTGGCCAATAAGGCAACAATTTAAGACACAACAGTTTATAGATTAAGAAAAATTCCCCACCTCTTCCCAGAAAAAATACATTATATAATACATATATATATGCATATGTTCAATACTTTAATAAGGGCAAAGCAGAAAAATCCTAAACTGTCGAGGTCAAAACACAGGCGTGGATCAGGTGATAAGCAAACAGAGTAGACTAGGTGAAAACAAACTTGTGAATCCAAAACAGTAAATAATCCGAAAAACAGAACAACAATCAAAGGCAAAGCTCTATGGAAAAGCCAGATGTATCTAGCACAAACTGAGCATTTACTTCACAGCAATATAGTGAGTTAGATTAGAAATCAGGGAATTATTGGGAATGAGTTGGCTGCTGTGGTTTCTTGATAGTGTAGTTCAAAAGACCACCATAACATACTAACACTTGGAACAAGGAGTGCATTTAGGAGTGCAGCACATAATAAAATAAGCTAGCAAAATAAGCAAAGGTAAATAAAATGTTCCCTGGTGCTCCTGGTTGCTTATTTCTATCTAGGTTACACATTTAAGTATCAGTATTGGCATAAACAACAACCAAACCACGTACTTGGTCTGAAAAAAGTGGGTACCAATGCATCTGGTTAAAGGAAAGGAACACAAAATTGTTATAGTCATGAGGGTATGCAAGCCAGAAGAAGTGGCACAGGTCTGGTTTAAGTACAAAAATATCCATATAAGTTGTCTTCAAACATAATTATACTCATCATACAGTGCACAGCATTTTTGGACACAACATGTTGCAGTGCATTGCAAAACTTGCCCAGCTCTTTTTTTTTACATGATTACAAAGGGGACTTCCAAAATAAGGAAATGTGTGGTTTTGGTTGTAGAACATGTGTGGACATTGAATATGTGTTCAAAATTAAATGATAAAATCCATTTTTCCAAGAACATAACTAAAACATTCTCAGGGATTTTTGCTTACAGGAGAAGAAGATACATAATCAATATAGACAGAGTTGTCAGGCAGCAGACATGGTTGTAAGTGCAGGGTAAAATACTTTATTATAGAACTGGCAAACAAATCTAAAATGAAATTCAAGGTCATACATGTGGTAACAGGCGACAGAAATAGACAGGAGTAGAATTGGTAAACAGGAAAGAAATCAATGATCAAAACCAGAAAAGAAATATCAATCAGCTACACTAAGTGATACAGCCAGGTCTATAAGTATTTGGACACAACTTTTGTAATTTTGCCTCTGTACTCACCACCACGATGGATTTGAAATGGCGTAATCAAGAGGTGCCAGTTGAGGTGGTTCGGGCACCTGGTAAGGATGCCCCGTAGGCGCCTCCCTAGGGAGGTGTTCCAGGCATGTCCAGCTGGGAGGAGACCTTGGGGAAGACCCAGGACTAGGTGGAGAGATTATATTTCCACACTGGCCTGGGAACACCTCGGGATCCCCAGTCAGAGCTGGTTAATGTGGCTCAGGAAAGGGATGTTTGGGGTCTCTTGCTGGAGCTGCTACCCCCGCAACCCAATTACGGATAAGTGATTGAAGATGGATGGATGGGTACAAATCTTTTGCAGTCAATGACTGCCTGAAATCTGGAACACATGGACAAATAAATATGCTGCATTTGCTCCCTTGAGATGCTTTTCCAGGTCTTTACTTCAGCCTCCTTCCATTGCTGCTCATTTGTAGGTATTTCTGCCTTCAGTTTCGTTTACAGTAAGTGAAAAGCATGCTCACTTGGGTCATCGAGTCATGTCCGAGGATTTAGGACATTTAGGAACATTTAATTTTTTTGCCTTAAGAAGCTCTTGGGTTGCTTTTGCAGTATGTTTTGGGTCAGTATCCATCTGTATTGTGAAGCGCTGTCTTATCAGTTTTGCAGCATTTGACTGAATCTGAGCAGGAAGTATAGCTCTGTATGCTTCAGAATTCATCCTATATATATATATATATATATATATATATATATATATATATAAATATATATATATATATATATATATATATATATATATATATATATATTTATAGCTTTTAGTTTCTTTTTTGTGTGTATTATTTTATTCATTCTTTTATATATATATATATATATATATATATATATATATATATATATATATATATATATATATATATATATATATATATATATATATATATATATATATACACATATATATATAGCTTTTAGTTTCTTTTTTGTGTGTATTATTTTATTCATTCTTTTCTGTGATTATTACATGGTCTATTTCTTCACCCACATGGTAATGAGAGGGCATGGAAACTGTTTGTCAACACATCTATCTGTCAACATTATCTCTTAAAAATACAGAAGACTTACGTAATGACCATAAACTACTTCCACTGCAACATAAGGATTTCATCATACTGTTATTTTGTTTTTACTTTACATTTAAGTAGAGAACAGAAAACATTATATATGTTTTCTGTTCTCTTATATACACTCATAAATGTTTATAATACTGTTGTAATACCTCATAAATGCTTTCTCTCCCAGTGTGTAGGTGTGTTGTGTGTGTGTGTATGTATATATATATATATATATATATATATATATATACACACACACACACACACACACACATACACACGGGAGAGAAAGCATGCATTTTATGTTGATGTTAACAACATAAATTCATGGTAAACTGAACAACTTAGCCTTTGATACCACATCCTGAAACACCCCTCATTCATGTAGTATGAAGCATTTAATCTCTAATCTCCTTCCTCTTTTACATTCATGGACAACCATGAAACAAGCCACTTTTGTTATTTTTGTAATATAGTCTGCATATAATCAAATAAGGTTCTGGTTAAAACAACAAATTCTCAGATCTATTCTACCTTTACATGGGCACATCCATACAGTACCACATACTTGGACACCTCTTTCCTGTACAGTCCCAAGGTATACAGTTCTACTATAAGTGCCCTTTAAAGTGCCCATAATGGATTGAGAACTGTTTTATATTTCGATTTGAAACTGGAAGTCAGAGTGAGGATATGCTGCAAGGCTGGTCTGATTGACGCAAAATTCAGGGGCATTTGAGACACGCAACACTTCCTGCAGAATCTCAACATATGTGACAGTAGCTTAGAGAACTAGCTATTTTAACAGCTGATTTTAACAGCACCAATATGCCTCCGAAAAGCACCTGTTGCATAACAGCCAACTCATAAAATTCCACCTCTTTGAAATTAATAAACACCAAAATAAATTTCTTGACCATGACACTGACAAGAGAATAGTGTTAGAATAGAATTACTGTGCTGTGGAAGGAGCAAATGAAGGAGGCCAATGAGAAGAAGAAGGAGAAGGGCTTGGTCAGCAACTGGAAAATTAATTCCTGCAGGGCAGTCCCTCTGCAGGGCATACTCTGCATTTGGCATCACAGGAGAAGGGAGGAAAAGAGCCATCTATAACATCATATAAGCCACAGAGACTCCAGGTAGCTCTGGCTCAAGAGAGCTGATCTGTGGGGTGCTGCTAGGGCTCAAGCTGAGGCCTGATCAGCCTCGGCTGAAGACCCGAGGGTACATCACAGATAATTAGCCGTAGTCTATCATCAGAAGGTGTCTTTACAACTAAAGTCTGTGGGAAGACACAAGCATGAACATGTTTATCAATCAAAAACGAAAAATGGGTGATATCCTAAGCTGGACACTGGGGCTGAAATTATTGCAAAGTCCAACCTGAAAATAGCCATCATGAAGGCCATGGATATCCACAATGCAGCAGATTGAGGAACACCTCATAAACACAGACACCCGACGCATATGGCAAGACATTTAATCCATCACAAACCACAAAAACAATTCCTTTACACACAATAATGATCTAGAAATGAGCTGAACAGCATTTTGATTTAATTCAGTGAGGAGAAAAGCATGAGATCAAGACACATGACGACAGTAGTTGACCAGGTTGTGAGGTGCTTACTGCAGAGGGTTAGTGAACACACATCAGTATTCATTTTTGTCATTTTTTGCAGTGTTAGTACTTGGTGCATTTCACATGGGCGTGTTTTTGCACTTTCAGTTCCAGCTCATTACCACAAAATTTATTTTTTCTTCACTGTTAAATATGTGAGAGGAAACAAAAAATAACTTAACTTTCTTAGTCTGAGTCTACATGCAACCATGTGATAGTGCGTGCGTGCATGCATGATTATATTTTAATAAATTCTAGCTGGCTAAACAATCCTGGTTTAAGGCCATTGAACACTTTCTGCCTCTGGATGAACTGACTGTCGCTGGCCTCGAACAAATTGTTGGCTCATTGTTCATGAGTGCAAACTGTAAGCAAAGTTTCAAGAAGACATTTCTACTGTTACTTTAAATGTTATACACGTGTGACTACAGAACTTGTATCACAACTCGATTTTAAATGCCTTCACTTGATTTTAACCTCTTGGGCAGTTGAGGTTCACTCTTGAGTGACAGGAAGGCTCCTGGAATACCCAGCTGCCAATATTTTACCTTGATGTGGGTGGTCAAAAATGAACATCACAGGATAAACAGCCAATAGTGGAAAAAATACAAAACACACTGACCTGAGTAAAAGTACAGCTCTTGTAGTAATAATTCACTTTAGTAAAAGTAGTTAGCAAAAGAATTACTCATACATGTGTAACCATTCTATCCTCTAAATATGAGCCAACATTGTGCTAGGTTCGTAAGGAGCCATGTGGTTTAAACTGAACCCATACAAGGAAGGATGATGCCAGATAAGTTGTAACAATATAAACTTTACTTAGTTCTTTCCAAACAACATCTGAATCACAATTATGTACAGACAAAGGAAAATAAAAAAATGGGCCCTTTAAAGTAATTGAGTCTTTTGATCTCCATCCCTTTTGGGGTCGGTAAAGTCTAAATTTGTGATCACGTTCTGGATTAATCAATCTACTGTCAACATGCGTCACCTGTTCTGTGACAGTTTTCCTGCTGAAGAGGAAGGTTGGCACTTTTGGGTGAAAAATGTGAACCACCTCAGACAGCCGATACTGTCCTACCACCAGGGAGGTATACTCGCGGAGTTGGTCAACGTCTCTTCAAGATCACACTGGGAGGCTCGCCATCAATAGAAAGGGATCTTCCAAGTAGTTCTCACTCTGTCCATAAGACTTGAGGTAGTTCTTGGGACCTGACCCATTTTATTTATGCAAACAGGTTTTCATCTTTTTAGAATGATATTCCATCTATCTATATGTTGTACAACAATCATACTTCAAGTACTTGATTGTTCATAGATTCGTTTGGCACTGCTTTCAATCGGACGAAAAACATAGGACTACTTTTACAAAACATACAAACTAAATCTGAGACAAATGTTTTGTTCATCTGGTCCGAAAGATTCCATGTATATAAGACACTTGATTCTGTTACAAATGGTTCAAATGTTATGGCCATTTTTCTAAACATGCTCACTATAGCGCCACCATCTAGCTGATCTGGACAAAACGTTGTGACGTTGTGACGCTGGGGTACTACCTTCCCTCAAAATTTCAGCTCTGTAGGCCTTAAGGTTTCATCTGCATGATCAGTTTTAGGACAGAGTAATAATAATAATAATAATAAATAATAATAATAATAATAATAATAATAATAATATATATTTTTTTAAGAATAATAAAAATCCTTACAATTACAGTAGGGTTTCAGCCCATTGGACTCGAATCCCTAATACTAATAATTTGCCAACAATTAGTCCTACAGTTTTAATGAATTATAATTTTTATTTTTATTTTTTTGTTATAACATAATTATATTTAATGTTACAAAATGTCTGCAACACTCACGTCGACAGGACAGATGAGTTTAGCACTTTCTGACTTTTCGGTATCAGATGGAGGCTGCATGGTGTGTGACTGTACATACTCTGTGAGACTAAATAGCTGATTGTGGTAATGTAAGTGCTAAGAGGAACTATGTGTCGGGAAACTTGCGGACATTTTAAGTGCTGACACTTGAAACGCCTAAAAATCTGATTTCTTTGTCAGTTTATTATTAAGCTTAAATTATTTGGAGCGTCCATGTCCAAGTCCCTGTGAATGAGCTGTTACAGGAATCTATCACTGATATGAACTTAATATAAATCTATCATTTCTGTATGTTACAATCATTAATATCTTCACACCCATGTTGTGGCATAGTTATTGTAATAAGCACACATTCATTATTAAAAAAAGAATGATTTGACTATCGTTCAGGTGTAACGTCATGGCTCACACCACATGTAAACTGCTTAAAAGTCCAGCACCTCTAGTGTAAAACGTCTTCCTTCATCCCTGCTTACAATGAAACATGTACTCAAACACTGTAGATGTACATGAAGTTATAATTTAAATACAGCAGATGTATTTAAATCAAATGACTATGAACTGAAGCACCCCCCCCCACACATACACACACACACACTTTTATAGAGTTGGTGTTGGTGCAGTTTCAGTTCTAGCTAATTTTACCACAGCTTCTTTCATTTTCTTTTACATCACCAAGACTTGTGAAGAGATAAACAGATGTATCACTTTTTTTTGTACCTCAGCATAAACTTTTTACCCTTAGCTTCCTCCCTCTTTCACTATGAAAAATTAAAAATGTTTTGTTTCAGTGTTCCTCACAGCTGTTGCATCTTTTGTACTCACATAATCACTCATGGTATGATTTTAAAATGAATTATGTTCATTATGCTACTTACAGTGGTGCTTGAATGTTTGTGAACCCTTCAGAAGTTTCTTTATCAGCATATATATGATCTAAAACACCAGATTTTCACCAGATTTTAACACTAGTCTTAAAAGTAGATGAAGAGAACCAAATCAAACAAATGAGACAAAAATATTATACTTGGTCATTTACTTATTGAGGAAAATTATCCAATAATACATATTTGTGAGTGGCAAAAGTATGTGAACCTTTGCTTTCAGTATCTGGTGTGACCCCCTTGTGCAGCAATAACTACAACTAAACATTTCCGGTAACTGTTGATCTGTCCTTCAGATTGGCTTGGAGGAATTTTAGCCCATTCTTCATTTCAGAACAGCTTCAACTCTGGGATGTTGGTGGGTTTCCTCACATGAACTGCTTGCTTCAGGTCCTTCCACAACATTTCTATTGGATTAAGGTCAGAACTTTGACTTGATCATTCCAAAACATGAACTTTATTCATCTTTAAACATTCTTTGGTAGAATAATTTGTGTGCTTGGTGTCATTGTCTTGCTACATGACCCACTTCCTCTTGAGAATTAGTTCTCAGACAGATGTCCTGACATTAACGTTAGCCAATGTGAGAGAGGCCTTTAGTTGCTTAGCCGTTTCCCTGGGTTCCCCTGTGAGCTCACAGACTATTACACGTCTTGATCTTGGAGTGATCTTTGTTGGGGAGGATAATAATGGTCTGGAATTTCCTCACTTTATGCCCCTTAAAGCATAAATCTTTTTACCCTTAGCGTCCTCCCTCTTTGTTTAATTGGGTTCTCTTTGTCTATGTTTAGGGTTTGTGTGAATGTACACAGCAAAATGCCAGTGTTGATTTTACACCCTACAGTGTTTATTTAAGTATATTGGACTCAAATGAACACTCTGGGTGTTAAGTCAACACTAGGGATTTTACTGTGTATGATGATGTTTTAGTTCATATTTATGCAGATATATAGATAATTATTAATGTTGTTATTATTATTATTTATTATTATTATTATTATTATTATTTTAATATAATATTATAATTAATAATATGATTAATTCAACTATTATAGAAAATTATACAAACTTTCAAGCAGCACAATATATTTCCTTCCTTAATATACCTTAATGGATTTGCATCTAATACACATTACTTCATATTGCACGTGTTTCTTTTTCACACGACTATAAATGGCAAATTCCCAAAATAGTGGCCTATGTAATGCTTGGTAGGACAAAGGTGTCTGTCACAAGCAGATATCCAGATGTCTGTGTGTGTGGGGTTTTTTTGTTGTTGTTGTTGTATTTTTAATGATAGTTTGAAAAAAAAATAGCCCTTCTTAACTTTTTCAAAGTAAAAGTTGTCATTTGGTATGTGTGCTCGTAAGCCACATTGTAAGAAACAGCAGACTGATACTGGGTAGAGCCACCAACCTACTCTCTGCCCGATTCACGGATTCATGTTTTAGCAAGTTGATTTATATAATATTTTATTATGAAATTATTATAACAAATAAGACAATTAAGCCTGTTTTAGATATAATTGACTAATTTCAATTAAAAAAATATGCTAATGGTAGATAATTGTGCTTCCTTCTATAAACACTTGAAATAAACCAAATTAACTGGCCTTAGAATGATGATGTTATCCATTCAGTAGGGTCTGACTCTTGGGCCATCTGTTGCCACATTTCCCGGTCTTGGACTTTTCCTTTGAGCTGTTTTACACCTAGGCCACAATAAGAGGCCTTAAAATAGGACAACTGAATAAGCTAAGATATGCTAACATATATTTTCCCCCCACATTTCTAAATTCTATAATTGTGCATGACCATCCCAAGAGATCAGCAGTTTCTGAAACAGTCTAAACGGTCTGTCTTGCACCAATAACCATGCAACAGTCACAGAGACCACATTTTTTTCCACATTGTGATATTTGTTGTGAACATTAACAGGAAGCTCTTGCCCTGTATTTGCATGATTTATGCATTGGGCTGCTGCTACATGATTGGCTGATTGGATATTTGCATGAATTGGCAGGGTTTTAGATGTTCTTAATAAAGTAGATGGCAAATGTTTAAACTTAATTCTCATCTCATTGCTGGAGCTTTAGCACACTGGTATAACAATTAATTAGCATGCAGATATGTGGCCCACTGATGAAGCAAAGCACAGCAAATTCAAGTGCAATCCTGTCATTTAACTTCTTGTAAGATAAACTTAGCCAGACTCAAATAATAGCTTGGTCACAGGGCAGGGGTGAAGCTATCACAATCCATCGTTCGATGAAGACTTTGAAAGAAGGAATATAGAGGCCAGGGTTGGGGAGGGTTGGGGGGGTTAGGGGGGGATGAGATAAAGGAGCTGAAATCCTAAACTCCCGTCCCATATCCATCTTTTGAGCTCAAATACAAATGGCTTTGGTGTTTAGCACAAACAAATGAAATGGCCTTGCTGTTCCAATAGTTTTGGAAGAGACTGTATTACACTAGGTTATAGTTATAATGAGGCTTATGATGATACTGACTGGATCACTAAAGAGAAGATGGCTAAGAGCACTCTGCAACTCTACACCTCTGATATTAATAAATTAAGCCCTAAATTTATGAATCAGTCAGTATTTAGCCCTTAATTCAAAATTACACTGTATTCATTTAAGATCATGAATTCATCTTGGTAAATCTGTACTCTTTAAGGTACATATGCACTATATTTTTTGAAAATTTGCTCCTTGTACTGAACGGTTTACTACCAGGATTGTTGAAGGGCAGGGACACAGGGAGTTTCACAGGGGCAGGACCAAAGAGCTAAATTGCAAGGTGCTCCTGTGCATGGCTGGTTGATGACAGAGTGATGTTGCTTCCACTTGCGGAAAATGGTCGCAATGGTGCTTACTGGAAGATTCAGAAGTTTTGAAATACGCCTGTATCCAATTCTATCAATATGTTTTGCAACAATAAAGTTGCGAAGGTCTTTGGAGAGCTCTTTGCTTTTACCCAACATGAGATGTTTCTTGTGTGACACCTTGGTAATGAAAAGCCTTTTTATAGACCATCAATTTACTAACCCACATGATATTATTTTGAACAGATAGGGAGTATAATTACTTACGGATTTCAGCTGGTTCCTTGCCTTGGAGAACTGCTTTTTGTTAGCATGTTCAATACTTTTTTCCTGTGTCATCCCACTTTATTACACATAACTTTATTTATGGACTTTAATGTTGTGAATTCTTTATATGTGTGGATTTCTTGTGTTAATACTGTTGTCTGGTGAAAATTTAATGTGAATAGCCTCATTGGAAATATCCATCCACCCATCCATCTTCTACCGCTTACTCCTTTCTCAGTGTCGCGGAGAAACCTGGAGCCTATCCCAGGGATCATTGGGCACAAGGCGAGGTACACCCTGGACAGGGTGGCAGCCCATCGCAGGGCTCATTGGAAATATAGTCACTGAAAACAATGTTTAAGCGTTCAATACTTATTTCCCCCGCCATATACAGTGGGGGGAAAAAAGTATTTGATCCCCTGCTGATTTTGTACGTTTGCCCACTGACAAAGAAATGATCAGTCTATAGTTTTAATGGTAGATTTATTTGAACAGTGAGAGACAGAATAACAACAAAAAAAATCCAGAAAAACGCTTTTCAAAAATGTTATAAATTGATTTGCATTTTAATGAGGGAAATAAGTATTTGACCCCCTCTCAATCAGAAAGATTTCTGGCTCCCAGGTGTCTTTAAAGGGAGTGCTCCTAATTTCAGTTTGTTACCTGTATAAAAGACACCTGTCCACAGAAGCAATCGATCAATCAGATTCCAAACTCTCCACTATGGCCAAGACCAAAGAGCTCTCCAAGGATGTCCGGGACAAGATTGTAGACCTACACAAGTCTGGAATGGGCTACAAGACCATTGCCAAGCAGCTTGGTGAGAAGGTGACAACAGTTGGTGCGATTATTTGCAAATGGAAGAAACACAAAAGAACTGTCAATCTTCCTCGGCCTGGGTCTCCATGCAAGATCTCACCTCGTGGAGTTGCAATGATCATGAGAACATTGAGGAATCAGCCCAGAACTACACGGGAGGATCTTGTCAATGATCTCAAGGCAGCTGGGACCATAGTCACCAAGAAAACAATTGTTAACACACTACGCCGTGAAGCACTGAAATCCTGCTGCGCCCACAAGGTCCCCCTGCTCAAGAAAGCACATATACATGCCCATCTGAAGTTTGCCAATGAACATCTAATTGATTCAGAGGACTACTGGGTGAAAATGTTGTGGACAGATGAGACTTTTTTGTATCAACTCAACTTGCCGTGTTTGGAGGAGGAGGAATGCTGCCTATGACCCCAAGAACACCATCCCCACCATCAAACATGGAGGTGGAAACATTATGCTTTGGGGGTGTTTTTCATCTAAGGCAGTGGTGTCAAACTCATTTTAGTTCAGGGACCACATACAGCCTAATTAGATGTCAAGTGGGCCGGGCCAGTAAAATCATAGTCTAATCACCTATAAATAACAAGAAGTCCATGTTTTTACCTTTGTTTTCATGCAAAGACATTTATATTTAATGAAATATCCTTTTATAAAATATATCATGAACAACCTCAGATTTCTTAAGACAAACATGTGCAATTTGCTTCTGATTATCATTCACATATATGTGCATTACAACTGCTCACAGTGTTTGTACAAATGCAAAAAAAAAAAAAAAAAAATTCACAGGTATTTGGAACTGAAAAATATAGTATTTCACTTTAAAATTTATGGCATTGCATGAACAATAGGATTCCACCAAACCAAACTTTTGTACTGAAGCTGTTGACTAACATTAAATTGCACTTTTTTTTAAACTATTACCCGTTCATCTCTGTGAATAAATAGGAAGCGGTCCATTTTTCATGGAAAACTCTACACGCTGTATCCACTTTTCTGCTTTTTGGCAGACATTTTGGCTAATGAGGGTATGGGGACGAGTAGAAAATAGAGTAGACTACGCCGTGATAACAAACAGCAGACGTCGCATTGCTGCCATCTGCTGTTCAGTCCCAGAGATTTGCCGCTTCTTTTACCCCCTAGCGGATAATTTAGGAATAGCATTTAATTAAAAATGACAAGTTCGTGTCTTTTATGCATATATTTTTTTTCCACTTTCAAAATTCGTCCTGCGGGCCGGATTGAACCCTCTAGCGGGCCGGTTTTGGCCCGATTTGGTACGTTTGACACCCATGATCTAAGGGGACAGGACAACTTCACCGTATCAAAGGGACGATGAAATCTTGGGTGAGAACCTCCTTCCCTTAGCCAGGGCATTGAAAATTAAAAGTAATTAATAAGTCATTACCAAGTACTAAGTCATGTTTTGCAGAGGGGTCAAATACTTATTTCCCTCATTAAAATGCAAATCAATACATAACATTTTTGACATGCGTTTTTCTGGATTTTTTTGTTGTTATTCTGTCTCTCATTGTTCAAATAAACCTACCATTAAAATTATAGACTGATCATTCCTTTGTTAGTGGGCAACTAACATATACTTTTTTCCCCCCACTGTGTATGTATATATATATATATATATACACACACACACACACACACACACACACACATACACATGTGAATGATGCTTTTTTGGTAACTATCTGTCTCATTAGCTCACCTTTTTTTACCCATGTTGATAAGGAAGCTGTCCCTTTCGCTGTCTCCTTCAGTTTTTCTTTCATTTTCCGCCCTCTATGTCTGTTTGGCATCGTTCCTTTACTGACTGTATAACATACATATAATATAACAAGGTCAGGGGCGAACTTTACCATTAGGCAAAGGGCCTTGGGCCCCGAGCTACCAAGGGCCCAAAAACACTGCATAAACTTATGGTTAAGAAAGTTTTATTTTTACTTTTCACTAATTAATTACGTTTTTCTAAAATTGCTTATAATTAGTCTTTATTTATCACATATACATATGCACAGTGAAATTCTTTTCATGTCAGAGTGCAGGGTCAGCCATTATACAGTGCCCTTGGAGCAGAGAAGGTTAAGGGCCCAACAGTGGCAGCTTGGCAGTGCTGGGGCAGTGCCCCGACCTTGCAGTCAGTAACCCACTGCCCCCCAAAATGCCATTAGAATACTTAATTTTTGAGTGTATAAATTGCTCATAAATTATAAATTGTAATTAATAAATAAATTACATAACTTCTCTAATCTAATACTAACATTTCGCACTAAACAGAAACGACAGATCTCTGCATGAAGTTGATCCACTGGAACAGCCAACCATTTTAAAGCCTAAAATGTCATCCTTAACCATTTTTGTACATGTGTGGTGTACACCAAGAGACCAGTACATGTCTGAAGGCTTGGCTATACAATTAGGGGGTCTAGCAGCTGTGTTATGCTGTGGGGATGTTTATTTTTGCTGCCATAGTTTGGGTTGACTGATGCCCCCCCTCTCTTGTGTGTGTGTGTGTGTGTGTGTGTATCTGCCTATTCATTTAATATAATATTCACACATCTTTTTTTTTATTATTATTTTAATAATATTAAGGTAATGTGTCTTTGTAAATATTTATGACGCCCATAATGGGTTACGTTCATGTGCTGTTCCAAAAAAAAAAAGAAAAAAAAAGTCAAATTTAATCTAGATTCTTACATGTCCTTAATAAACTTCAGATCTATATCTGTAAAATGACGTGCAGCAACAGCGACTTTCCTCTTCAACAAGATTTTATTGGGGTTTGCAACTATTTCTGTTGCAAGAGTTCATCTAGTTATTAAAGTAAATGACTTTGCCTTTTTATTTTATGTCTGTTGTCGTGGAAATTAGACAACACTCGCAGACTAGTCCTCTCAGGTAAAAAAGGTTTATTACAGAAGGATGAATACAGGATAGAAGAAAGAGGGCGCTCTAGGGCGCTTGTGCTGAACATTTACTATATAGATGAAGCGCAGGGCACAATGCATTTCTATGTACAGATAAGGAGCAGTTTGAGACAGGTCAAACAGGCTTTGTTTCAGAGTTTGTTTCAGGCTTTGTTTCAACCCTTAACAGAAAAACGTGTGTCTCTGTAAGCAGATAAACATGCTGTACTAATCTAAATGACATGACATGACCTTCTTAGGCATTATCCTCTGATGAACATACACAGAACAAGAACAAAACTATTACAAAGTAAAATATATATTTTTCCTCAGTGTCATGTCAATGCTTTGTCTGACTTAATATCCCAGAGTGCACCTCTGTCTAAACACATGGCTACCATGTTCACCTGCTGATTTCACACACCTGGACTCAATCACCACTGCACTACATGAGCATGCTCACAAGCCAGACACTAGGTGAAAAATGTGGTTATCGCTGTTCCTGCAACTGGGATAATAACCCTTTATGTGAGATTTTGATAACTGATAAAAGAGTTCGATCCTCATTTTGACCCTCATCTAGGTATCTGAACTTAGTGTACCTGTCTGTTTGTTAGTCTTTATTTTTAATAGAAGCATTCACCACAACTGTCGCCATCTCTGCAGCCTGCAGTCGTATAGCATTCCAGGCCTCCAAATCTCCAAAGATCTCTGAGGACAGGGACAAGGATATCCTGGAAGACATCTGGGTTACGCATGTTCCCTGAGAAGGGAACGATACTTTGCGTTTAGCATAACACTATGGCAGGGGTGTCCAAACTTTTTGTAAAGAGGGCCAGATTTGGCGAGGTGAAAAGGTGTGAGGGCCGACCATTCAGCCTAACATTCTTTGAACCATTAACATTAAATTCAAATAAACTCTTTTTTTCTTTTATTACTATTTTCTTTTTGAACAACAGAACAAATGATAGGCTACACATATTGAAAAGACTCATTGCATATTCAAAACTGTGTTTATGATAACAAAAAAAATCAATTCACTGAGATTTTTGAATTTATTCACCTCAAGACTAAACAAATAAACTTGCCTGCATTTGTTAATGTGAAGGGTGATACTGACTTTTCGACTGCAGTAAATAAGCCAGGTCTGGCTCAAAAACAGTGGTTTTGATACGCAAGATGTCACGCAGGTGAGTCACCTAGTCTCGTTCTTATGCGGTTCTTGTTAATGTTCATAACTGAGAATGTCTTCTCGCACAAGCATGTCAAGCCAAACAAGCTCAGCATTTTCTTAGCAAATGTTCGAATCTCTTGGAACCTGCCTTTATCCAACTGGCGGTAAAAGGTGACAAGAGGGAGCTGTTGGTGCCGACTGTTTCATTCGGCGTCACACTGCAGCTCAATGAGCTCCAGCTGCAGGTGGTCTGGAGCGTTATTAGGGTCCACGGAGAAAGGCGAGGAAAAAAGCGTGATCTCCTTTTCAATAGCTTTAAAATCCCGAAAGCACAATTGAAACTCCTCAGCCAGAGATGAGATGTCTGCTACATACCTCCTCATTTGTCCACCGATATTGTTCTGTGGAAAACTGGTCATTATTTCCTGCAGTGATGGGAAATGTGTTGTATTGGGCTGTGTTTCTGACAGATGCCTTTGGAAAAGTAGCAGTTTGGTCCCAAAGACTTTGATGTGTGAATATATTTGGCTTACCACTGCATTTTGCCCCTGAAGGCTCGTTTTCAGCACGTTCAGATGTTGTGTTATGTCAACTAAAAATCCAAAATCAGCCAAACAGGATCAGATAGTTCTGGCATTGGTTGTCCCTTTTATGCCAAGAATTGTCCGATTTCCTCCCTAAGAGAGTAGACGCGCTGCAGTGCAGACCCCCGACTGAGCCATCTTACATCGTTGTGATACACAACATCTCCGTATTCCGCCTGGATGTCGAGTAGAAACTGTTGAAACTGACGGTGGCAAAGGGCTTTGGAGCGAATGTAATTAATAGTCTTTATCACCGGTTTCATGACGTGATCATATTTCAGATGTTTGGCACAGAGAACTTGTTGATGAATAATACAGTGGAGTTTTATAGCTTTTCCTCCTTCTTCGCTGACTTTGTTACAGATTAGGGTTGATAATCCACTTCGCTCGCCAGCCATGGCACGTGCGCCATCTGTAGTAATCCCAGTAAGTTTATTCCACGGTAGTTTCAAGTCATCTACGGCGGAACAAAGAGAAACAAATAAATCTGTTCCTCTTGTTTGGTCCTTAAGGCTCTGGAGGTCAAGTAACTCTTCACTCATGATCATGTCACTGTCCACTCCTCTCAGCAACTGAGCAAATCAGCAACTGAGCGGTGTCAGATGCATCCGTGCTTTCGTCGCATGCTAACGAAAAAAAGTCAAACTCCACTCCTTTTACCTCCAACTGTCTCTTAATATCAGATGAAATGTCTTCAATTCTCCGTACTACAGTGTTACGAGCTAGGCAAACATTGGCAAACTCTTGCTTCTTCTCAGGACAAATTTTCTCCACCATTTTCATCACGCAGTCTTTAATAAATTCCCCCTCAGTAAAAGGTTTGCAGTGCTTGGCAATCAGCATTGCCACCTCGTAGCTCGCCTTTGTGGCATTTTCATTTGACTCACGGGCTCTTGTGAAAAAGCGCTGCTGTGCCGTTAAAACAGCTTCCAGTTGCTTCAATTTTTCTTTGCGTTCATTCCCAGCTAGCTCTTCGTAGTGAGCATGTTTCGTCTGGTAGTGCCTCTTGATATTGAATTCTTTGAAAACAGCCACAGTTGGCAAATTAGGTAGACACAGTTGTTTCGTATTTCAGTGAAAAAATACTCTAATTTCCACTTGTCCTGGAAGTGACGGCCCTTGCTGTCAACTTTTCTTTTTTTAGTTACAGTCGCCATTTTAAAAATTAACTAAAGGGTCACATAAGGGTCACATAGCGAGAGTGCGGTCACGGGTCTACTGCATCTTCTGGCGTAATACAAAATAGCGTTTTTGTACACGTGTATTTTATACAGTGGTTAACAGTGTTGGCGGGCCACATATTATTGATTTTGTGACAGAGGCTGCGGGCCGGTGGAAATTTGAACACGGGCCGCAATTGGCCCCCGGGCCGGACTTTGGACATGCCTGCACTATGGGAACACTATCTCATGCGTGACCGATATCTGAAGCTTATGTAAAATCATGCCTATTTATAGGCCTGCCATGATTAGGTGATGTTGCAATTAAGCACGTCGCATGATATAAATATGGCACCTGTGAACCGAACCATCAGCTATTATCTGAAGCGAAGACGCAATTCACAGACATGCCCTGGTATGACAAACCTACGCAAAGTCTCATTCCCTTCTCAGAGAAAAGGGTTACATGCGTAACCCAGATGTTCTCTTTCAAAAGGAACTTCAGCGTTGCATTTAGCATAACAGTGTTGGAACGGGAATACCCACTCTGTCATACCGAGGGTACGGCCTGTTCAAAAAGACCCAAGCCCGAGGGTCACTGCAAGACACTCGAGCCCGGGGTGGAATGAATATCCAGGCTGTAATAATGAATGAATGTGTGTGGCATAGACCACCCTGCAGCCGCACACACATCCTGCAAGGATACTCATTTGGACAAAGCCTTCGCGGAGATGACTGCCCTAGTGGAATGAGCCTTTATGTCCAGAGTCGTAGCAAAACCATGCGCCTCATAAGCAATCAAGATTGCTTCCATTATCCAATTAGAGATGTGCTGCTTTCACACAGCATCACCTCTACTGTCGCCGTCAAAGCAGACCAGTGGCTGCTCCAACTTACGCCACTGGCTGGAGCGGTGGACGTAAGTACAGAATGTCCTTACTGGACACAGCAGGTGCATTCTCTCTTGTTCCGGTGTGGGGAATGGAGGAGAGTAGAAAGCCTGCAACACCACAGGGTGGGCAGCCAATGCAGGCACCTTAGGAATATAATCCGGCATAGGATACAGAAAGGCCTTGGCTAAACCAGGGTTCCAACAGTTCCTGAATTCTCTTACTCACATATTTCTCTCTCACTCATTCCTTTCTTTTTCTTCTTCTCTTTTTTTAAAGGGATGGAAAAGTTCTGAGATTTTGAGGAAAGATAGCGAGGAAATGAAGCATCTTTTTGTTTCTTTACACAAACAACTGACATTCAGTCTTTCGCTGAAGATAATAAATGCTGATGGTGTGGTTCACAGGTTCCATATTTATATCACGCGACGTGCTTAATTGCCACTTCACTTGATCATGGCAGGCCTATAAATAGGCATGATGTTACACAAGCTTCAGATGCCGGTCACGCGTGAGAGGTACTTCCCATAGTGTTATGCTAAATGCAACATCGAAGTTCCCTTTGAAAGGGAACACCACACCCTTCAGGATAGACATGTTTCATTGTAAGGCAAAGGTTACAAGTGGAGCAAACCATGTCAGCAAAAATAAAATAAATAAATAAATGCCCCTGCAATTTATCATATTTAGTATATTTGCAATATATATTTTTATTATATTGCAACAATACAAAATAACAATTTAAATAACAACATTATTAATTGTTATTAGGAGCTCTAGGAGTAATACTAGGAGTATTAAATTAATAAAATGGAGATCTAAATTTGACATTTTTGTTGAGCTTCAAAATAATAATTATTTTGTATAGTAAATCAGGCTAGGGACTAAATCTTGTGTATAACATCACAGAAACTATGAATTATTGACAATAAAACAAAGAAACTGATTTTTCCAGGCGCAAAACAAAACTGCACGTATTTATTTTAACCACTAGAGTGCGACATCACATCACTGAGATGTTTCCTCATCCTCTACTGTGTGTGTTTCTGGTGTTACTGTAACCTAATGAATCCAGTTCATGTCTAAAAACTAAATCTCACTCACAGAAGCGCCAAATGTTTTCAAATTTTAAGAAGAATTTGCGTTTTGTATGTAGCTTTTCAACACACTTCAGTTGGATAATCAAGTGATTATAACATCATGTTAGTGTGTGTGTGTGTAGAACGTTTAGCATACTTTGCTAATCTGCAAACTGCTTAGCATGTAATATGTAAAATCAAAAATAATAATAAAAAGAAAAACTTCTTTCACGCTGGTTAGTGCATTATTTAATATTAGGATAACTAGTTATCTTTAGAAGCTTTACATAGCTATTCAAAGGAGCTAAAACAAACAAAACAAAAAAATTTACCCGACCACAAGCTATAAATGACATGAGTAACCTGTCACTTGCTAGTTTGATTCTAAGGTTATATACCAAGTATTACATTGAATAAACAGACATCTTGCAATGGAGCTTTAGTGTCTACAGTGTGAAGTGTGCACTGTGTAACATGTAAGATGAACCTGGAGGGCTTTGATAACTCCACACTTAGTTCTGGATGCAGAATACACTGTTCTTCAGTACACACGCACACACAGAAGGGCTTTATTTAGAGTTGAGATAAGAACATAGTGAGGATTAATATAGACATTGTGGAAATCGGTATCCAAACATCAGACATGATTCATGAACTTAAGTGCTATTCTGACTAAAGCCCAATTTTCTTGCATGTTAGAAAAAAGCAGCACCACTGTCTGATAGGTTGATCTAACCACAATATGTCATGTATGGGCTGATGTATATTGGGCAAATGTATATTTTGGGCTGTAGATACACACAAAAAATGGAATGCCATCTGAGGTCAACAAATACAACATTATTCATAAATTAATCATTTATCATCTTAATATAAACATCTCGAGGACTGATTATTTTAATGGACAACACAGCATAGAGGAGGAGTGCTTGGTCAATTTATTCTTAAACCATGGGCATGTTGGGGTTTTTTTTTGCTGTAGTTGTTGCATGTGTGTTTTTGTTTTACAGGAGAACACGAAAATACGATATTATTGGCATTATTTTACTAATATGCCAAAGCAAAATAATGAACCTAAAAAGTGTAGTAAAATAGCCTACTTCATGAACACACACTGCGTTTTCATGAAGTTGATTTAATAGCTCATGGCTTCCTTGCACCCATGTGTGGGCGTAATGAACTATCGGCATGTAATATATAAACAACAACAATAATAAAAGCAAAATAATAGTAAGTGATGGATCTAGTGCTATTTTATATGCTGCTGATTAATGAGTGTGGAAGCCATGATGTTAAATTATATCAAATTTGCAGTGATTATTCTGATCATTATAACTAAGACTAATTGTGCAGTAGTATATTGGAAATATATAGTACAATAGGTTTATTTCAGTGCCTGCCATTTTTTTCTTATTATTTTTCATTTTTAAATTGTTCTTTGCTTTTTGTATAACATTACATTTGACAGCAAAGAAAAAAAATCTTGTTCAGTCTGCATTTTCTATCCTTGATTTTTTACGAGCTTAAAGGTAGGTGTTTGTATTTGGAGATGGTGGTTATTGAAAAACCCTCTCCAATTTCTATTCAAGAAATCCTCCCAGGCATGAAGTGCATGCAAGTGATTTGTGAAATTTGAATGGTGCCATCAGAAAGGTGACTTAAGCAGGTGAATATGCTTAACTTTCCCAGTGTAAATAAGGGAACTTTTGCACTTAATTCCTCTCATTTACAGTTGCATTTTCACGCAGTTTTAACAGCAACATAACTGACAGATAACTGACAGATAACTAGATGAGAACATTTTCTGGTCTGGCAACATCTCTGGCCTGCCTGGTTATTCCAAGAATGTGTGACTATGTTCCTGAAGGGACATAAAAGCTCTGAACCACAGGCTGCTGCTTACTGCCAAAGTAAACAGACCAAACATTGATGAATGCTCTAGCAGAGGACAAGGAAAAGCCCTTCAGAAGCTCTAATAACACAAAGAGAGCTGACATGGATGGAGCAGACATCCTGACTCACATCCTAGTGGATCACGTGTCACAAATAGTAACCGTTTTCTGTTTCACTGGAGTGATATGCTACACTGTGGAATGGGCTGGGAAACAGCTGATAAGTAGCTGTAGGGTTATTCCTGGTTGTACCCTTTCCATTGCTCTTAATTATGGCTGGGAATGTAAAGACAACATGTCAGAATAAGTGTGCTAATCTGTTTCCAGTTGATTTCCAATTGACATCCATTAAAAAAGGATCCCAGTCAGAAACATGGATGGTACAGATCTTGGGATTTGTTCACAAAAAACTACCAATCTACACTCTATAGCCAAAAGTTGACCTGGCTGGATGAACACAAATCCCAATCTAGTGAAAAGCCTTCCCAGAAAAGTGAAGATTATTATAACAACAAAGGGGAACTAAATCTGCAATGGATGTGCAACAAGCACATATGGATGTGATGGTCAGGTGTTCATAAACCTTTGGCGATACTCTATTCGGTGTTGAGAAATAACTGTCAAAATCCAGTCCTGATTGCAGATAAAAGCTATGGGGCTTTCCATAACAGGTGTTTTTGCATTGGATCACATAACACTTTACTTGCACATAAGTGATCACAATTCATCTAATGTGGTTTTTGATGGTGACTGGTTGCACCAGAACTAATTTAGGGGCTTCACATCATTTAAAAAAACAACAACAAAAAAACACAATTTTGATAAATTTAGCTGTGAATGTGGTGTGAATGAGTGTGCAAATGAGTGTGTGTCCAATCCAGGGTGTCCTGCCTCACACCTAGTGTTCCCAGGACAGGTTCAGGACCACCACTACCCTGACAAAGATATAACATTTACTGAAGATGAATGAATGATTCTGTCACAGAGAAATGTATTGTTATACAATGTATAGAGACACTCTCGGACAATGGACAGAACATTGTATAATGGGTGAATGCAGATTTTACAACTCTTTATAATGGAGAGCCAATATCGTGGTCCCTTGGTCTGTCTGAAACACTTCATCCTCTTCTCCAGTTCTGATTCCCATCTGCCTGCCAATTCAGTCCATCATTTTCCCTTCATAAACCTAAAAGGTTACTACTTTTATGTAACAGTATTCTATAACATGAACTGATGGACAATACAAAAAAAACCCACAAACACAGATAAGTACAATATAAAATTTGGTAAAAATAACAATTTTTTTAAAATATAAAAGACAAGGCCATCCTCAAACATTCTCAAAGCTCCTGCAAAAACAAAAACAGATGTTCCGAAGCAAATGGGCTTCCCGTTAGTGTTTACGAGTTTGGCTTGTTCTCAGGACATAGTGCTGCCAAACACAGCGGGAGCTCAGCATGGCTGCACCAACTGAGAGTTAAACAGCTAAAGGCTGCAGACTCGAGGTCAGTGTCAGACATGACACTGCACTATAGTGGACAGCTGACATTATTAAAAAAAAAAAAAAAAAAAAACGAATCAAATGCAAAAAAAAAAGTCAAAAACATACATTTTATGTAACCATTTTGTAAGATGTTTATTAAAATTTATGAAAGCAGTCCCCATCGTCACTGCATTGTAAAAGTTTTCTGATTAGGGAAAGTCTTCATGACAGAGTGCTTTTCTGCTTTTTTTTTCTGTAACATAAGCTGTGATTTTTTTGTTTTTTTGTCTGATTAACAAGTATTAAGTGCACACAAAAATGGAAACAAACAAAAGGAAGTGATATGTAATGTGAATTATTATTAAAGTGAATGCTCTGATCATTGAGGGTTTCTAAACCTCCAGCATATATATGGTATCTGGTCTGGTCTGGCTTGTGTCTGTGAACACACAGCTTAAATACAAACATCTTCAGGGACATGTCCACAGGTTATCACCCGTTCGTGTCTGAAAGCCTTTTCTTAAGAATAAGGAGAGCTTGAAGGACAATACGACAGAATAAATGCATTAATGTAAATGTAAGTCATTAAAAAATTGTTAGAAGTTGAAGTAGTCATTAACATGGTAGGTCCTGCTATCTGGATTTGTCTCACGGCTGGCTTTACAGGCGCAAGCACAGCAAGCTTCATAGAACTTCAATCTTAAAGAAAGAGGTCAAAGACCATTTGCCGTGCAGTTGGTTTGAATTGGCACCTGTAAACAGGGAAACAGGTTTAGCAGAAACTCGATACATTCTTGTTTATCTCAGGAATACTGAAGCCATATTCCTTGGCAATTAAAACTCCATGCTATACTGGAATAGTAAGGCCAATTAAATTTTTTACACTTTCACATGTACATTGAAAACATTTGGGTTTGAGATCAAAAGATGAATGTAACAGTTTGGTGAGGTCAGTGAGATGCTGGCTTGATGCAGTTATTGCGAACAAGGGATATGCAAACAAATATTAAGTTTTATTTACTTTAGTCTCTGTTCCTTACTTTTCCCTGCATACTTTTGTTCACCTAAAAATTGGGTGGTCTGCTACAAAAGAAGGCATTTTTTAAGTTTAACATATCTAGATGTAAATATGAGGAAATGAAAGCTGAAATTTGGATTTATCGTGTCATATTCATCTTTTGAAGACATTTGCGTTTGTGATCAATGTATAGAGAAAACAATAGAATTGGCCTTGCTATTCCAATAATTTGAGGGGATTGTAAAATCCCTTGCTTACAACAGCACAGATAAATAACCAACATGACTGAACAGTGACTTGAGTAATTCATCAATTAATTTGTAGCATTATTGGAAAAAAAAAAACTTTGAGCATTTGTAGTTGAAATATTCAAAGATGTTTGCCATGTTATATAAAAATAAAAAAATAATTAAATGACGCACAGGTTTGATGCGACTCGGCATGAAGCGGAGTACCAATTACCCCAATTAAGTTGATTAAATTTATATAAACAGAATGTCCCAAAGTATTTTTATTTCACAGCAATTGGCCAAAGATTACATTTTTATATATATTAAACATTCACACGTTTTACATTTTCTCCATTTATAGTTTTATAATTAAAGTTGAATGAAAGGAAAGGTTTTACTCCATGTAGTACATTACATGACCAATAGAGCACCATTTTGGAATGTGCTTTGAAATCTGTCCAATTACTAACAGAGAACAAACAAAGGAAAGAATCCATGTCACAAAAGAATCTATTACTGCAAGTGAAGAGCAGAGAAAGTTAATTACTGGGTTTTTCCAAAGCCAACAGCTATGGGAGTTAACGCAAGCAATTATGTATTATGATTGCTACAGTTAACCCAAACACAGATACATGCTGCAATTATTTTAGGAGAATGTAAAGGCAAATTATAACCTCAGGCAATATTTTAACACTGACTGTATTGTACTGATTATTTATGGAATATTGGTAATGTACAAAGAAATACGGAGCAGCTAAAAGTTCCTCTCAAATTAGCGTAAATCACCTATCCAAGGCAAACTCAAAGTAAAATTAAAGCTGTTATTGAACCATTTGGAGTACATGCATGGTTTTGGACTCTCTTTTCTCAACGTGATATTCAATGGCATCCAACAAAATTCAGAGTTTACTTTTTTTTGGTTTAAGCATCTTTCATTGACATTTTTACACTATTTTCAACTTTAAAATGGTTTCCTACATTAACAATAATGCCATTCAATTACATGATTATAGCAGTGCAGTGGGACCTCTTCATCTCTACCTAAAAAGAGCAATGCAGTAGTCCTTTAGTCTGTCCAGATCTCTCACCTCATCATCTCTATATGCTACTCAAACAGATCAGCTTCCAAAGTTTCAACTTTCATTCTAATAGAGTGGTGCAGGGATGACGTCATTTTGTATGCCAAAGCCCGGAAATGAGTTAGCATTTTAGCCCTTTTTATTTCTGGTGATTGTATTTAGGCTTCAAACTTCATAAAAGTTGTGTTCATTTGTGAAAATGATCTTGATGGAAAAAGATGTTAATATTGAAATCTATTGTTGCTATTTTTATTTTTTATTTTTGCAATAATCCAAAAGCCAATGGGAAAATCCTATTGGGTTTTTGTCAAGGGAACTAGTTTGATGCTACGTAATTTCTGGGTTCTGGTGCAAAATTGTGTCATCCCTGCACCACTCTACACCCTACACCAGCGGTCCACAACCACTTTTGCACCACGGACAGGTTTAATATCTGACATTATTTTCACAGACCGGGCTTTCAGGTGTGGCGGATAAATACAACAAAATAAAATGATACGACCGGCATAAAAACTGGGGTATTTTTAAAATATAATAATAAACATGAATCCAATGTGAAATCGCAACTTTATTAGCTTTTCCCCTTCACAAAGAAACTTTCTAGAGACGTTTGTTTTTTTACTCATTTTACTAACTTGTGGGTTTATTTTTAGCAGTAACGCATCACGTGACCGAGACAAGCGTCTTGACATGCGTCAAGAGTGAGTAACGGAGATCCGCACATTTTTCAAAATAAAACAAACATCGCTCAGACTCAGACAATAAATAAAACGGAACTAATGTAAGTTATTTATTCTTTTTGTGCGGCCCGGTACCAAATGACCCCACGGACCGGTACTGGTCGGTGGCCTGGGGGTTGGGGACCCCTGCTCTACACCCCTGGCAACACCACTGCAAAATGGGACTTTGAGTCCAAGTTACACACACACAAAAAAAGGCGAGTCAGGGTATTTTTGAGATGTGAATAATTCAATAATATTCTCATGGGAATAACAAACAGCACCAACCAACAAATTTGAACCTTAATCTCTGAAGACATCACACATATTTCAATATTTTTTTTATTACCTGAGCTAAATGCCCAGATGATATGGAACCATATCCACTGCACATTTTGGACAGCTGGTAGCATTTACAAAAGCACTGTATACTCGAAAATGATACTAAAAGGGACAAGCACCAAATCAAGGATACATTAAGTCAGAATTTAATTCTTAAAGATCACAACTGTATTTATCGTCAGCAATACAATATGTAAAACAAAAGAGTCAGAAATCAAGAAAGATTGTTGCATCTTTGTATGTCGAAATAAAACACATAAAAAAGAGAATGAAGACAAACAGTGTTTGTAAAAATGATTAAGGGGGAAAAAACAAACAAAAAAAAACAACCCCAAAACTATGTGCTGGTTCTCTGATCAAGGGCCATTGTCCAAATAGATAGAAAATGTAGATGACTGCCTGATGGCAACCTTGCTTGACAGGAGAAAGAGAAGAACGGAAAGTTTAGGAGGCATGGAAGAACTTTCACAGAGAAAGCTGAGGAAGTCACTGGGGTTTGGGGAGTACTGGTAAGAAGAGCCGGGGGGTGGGGAGAACGTGTATTGCACTCATTTGCAGGACTTAAATATTCTGTAAATTAGGTACCCAACTGGGAAAACACATGGAAAGCTGCTCATTACAGTTCCCTCCAAAGCTATTGGAACAGCAAGGCTGATTAATTTGTTTTTGCTGTAGACTGAAAACATTTGGATTTTAGATCAAAACATGAATTAGAATTTCACCTTTTATTTCCTGGTATTTATATGTAGACGGTAGACGTG
Source organism: Ameiurus melas (assembly GCA_012411365.1). Lineage (NCBI taxonomy): Eukaryota > Metazoa > Chordata > Actinopteri > Siluriformes > Ictaluridae > Ameiurus > Ameiurus melas. Next base: position 17,961,180 of record CM022753.1, read on the forward strand.
TTAATCATAGAATATAGCACATTGTGTATCGGACCACCCAATTTGTAGGTGAGCAAAAATATTGGAACATGTGACTGACAGGTGTTTCTTGTTACCCAGGTGTGTCCTGTTAAGATTGACCATTTAAACAATAAATAGCACACTGGTCCAAAGAACATTTCACCATATAATATGAACTTCCTAAGGAAGTACAGAAGCAGAAGAAAACATTTAGTCTTGGTTTTAGCCTGAAGTTACACCTGTGAATACGGCATTTTTTCTGGAAAAGCATCCCAAAAGAAGAAACCAACAATTTGGTGCGGTCAGTGAGTCACAGGCTTGACGCAGTTATTGTAAACAAGGGATATGCAACCAAATATTAAGTGATGTTAACTTTAATTTACTTCAAGCTTTATCTGTTCATTTACAGATATGTAAATATGTAACTGTACTGAGCAGCTTTCCAGGTGCTCACCTAAAAATTTGATGGTCTGATACAAAAGGTTCTATGTTTTATGTTGTTTAACAGATTTAGATACAAGAATATCAGGAAATAAAAGCTGTAATCCCAATCTCTCATCTCATATCCATATTTTGATCTCAAACGCAAATGTCTTTGGTCTTAAGCACAAACAAATTAATTGGCCTTGCCATCCAATTGTTTCAGAGGAGATTGTATATGGGAAAGCATTGGGTTCACTGGCAGATTGCTGACTATCCAATGAAAAGCAATTTGTTGACTGTCTATATAAAAGAAATACAAAATGTATGAAATAATTGCAACCTACAGAGAGCACACATTCAGTTTGGGTCAATCCCCAGGTCACCACTTGGAATTCAATAAGAAAAAGAAGAATAAGTGAGACTGGGTTCAGAAGGCTCAGCGAGATAGAAAGTTATTGAAGCTACTGACATTTTTAATGGCTTTGTTTTCCTCTCACATCATAACAAATAAATGCATGTCTGCTTTCTGATAGCACACTGGTCCACAAAACATTTCACCATACAAGATGAACCTCCTAATGAAATACAGAAGTAGAAAGAAAATCCGGTATTGAACTTTTTCAGTTTTTAAACCCTGAAAAAAAAAAAAAAAGGCTATGAACAAATTAAGCGCAAACCAGGAATGGACATATTTTTCCATAAACCCAGTTATGTCACAGTTATCACCCAAAATAACAAAAGGAATTTTTAATATATTAATTATATCTTGCTCATGGGAAAATAAGCAAACAGAAAATGCAGACATATGGCCAGCTATCCTACATCAATATGGGTTTATCCCCAAACCAAACTTTTATTCAGATGTGTAATAAATTATAACATGCTTTTTAAATGTCTGAGATAACCACAACCTTAGAATATAGGTGGATGATTTGTTGTTGCAATGAACATTATCTGTGATCTGAAGTAAATTATGCGCACTGAAGAGGTGCCAATAAGAAAGTCCTTAAAAAGAAATTAATAAGAAAAAAATAAATATAATTTACCACAAAAACCCTAGCATATGTTGTTTGCATGTGTCTGTGTGTAAGGGATTCTCCTTAGAATGATATGACTGAGTGGTTGAATGTTTGCAGGATTTATATGGAATTGATGAACTGATTAGATTTTGGAATTCATCCAAACAGATTCAAGGTGTGTGATACTTAATAATAAGCAGATCCTCCTTTTTTTTTACCCACCAAAGAGACCACAAACCTGCCCATTTGCTTTCTAATGTCTCAAGATTGAGGCTTGTAACTTCACAGCTCAAACTCACCAAGAAAAAGTTGTACAAAGTGAAGGTAACCACAACAAGAAAAAAATTCATTTTTTCCAAATGTCCTTTCACCTTCAGTGAATTGGATTTGTTATTGCTGAGAAAGCAGGAAATCTTTTTTTAGGGTGTTTTAAGGTGTCTCCCATATCACCAGAGTAAAGTGTCAAGAATCATGAATGCTGCAGATAAACCATATATATTGGCATCTTTGATACGCTTGAATTGTTGGACTTAAGCCTATTACGCGTTTCACATTCATTTATTGTTGTATGCTATTTCTCCAATATTAAATGCCCTTTTTTTAAACAATGAAATGATTTTTTTCCCCACAAACAGATTAGAGACTTTTTACATTTTTAATATGTATTGTGAAAGGCATGGGGATATTACAATTTTCTTTGCCTAAATTACCTACCTCTACCTCAGAGTGTTAGATTTGTTTACAGTATAAGAGTAAAGCACCGAAAATACATTCAGGAAAAAAACAACCCCACAAGTCTTCTTTTTGGTTTCTGGCCACAAAAGTGGAATGAGGATTTTAAGAAGGCTTAAACTTTTTGCATGACTTGGAATTTTAGCAAGTCCAGCACAAACTCCTATCTAAATCATGTCTAAAGATGTGATATAAGGCAAAGCTAAAAAAGAGAACATAGACACACACATACACACACTGCAGCATACATTCTTTACACAATGCCTTGCTTGGCAAATTGCATCCACTGTGGCTCAAGAGATGCTCCAATATCCCAGTAAAGAGCGCTTTAGAAAAAGAAAAAATCTCAAACACACACCACTATGACCTCGATTCACACATACGCTTTCTTTCAGTTCACCATCACTTGTGCAAAGATGGCATATAAATTTCCAACGTCTTTTAAAAATATAGAATTCACTTCAAAAAGATAGATTATTTATAAAAAAACAAAACAAAACAAATAAAATTCAAAAGGTATATGCAACTTAGAATGTCAAGGCACATTTGGATACTGCATTGTTTTCCTGATAGTTTAAAAATCTTTTAGGAGTTCATTCTGGTAAAATGTGTCAGTTTTATGGTTTGCCGACATCAACTGTGATTTTGGTAAACAGCTGGTCCTTCTCCACTCTCACCACTTTATAGGACAACGAGTTGATGCCATCTGTGTGCATGGTCTCTCTGGTGTGTGCTATACGGTCAAACCTGGGACAGGAAAGGACATCATTAGAACAGTAATTACAGGCTTTCTGTAAACACCTACGGCAGCATGTAATTTATAACCCCAATTCTGAAAAAGTATGGAAGATGCTAAGGTAAACAAAGAGGAGTTACTGAAAAATGTATTTTGACTTGTATTTAAACAAAACAACAACAAAAAAACATATAAAGACAAGGTATTTGATGTTTTACCTAATTAACTGCTTAGTTGGTTTTTTTAAAATAAAAGTTTATTTTGAAATTGATGCATGCAACACACTCCAAAAAAGTTGGGACAAGGACAATTTAGGACTAATAGCGATGTGACAAGTTGAAATAAGAAGGTGATGTGAAACAGGTCTAATCATGGTATATAAGGAGCCTCCAAAAAAGGCGTAGTTCTTCAAGAGCAATGATGGGCCGAGGCTCGCCAATCTGTCAACAGGTGAGTCAGCAACTAATCCAACACTTAGGACGATTAGGTAGGATTATGGGCATTTCACATTCTACAGTGCACAATATAATTAAAAGATTCAAGGAATCCGGACAAATCTTGGTGCGTAAAGGGCAAGGTCGAAACTATTCCTGAATGCGTGATCTCCGATTCCTCAGACATCACTGTCTTAAAAACAGTCATAAGACTGTAATGGATATACTGCCATGGGCTCGGGAATACTTTGGTAAACCTTTGTCAAGTCAACACCATTCGCCACTGCATCCACAGAGGCAAGTTAAGGCTTTACTATGCAAAGCAGAAGCTATACATGAACACTGTCCAGAAGCACTGCCGACTTCTGTGGTTCCGGTCTGCTCTGAGATGGACAGTAGCAAAGTGGAATTGTTTGGAAAAAACAGCTGTCATGTTCTCCGAGCCAAAGAGGAAAAGAACCATCAAAGTTATCATCAGATCAGGTCCAAAAGACAACTTCCATCACGGTATGGGGGTGTGTCAGTGCCCATGGCATGGGTAAATTGCACATCTGTAACAGCACCATTAATGCAGAAAGAAATGTACACATTTTGGAGCAACATATGCTGCCATCTAGAGCAGGACAACATCAAACCACATTCTGCCCAGATTACAAGCGCATGATTGCATAAGCAGAGAGTGTGGGTACTAGCATGGTCTGCCAGCAGTCCTGACCTGTCTACAATTGAGAATGTGTGGTGAATTATGAAGCGCAAAATAAGTTGCGTAGCTGAAGAAATAATGGATGAATGGGGGAAAATTCTGCTTGCTAAACTTAACCATCTGATGTCTTCGGTGTCCAAATGCTTAACAAGTGTTATTAAAAGAAAAGATGACATGAGAGTGGTGAACAGTCCACTGTCCCAACTTTTTTGGAGCGTGTTGCAGTCATCAAATTTGAAATCAGAGCATATTTTCAATAATAAATTAAAATCACAAAGTAAATCATCAAATGTGTTAATAATGGTGTTTTCAATATAATACAAGGTGAAGTGAATGTTCAAGAGATTTTTGTTAGTTTTTTGCATTTTCCATATTGTCCCAACTTCAGAATTGGGGTTATATTTGCTTACTTGCAGTACTCCTCATCTCCATGGTCACCCTTTTGGGTTGGCTTACAATGCAGTTGATATTTTAGGAAACATTTCAATATAGTGTGTCTCCATGTTTATTAAAGCTCCATCAGTGAGTTAAATATAATCAGCAAGTATGACAGTTGCAATGAAGACATAGGGTCTGTCAAAACAATTGGGTCGCGACATTAAACCGTATCCCAATGTTGTGGCAATTACCAGTTATGGTAAATAACAGTGCCATAAAATTATAATTACATAATTATGGCATATGATGAAGCACATCCCAGTAATCACACTGTGTACAACATTCTTCTAGTAGCAGTGGACAATGCAATCAAGCAGATTTTGCTTTTGCCTTTTTTGTCCAGCAGAACCAGAAAAGGACAAAAAAACAACAACAACAAAAAAACCTTAATCAAAAGGGTACATCTGCTATGTAACTACACTATATGGCCAAAGATTTGTGGACACCTGACATCACACATATTTGGGCCTTCCCCAAGCCTTTGTAAACAGGAAGCACACAATTATATAGAATGTGATTGTATGCAGTTGAATTACAATTTTCCTTCACTGGAATGAAGGCCAAAACATGTTCCAGCACAACAATGTCCCTGTGCACAACACGAGCTCCATGAAGACATGGTTTACCAAGGTTGGAGTGTAAGAACTCGATTAGCCTACACAAGAGCCCTGACCTCAACCACATTGAACTCCTTTGGGATGAATTGTAATGCTGATTGCACCCAAGAAGTTTTTTGCCTGAACTCACTAATGCTCTTGTGGCTGAATGAGCACAAATCTCCATAACTATGCACCAAAATCTAGTGGAAAGCCTTTCCAGAAGAGTGCATAGGGGATTAAATCTGGAATGGGATGGATAAGGATGTGACTATCAGGTATCTACAAACATACAGCTAAAATACATACAGCTATACGCTTAATGGAGTAGTTATAGCCCAAGATACCAAATCCCATGTGGGTCAAAGAATTATCTGGTTGATGGTGGAACGAGTTTTACTAGTTGCTTTATTTAGTGTACATGAATTACAGACGATCTTTTCTGAACAAGGGACACGTGGTTATGTGGAAACACATGACCCAAAATAGTCATATAATGTTCCAGCTAGCACAATACGATCAATAAGTCACCTCACATTGAATAGCTAAACTCAGATAATGTCTTTCAGGAGTCAGATTATATGCCATTATGCGATGTTGATCTCCCTTTAAGAATTTCTGGGAATTTCTGTAACCAACCCTCAACCCAACACATGGACCAGTTGTGGTTTTGATTTCACTGAAATGTATATTACATCTCATGTAATACAAGTTATATTTTTTGCATTATACAATCTGTTGATACTTTCCTACTTAAGCGGCATCCTTTATTATATGACTTTAGCCACTGGCCTGGTGAATAAGGATTCAGGACAACCAAAACATTGGACTGAGCCGCACAGTGAATCTTTAACTTTTTGCCTGAAGGTTAGCATATAATGTTAAAATAAAATCTGCTTACTTCAGTCCACTTGAAGCTTGGAAAAGCAAACAAGAAAAGAATCCATTCAAGTCACACATATTTGTGCATTTGTAAACGTGTAAGGGTGTGTTAAATGGCTTTAGTGCCACACCGCTGCCTTTCAGGCTTCACTTCTTAAGAACATGCAAGTTTGCATTGTCCTATTGTTCACATTAACCTGTTTTTCAACACACTGTGTATTGAAATGTGAACTTTTTACATAACTGTAAATAGGACTAGGAGGTACAGCTAAAAAAAAATCTATGACGATATGATGTTTCATATCATTGGGTATCGATAATTATTTATTTTAATGTTTTGGGGTTTTTTTTAAACAAAGACCAATAGAAAAAACAGTTGGAATTTAGCCACTGTATTTTTAATTTACCCACTTTGTCAAGTAAAACATCAAATAATTTTTGTTTTAACAGTCAAAAACAAAATAGAACTTCAACAAATATTTAAAGATGAAATAAACAAGTGTTAAAGAAACTCTTGAACATGAATGTTACAAAATGTGTGTAGTGTAAAAGTTAACATGGAACAATCAAGGCAAACTTAAAGGGAGATCAACATCGCATAATGGCATATAATCTGACTCCTGATGTTCTGGTTTGTGCTCAGCCTGTTAGCATAGTTAGCCTAGCCTCATACAAAACTTCCACTTTAACACTTACTTCCAGAGAACACTGTGCTTAGGTCTGTGTCTGACGAGTTGAGCTCCTGCTCTGAGGACACTCGCTGTCCTTCCAAGAGCTAACATTTTAACAGAAAAAGAGCCTAACCCTTGCCCGCTGTTCAGAGTCACACGCACCGTACATGTGCGAAGCACTGCTCATGCGCACTACAAGTCTCTCACAGCTTGTACTTGGCTATATGGAGAAACAGTATATTATTTTTTTTATTTTTTGCAAAGCTTACACACAACTGTGTTCTGATGTCGGTCAGACGAAAAGAAACCACCCCCCGCCGCCATTCTGGTAAGCTGACGTACTTTTTTTTTTTATTCACAATCTTATCAGCAGGCTCTGAACTCTTTCACGTGTGTTCTGATTTCTGATGACGTACCCGAACCCCACAGATACGCAAGCTGTTATTGGCTGTTTGCTTGTTACTCATAGCACACTACTTTATCAAGGCATATAAGAGGCTGTTTATGATCCAGGGATGGCACATACTTGAGGATTGTTTAAGTAGCCAAACTTCATGTCTGTTTACATTTTATCGAGCTTTATACTGAAAACTGTTTCTATCATTACAGATAAACGTGTACCATCGATAAATACGGATACCATTTTATCGTCCAGGCCTAACTGAAAACATTATGTAAAATGTTAAATAATGTAGGGGTGTTATGTAAGTTCATAACACCTACTTAACAAAAAAGATATAACCAAGGCAACCATTTTTCTAGATTCTAGATAAATAGTGTAATATTATCAATTTTCATGTATTTATTTATTCATTTCTATATAAAACAAAAAATGTGTAGCAAAATTGGATCTGGCACAGCTGTACCTGTTATGTGGGAATGTTTATATGAATGAATAACTGAATTCTTAAAATTCCACAACAGGGCTGTCTAGTCTTATCTGCAAATAGACTGCTTTTGATCCAACTAATCAAGAAGCAGTTCTGGGTTCAAATCAGTTCATCTTGGCCTTCAAATGTCTATCAGGTTGGAACGAAGAGCTGCAACTGTCACGTATTCCATGTAATGAAGTTTAGGACAGATGCAAATGCAGATAAGAGTTTATTAGAGAGAGTCAAGCAGATAAATCCAAATCGTGAGACAACAGCATGGTCGAAATAACAGGCAATGGGTGAGGCAATCAACAAACAGGCATAAACGAGGCAAGGCAAGAATAGAGAACGAGTAACAAGAAACTAGATCAAAAACCATGAATTAATACGAGAAACAAGATACAACCGCTTGGTATGGTGATAACACTCAATACTATGCAAAGTCATCGTGTTCAAAAAGTCTATTTTATAGCATGGAGTGAGTGAGTGTGAGATTGGCAACAGGTGTGTGTGATTAGAATTCGGGAACTGAACGCGCGCATGCGTGCATGTGCGTACAGTGCAGTCCATAGCGGCCATGTTCGCAGGATGGGAAATGTAGTCACAAGTTTGCTTTGAAATGACACTAAATTATTTTGAATTAATCTACTTAAAAAAAAATCAATTAGCTTTATTGTCTGAAACATATTCGACATCGAAAATATTTATTTATTTAAAAACATTTCTTTGCAGTATATTAACTAACTAATAGTAATACATAACGCTTAACAAGATTTAATTAAACAACAGGCCACTAACTGCAATACTGCATTATTGACATTGATCTCATAGTCTGTCACAGCATGAGAATATTATCAAATTAGACATGAGGATGGGATGACTTTTCATTTTCAATGCTTGGAATCAGTGAATTGACTTCGATGTGAACCAAAAGCAGGATAGCATCTCTGACTGGTCACACAAGGTATATGAAAATATATTTTGTTTATGCCAACAAACATTATGGTACTTCCCAACACTGCATAATACACATGCCTCATGACATCAGTTGGTTTTCAGCTCGTACATTAATCAATCGAGACCATATTTGGTCATTTACAACCCTCTGAGTTCTCATTCAAAATACTGACTTTTTGGCCAAAGTAGCACAAGATAATATTTTCTGACAGGGCTGGCAAGACGGATAAATATGAACATAAAATGTTTGCTCCAGCTAGAAAAATGTATGATGCTGTTGATTAGTTGTTGTAAATGCACTTTATTATGAGCCTATTCATTTAGAAAAGTGCTTTAAAATCTTTCTAACTTAGTGTTTAAAGGTCCATAGTAATGTCCTAGTCTAATCTATACAGAGTAAACAGTACAAATGATGCCGAAAGGGACCTTTGTACTCTGAGGTTTACTTATGAGTGCTTACAGAGCACACTTATAAGAGCTATGCTTCACCTCTGGGGATTTGGGTCGTTCTGTTTGTCCCGTTCATGACGGATCATCCTGCAGTTTCCAATTACACCGCTGGGTCTGGATATGGACATCCCTTTGGAGCTCAGCCTGTAAAAAACACAACGTGTTTGATTAGTAACCTTCAGAACCAGCTGTAGGGGGAAGATAAAAATTTTGCATCAGCAATGTAAATACAGTACTGTGTAAAAGTCTTTGGACTTTTTTCGGACATGCAAAGAAAATTTCATTAAGAAATGCTGTACAGCAAAGATGCCTGCAAAAAGAAAGAACTTAAATGTTTCTACATTTAAAAAAATACTATAGAGTGCAGTAATAAATAAAACAAAAAGTCACTACTTAGTTTGATGACCCTTTGTTTTAAAAAAATTGGTCTCTTCCGTAACATGCTGCTTTCACTACTGACATGCTGGACAAATAATGTTTGGAAATATAAAAACAGGGTTCACACAGATGCTTCAATAAAGAAATTCCAGGACTTTCAAGGACTTTTCAAGCACCATTTTTTTTTTGTTTCTTTTCAAAAACCATACAACAAATGTCATTCAAACATGTTTTTATATATTATAATAATAATAAACAACCAATTTTTATGTGGTGCCTTTTCCAGCCATGCTGGACTAAATTTGCATTTCCCAGGCATTGCTAAGTCTTCACCATAACGTCTATGTGAGTGACAGGAGCACTAACCAACAACTTTCAATGGAAAGTTGCTAAAGGTCGCTGGATGAGGTCATGTGCAAATTGGCATATTCATTAGGTCATCGCATATTTGCATTCTGCCTAATGCTGGCCCTTTACATTTGTTTACTTATCTCCTACTCTCTATGCTCACATACTGTATATTAACACAGCCGAATTCCAAAGAAAGCTGTTCTCATTTAACTATTTTTCTATTGTCAGACTGAAACGCAGCCCATTAATGCTACAGCAGGTCAACCAGCAATCACTTCCCAGCTGCTGCTCTGCACTGCTAAAATCCTGATATACAACCAAACGTCGTCTGACAAATTCACCAGACACACAACTTAAAGACAACAGCTGTGCTGTGATTTTGGCTATATTTACATGTAAAATGATCACTCAGTAAGAAAGTTAGAAATGACAGAATGTCAATAATGTAGAGGTCATAAAATAAAAACAACACTTGTAAACAAAATAGGGTATGTAAGACTTTTGCACAGTACTGTACATACAAAGGAAAGGAAAATACTGTAAAATGTGATAAAACATTTAGCAACATTGAAATAAAGCCAACAAGACATAAGAAATATGGTAACCCTGCTAAATAAAAGCATGATTAATTCACTGATTAGGCCTAATATTCTATAAAGGACACATGATTTAGTTGAAACAGAACAGTGGCACAAATGGAGATGATTGGATAACTCTATAACCCAATTATAGATTTATAACAACAGTCTGCTATCAGTAGGTTAGCGTTCAGACTCTAAAATAAAACATTAAAGCATGAAAGCCTAGTTTTAGGTTACCTTGGACATTAAATGTGACATTTGTTTAATACTGCCCTGCAGTTATCAACATCTCTCAGACCTTTTAAAAGCTGTGCTGAATATAAAACACTATTTATATTCCTCTTCTGTCTAAAGGGCCTTAAAAACTAACACATCCATCTGGATAAAGAAAATCATCATCTTATTCTGATTACACCATACCACAAATGTTCAACTTGGCTCTTAAATACTAAATAAATAATACTAATAAATACATTTTAACGGTCTATGTTTCGGCTCCGTTTCTCCTCTCTGTGTACATCAATCACCTTATCTAAGAACACTGAGCAGACCGAAAGGATGTGAAAGCAGGACGCCACTGAAAATGAGAACTGTCTGCACTGAGGGACTATTCCAACTCTGCTCGAAAGTCTGTTTTTCTTCATCTTGCCTTGTATTTATAAAACTATGTGATAATGTTTTCAGATGAATTCCAGACCTGCTCATTAGGTATTTACAATAATAACATAACCTTTATAAAAAGATGTAGAACAGTAAATATATTTAAAACACTACATATTTAATGTACAAATTATTGCGTGCACCTAGGGCCAGCCTCTTCTGAAATGGACTACTGAGTACATGTTAAATATGGGGTTTATACCACAGCACTGTGGATTTTTTTTTTTTTAATAATAAGGACTTGTATGGCAGACAGTCCACGCAAAGAGACTAAAAACTTAATTAAGTTTTTAAGGTGATGTTTAATATTTGTGGAAGACGACTCTAGTTTAACAGTTAGAATAAAATCTATGAAGTTTAAGTTTGATGTTTGTTGACATGTCTTCAGGGAGAGGAGAGGTGTGTGCTTCGCAGTTTCTCAGTAACAAGCTGCATTTTTTGCTTTATTGAGAGAGAGAGAGAGAGAGAGAGACCAATGATGGAATGACTTTTTGTATGTGAGTTACTAACTTTAATTATAAAGAAAATATACACTATTTAACTCTTTAATAAAATTGTTATTGTTGGTTAATTGCTGCAGTGTTACAACTTTGGTAAGTTTGGTAAGAGTAACTCTGCTTTGTGCTCATCTGAGTGTGTGCGCGTGTGTTTAAACTAGAACTTCTCAGACCTGTTGAAGATATCATCATCCTCGCCTCCCCAGCCCCAGTAGTTATTTGGAAAGCCGTTAATCTTCAGGTACTGCTCCTTGCTCAGGGATGACACACCACCAAAGTACTGGTTATATGGAAGTCTACACGAGAAAAGAAAAGTGTATTAGGTTTGTGTGTAAAATTATCAGCAGAATAGCAATACAATAATCAAATCATCCACTGATTTGAAGTAAGACAATTTTTAATCATTACAATACACAAAACTGAAAATTGTATTACAAAAAAATAAACTTGTTGCAAAATTCAATATGTATTCCCATGTCCCTCTAGAGCAGGAGTGTCCAATCTTATCTGCAAAGGGCCGGTGTGGGTGCAGGTTTTCATTCCAACCAAGCAGGTTGCTTGGTTGGAATGAAAACCTGCACCCACACCAGCACTTTACAGATAAGTTCGGACACACCTGCTCTAGAACCTGTCATGAGGTCTCAAATTTTGTAAAACTCATCAGTTATTTTTTTCCTGTTTGTGTTCTTATAACTTAGAGAGCTGGCACACATGCAATTTGACAATCTTTGGCTACATGAGGTTAGGAAGAACTACAAGAATAAAAAAATAAAATAATAATAAAAATAAATAAAAACCCCAATCAAACGAACAAAAAAAAAATAAACAGTACAGCTGCAACACCGCAATAGCATGAAACTACACTTCACCCCAGAAGCAAATGAGATAGGAAATGTCTGGTCATGCTTAGGAAATGGTGCTCTAACTATTTGTGTGTGTGTGTGTGTGTGTGTGTGTGTTTGGAGGTGGGGTCACCCAGAGAGTGGAGCGTCATCGTAACAAATCTATTGCAGATGCTTCAAATGTTTGGCCCAAAGACGAATGTGAACATTGGTACAACATCTAGTTTTATGTGCTTTGGTTAAGTCAAATTGTCTTTTGTTAAAAAATAAATAAATAAATAATAAAGAAAAAAAGGACACATGAAAAAGCCTATGAACAATTTAACAATTTGTGGGAAAGTGAAAAAAGTACATACATAATTGTTTTGGGTAAATACACAACTAGAGTGTATAATTGTGCATAACTGAAATGACTATAAAAACAAATTCCCTTTTTTACCTTTTATAGTGCAAGTTATATCCTTGTTAGATCTAAAGGCTTATATTACCCAAACAGTAAATTAGACCTCAAGCTGCACTGTCACAGCCTCTGTTTACAGTTAAAGAATGAAGACGTTGGCTGATGTCTTTCTCTGTACTTTGTGTTGTGAGCTAATGCTGTAAAATTATAACCAGATGCCGTTTAAAACCTGGTAGGAGCAACAGTTGTTCACTGGAACAGGAAAATGCTATTAAGATGCCATAAAACACACACACACCAGATGGATGATAATGTGTGTATCAGAAGGGGACGAGACTCGTAGCAGAGACTTGTAATTTCACAATCATCTGATTCTATATCATCATTACACTTAATACAACCAACTTCATATAGACAGCTGTCTATCTGTATTATATACACCAATAGTTAAAGACTGGAAAAACATAGAAAATTGCCATGAAGGGATGTACTTGGTCTTCAAGAATGTTTAGGCAGGCGGTACATGTCAAAATAGGTTTCCCAGTACAACATTGCCCAGAGCATTACAATGCCTCTGCCAGCTTGCCTTCTTCCCATAATGCATCCTGGTGCCATCTTTTCCCTCAGGTAAGCGGGAACCAGCAGTCCACATGATGTAAAAGAAAATGTGATCAGACCAGGTCACCTTCTTCCATTGCTCCATGGTCCAGTTCTGATGCTCATATGCCCATTGCAGGCACTTTCGATGGTAGACAGGTGTCAGCATGGGCACTCTGACCGGTCGTCAGCTACGCAGCAAGCTGCAATGGACACCATTCTATCATAGCCAACATTAAACTTTTCAGCAATTTGTGCCACAAGCCTTGGGCGGCCATGAACCAGTTGCTGGTTCCTTGGACCACTTTTGGTAGATACTAACCACTGCATACCAGGGAGCACCACAAGACCTGCCATTTTGGAGATACACTAACACAGTCGTCTAGCTATCACAATTTGGCTTTTGTCAGTCACTAAAATCCTTAGGCTTGCCCATTTTTCTGCTTCCAACACATCAGCTTCGAAGAACTGACTGTTGACTTGCTGCCTAATATACTTCACCCTTTGACAGGTGTTATTGTAACAAGATAAATCAATGTTATTCACTTCCCCTTTCAGTGGTCTTAACCCTCTTACCTCGTATGGCCGAAAAACCGGCTAGCCCATCTTTGATCTATTCCCGTAAGGACAAAATACCGGCTTGGTCGTCTATGCCAAATCCCTGTAAGGCCAATATAGCGGCTTTACAGTGTAAACGTTATCCCCGTAAGGCCGGTGTACCGGCATTACTCTGCTATAATTCATTACTTATTAATTAGAATTTTTTATTTTTTTACCCGGAAGGTTGATGACATCATGACGTCACAACGTGATTACGTTAATAGGCCGGCATTACAATGAAGCTGATCCAAGCGTGAATATTGGTGTAATAGTAGAAGTGAAAAAACAGTGAAAAAAAGAAAATATACACAGTTACACAGGCGAGAGCAAGGACTCTAGATAGCGATAGCAGTGAAAGTTCAGGTGATGTTGAAACCGAAATCGAAACTGATAGTGACCCAAACTCTCATGATCCAGATCCTGAACCATCTTCATCTTCAGCATCAACCAGTGCGACTGACACTGCAGGGGTTTAGAGTCATAACCTGACCATTTCTGTGCATTCGTGAAAACACTACCTTCTGGTCTGATTATCACCAGAAATGTGACTTTTGGCGCTAAAATGCATTTATTTATTTATTCATTACTTGAATTTATTCAAAAGGCAGTGACCACGCTGATGCTCGTATGGTACTTCTAAATGAGTAGAAGGATTTTAGCGAGCATTTTTAAATAATTTCTCTAGTTAAGAATTGTGCCCTAAGTTTAGTAAAAACACTGAACTGCTTCATTTGCAAAGTAATATTACACAAATACATTATTATAAGTTGTTTCAAGGCCTAAAAATGTTAAAATTAAAATGTTTATTATGGCCCAGGAACTCAGGGTTGGCGTGCTGTTTCTCTGGGGAATATAGGATTATGGGACATAATACTGTGGGAACTTAGGGGTAAGAGGGTTAATGTTAAGACAATAGCTGATCGATCGGGGTGTGTGTGTGTGTGCGCACGCGCACAATATAAATACACAGTCAAACGTTTAGACACACTCATTCTTTCTTTATCTGCCCCCCCAGCCGCCTTTTAGAATAATATTAAAGTAATCAAAACTTAGGAATAACACAAATGGAACTATGGGAATTATGCTGTGATAAAAAATCCAAAGTAATCAAAATATCTTCAAAGTAGACACCCTTTTTGCCTAGAATTTCCAGAAATGTATTCTTGACATTTTCTCAACCAATTTCTTGAGTAATTCCACTGAGATGCTTTTTAAACACTATTAAAGGAGTTCCTAAATACGTTGGACACTTAATGGCTGCTTTTCGGAATATTTCGCTCAAGTCAACCATTTAAAAAAAAAATTTGGGAAATAAAATGTAAATTTTTCTAATGAATTAAATTAATATGTTGACAATGATATTTTTGTCTATAACACTGATTTCAAACATTTAATTCACCACCTTCAGATCAAAATATTTTTAAGATCATGAGAAATATTTCAGTCATGTGCCTCCAAAGTAACAGTAAAAGTGTGAAACCTAGCGTGCACACACACACAAATGTATGTATGTATATATATACATATACACACACACACACATTTTATTTAATTTATTTATATATATATATATATATATATATATATATATATATATATATAAAAAGAGAGAGAGAGAGAGAGAGACTTTAGGCCAGGTTTAACACACTTTACTTTCTGTGTTCGTGTGTGTTGTGGAAAAGAAATGGAATGCAAATGAGGCTCTAGAGGACTAGTTGGGAGCACGGAAGGCAGAGATAAGTCTGAACAAAAGACACAGGTGTTGCCGAGACTCCATGCAAATTAAACCTCAGGAGAAAGTACTGCAACTCCCAGAGAAAGCCAGAAAATAAGAGTCTTCTAGTGTACTGTTCCTTTTATCAATTTAGCTCCTATAATTTGTTGTGCAGCACCTCAGACCTTGCATTAAAAGTAAATCATTTTGTTCATCATTAAATTCACTATTATTTATTACAATTAAGTACATAACTTCATCAAAGCTTAAATCTGCACACCAATAATCACAGAGGCTTATGTTTAATTAATAAAAAAAATTGCAAGCATGATTAAAACATAATTAAGTGTGCACCCTCAGCAATTTTCAGAATTAGAAGGCTCAATAGCACTTCATAGTACAACAAAGGGTATGATGGGATTGCCACAATTCAAATAAATTTAAATCCAGTCAGTTTTGGGGTTTTTTGGACTAAAGTGCTGCAGTTTCGACAGGGCTTGAGCTGAAGTAAGAAAAACTGTATGGTTGATGTATAACTGCTGTTTCAAACTCTCACTTCCCAAAATAAAGGGAGCTGAACAGTAGTGATGGGTTACCTGAAGCCGAATTTGTCCATGGAGACAGACAGGTGTCTTGGCTGACTGAAGCATTTGTACGTGTTTCGGTCGTCCATGGGAATGAGGTCAACGTCGCTGAATATGAAGCATTCGTAGTCGTATTCCTTCAGGGCCTCAGCGTAGCCCACATTGAGCAGTTTGGCCCGGTTAAACGTCTCTTCTCCATCCTGAGAGATGAGATCATGATGGATGTTTTTAAGTACAATACACAAACACTCTCACTTACACATCTAAGCAGAAATCGAGAGATTTGCACCTTGTTTACACAACGTATTTCATGTGCTGAAGAGTAGAGATGATATCGTGAAAAACAACACACACATACACCTTTTTACATTTTAAAAAAAGGAAGAAAATAATTCAGCCAGCCAACTAAAAAAAAGTCTCTCTTTTTTGTTATAATTCTGGCAATATCTATAGTATTGCAGATTTCTTACAATTGCAGCAACATACATACACACGCGCATATATATATATATATATATATATATATATATATATATATATACATACATACATATATATATACATATATATACATATATACATACATACATACATACATATACATATATATATAGATAATGTGATGTAAAGTGTATTCAAGTAGGCAAATGGCATGCTGTACAATTTTAAGCTTTTTTAAACATTTCTAATTACCATCATTTAAGACCTTTCATATTAGCTTATGTTTGAATAATATGCAAAATAATTTAGTTTCAGATTAGTTGCAGCATCAAGATCAGAACATAAAACTCACCAGCATTCAGATCACCCCGCCCCCAAAGTATGCAAATCTCTCTCCACTGCTTAACCATTGGGCGTTTGCATATTTACATTACTGCCAGTTGCCATGGTTCCATTGTTAGGACCAGGTTAAATGATCACACAAAACCTAATGCCCGGGCATTCTACGTTGCTTGAATATAAAAGCTGAAAAGTCTTGCCTAAAGTGGAGTTTTACCATACCACACCTGCCCTGATTGAAGAGGCCGCCTGACGTGGAGTTGTCTAACCACACAATAGCAGTGTGTTACACTAACCCAGGGTGGACGTTTCGCTCTCGGATCAGATTACTTTCTCTGAAAGCACTTAAACATCTATACAGAAATGCCCTTTGCACTTGCATGTTATGAATAGTATCTAATTACGCATGTTCTCTTTTGTCATGGGGTCAGCAAGGGCTGATAGATAATCGTTTTTCATTCATATTACTCTATGGTGTACATTACCTTTTTATTATTTATCAAGATTGCATCATGTGGAATTTCACTAGCTACTTTGACCACTGATTGGTTGCATTTCTTTATACCGAGTATATGTTTTCTGGTACTTGTTTATACAGAAACAAGTAACTTACTTGGCATTAATCAAGCGGAGGTGTCATTAAACATTTTAATTAGCTCTCTTTATGCTGGTTGTTACCGTGTGCTGCTAAGCAAATACTTAAAAACTCCTTGTGTGGAGTTTTCTGTGGAGGATGTCAACAGTATCTTTATTAAACAGCATGTGTCTCAGTGTTCGCAGAAATGAAGTGTGACTGTTTCTCTGCTTGCGTGCTTCACTTCTCCATAATAACTTTGTGTGCACACAATTCATGGCACCTTGTATTCATTATAATGACCATGCTTGCAGATACCATGCTACATGCTCAGTTGGGCAGTTACTTATATTGTTGTAGGATGCTGTTGTTCATCCCCTTGGTGTTTGCAGTCTGCTTTGCTTTGACTACTATCCATTAATAATAAAACACATTCAGATCGCGGTCATTCTGTGTCATCCTGTCATGTCATTAGCACGACAACGTAAATTAGGCTTATATTACATACCATCACATGGAATCCAATATTGGTATCACTGCATTTGTTTTTTATGAGTAAGAGTTACGAGCACACAATCAGACCGATAACAGTGATTCCCTAGTTTCTACATCATCTTAAGGTATATATTTTATTTTCGTGTTTAGTTTAGAAAACATATTGCACATAATGTGATACAGCGTGAAAGACGGAACAATGTGAAAAAATAAAAATGATAATGAACCTGAAGATAACTTGGAACCAAACAGCTCTGAATCAGTGTAATGAATGTGAGAATCCCCTGCCTTAGGACAAAAGCTCAGGTTGTCTCAAGTTCCCATTCAAATCCTTTCAGGTGCTTTTAGGCCTCTCCCTTCCCTTGTGGTCTCTGGAGGACTGGAGGAGTCTGCAGTTCGAAAAACGCAATGGCGGCGAAAGATTGAGTCTTAGATAGTCAAAGATGAAGCCAATAAGGGCTTTCTGTTAAATGTTCTCTACGGCGAGCAGTAAACAAAGTAAAGAAAAGAGAAAAAGCATTCAGACAGAGAGATCTGAAATCTGTCACCCGCAAGGACCCTGGGCTGTGATTGTTCTTCATGGCAGGAGGGAATGAGGGACATCCTCATTCCCTCCTGCCTCGTTTTACCAGAGAATCCCATCAAACATCAGGATGGGGAAAAATGTTGTCTGTGTGACTTTAATCGTGATGCACTTGTTGCTGCAGACAGGCTGGTTTGAGTAAAGCGGCGGTCACACTAGACTTAATCATGTGAATGTTCTTCAGAGACTGCTGCAAATATGGGCAGCAAATGGGTGTGACATCATGCAGCAAAGTGTTCCGTTTTTTGAACAATATAGAATCATTTTGAATTGTCCACAGAGCACTGCACCATGTAATAACGTTACAGCAGAAAATATTTCAGCGGACCCTTGAAGCAATTAAAAATTATTTACAAATAGTTCTGGTTCATGTTAAAATATACCATTTGTCAATGTATGCAGCAACACTGCAAACCAGGCAGATCCTCTTTCCATGTCAATTTCATTTTTATTTTAAAGCTCTGTTGTATAGAATCGTATGGTGCAGGGCTGCACGATTATGGATAAAATGATAATCCCGATTGTTTTGATCAATATCGAGATCTCGATTATTTATCACGATTATTTTAGGGACAACATTTTTATTGCACTTTCGCATTTAAATAAACAGACAGTTGCTTTCACCTCCATGTTGTGCTACATTCCTGCTAATGTACAAATCTTTGCATCAAATTAGACTAGTCCTTAAAGTGCATCATCTCGTAGAAGCAAAATATAAATAAAATTGTACCCAAAATTAAAAATAAAATAAAAATAAAAATACCATCAACCAAATGAAAATATGCGATCAAATATAATAATATGCAACCAAATGAAAACAACTCAGGTGTAAGCAGAAAAGGTTATAACAGGGTTTACAGGAGGAAAGACGCAGACAAATCTCCCAATAGAGTGGTGCAGGGATGATGTCATTTTGTACCGGAACCTGGAAGACATCACACTGGTTCCCTCCACACAAACCCAATAGGATTTTCACATAGACTTTTGGATTAATGCAAAAAACAAGCTCTGTAATCAACAAAAATGTACAACACGAACACGTTTTGTCCATCAAGACAATTTTCACAAATCAACACAACGTTTATGAAGTTTGAAGCAAATTAACAGAAATAAACAGCTAACCGTGTGCTATAAACGAACTACACCACGGTCGCTCGACTTCAACATCACCATCACAGAGCTTCCGACTACTTCTCCAAACTTGATTTAAAACATTTTCCATAATACGGATTTCTCTGTGGATGAATCTTCAACCACGTTTTTTTTTTTTTGCTTTTGTTTTTTTGTTTTTTGGGGGGGTGAGAACCAATTTGAGGGCTCTACAGCAACAAATTTCTTTACAATTACAAAAATTTAGGAGCACGGTTGAAGTTTAGGTTTCTTTTTTATTATTATTAAATTATTATTATTATTATTTATTTATTTTTATTTTTTTTAAGAGATGGTAGCATTAATGTGCCACAATAAAACACAAAAGTAGGCATGAGAAAACTTGAGCTGGTCAATGAGGACAGAATTTAGGAACATAGTGTGAGCCATGACAAATTAATTTACCTTCTTATAAACTAAATTTTATAATTTTCAGCTACTTTTACAGACTTTATGCAAAAAAACAAGAACCTGTTCCACCTTGTAAACAAGTACAATAAACCTCAATGTTTATTGTAAGTCTGCTCCACTTAAATATATTTAAAGCTACAGTATTAGACATTTCCCACAGTCATGGTTCTGGGCTGGAGTCAGATCTCAAATCGCTCTGTTTATATTGTGTATATATCTGAATAATCTCATATAGGATGTGATTGGGTGAGGTCATATACCAGTCAGATGCAAAGTGCTTTAGTTTAATAGCGTTCATTACTGAAGCTCCGATCAGGATTTTTTCGACCGAAACCGATCCAGATACCAATTTTTTTTTTTGTTTAAACTTCAATCAGGAGGTCATAAACAGTTAAATAAGTTTAAATATAAATATTAAAACAATAGCAATGAGAAATACTGTTGATTAAACAAATAAGCACATTTATTTTTAAATATCAGACAATAAAGAGTCCTAGTTAAAAGTAGACTAATACAAAAAATATCTATATTAGGAAAAAGGTTAATAGCTTTCTAATGAAATAGTGAACTAAGCTTATTGTCAAATTGATATTTATTGCAACCTATAGTAACTAAACATTTTAATTTCTCATTTTATTGATATTTTATGAAGATATTGTATCTATTTGTTTATAGATATTAAATGATGTATTTATAACCAAGCACATTTTCTGTCTTTACATTTTAGTATTTTTTTTTTAAATCAGTTCTTTTTAGATTGGTTCCCCCAATACAGCGTTATGGGATTAAATCAGAATATGGAAACTGGAGTTTCCAGTGATATCTGGCAACCCTGAGCTTAAATGAAGTCAATGCTCTAGTAGAGTTTGTGTAGAAGGAGAGTGGCAGTGTACTGTATGTTTACAGACTGCACAGTTGCTACTCTTGATTATGATTGATGAGGAATTTTTTTTAATAAAGAGGTTTGAATTAAACCCACCTTATAGCGTTATTATTAATTTACTCCGCCCGATGCCACTATGTCTACACGAGCAGGTCACAGTCGCAGTTTGTGGTATCAGGAAGTTGAACTAGATGATGTACAGAGTTACTCTTATCATAATGGCTTCTCTGCAGTATTTACACACTTGTTTGGTTGACTGAGGAGATGAAAAACAGTGTGAAAGTAACTGTTGCGCGGTGTAGATGCATTTTGGACTTCCTGTAGTTTTTATTCCGATTATATTATACTAACTCCAAACAGGTCACTCACACCGATGTAAATAAATATTTATTCACACTTTTCCGTTGTAAATTGGAGTGAAATGGTCACACTGTAGAGCCCTGAGTTTATCTACAAAGTTTTTTTTCCTGTTTGGCGTGATAACGTTTAATGTCCCCGACAACCTCTTTAGTGTCATTTAGCAACATGTTAGGGTCATAATTTCCGAAGCAAAGCAAGCAGCTCGAGTGCTAAAATGCGAACTCCATTTCCGGGCTTTGGCATTATAAAATTACGTCATCCCTGGGCCGCTCTATGAACATTGGCTGTAAGTTTACGAAGTGCTTGACTTGATCTGCAGCGGAGTTTTCTATGAGCGGAGGACCAAATTTAAACATCAATATCACAGTCGACCATGTTCATGTAATCATGGGCAATCAATATTGTAATCGCAATCGATTAATTATGCAGCCCTAGTATGGTGCAACACTGCTTTAACCAGTGCTTACTACATCTGCGATTTTCTGAAAAGGTTACGCCGTAACGTGTCGATCCTCTACTAGTCACAAGTCTCCACATGATTCGAATTCGCAGGTCGGTGTTCATCAAGCATGAACTTTGGAAACGCAGCGAAATGCAAACCATCTTCACACTGAGCTTGCATTTCCGGTCTCCAGCATTCGTATGCGTATGAATGGAATTTAATGGAACTGAAAAGTCTAGTGTGGCCACCACTTATGTCAGAAGCTACTGATCTTGTTGGATTTGCATACACAACTGTCTCTGACAGGAGTGGAATCTGATGTGATGATCTGCTGTTGTAGCTCATCTGTCTCAAGGTTTGACGTGTTGTGTATTTGGAGAAGTTGTGTATTTTCTCTTTTTCTCTCAATTGTGAAGAGCGATTATTTGAGTTGCTGTGGGCTTCCTGTCTGCGCAAGCTAGTCTGACCATTCTCCTCTGACTTCTCTCGTCAACAAGGCATTTTCATTTGCAGAACCGACACTCACTGGATGCTTTTTTCTTTTATTATTTCCGGTAAATCCCAGGACATCAGCAGTTTCTGAAATACTCACACCATGCCATTTCCCTCCATTCTGATGTATGATGATTAACATTAAATGAAGCTCTTGACTTGTATCTGGATAATTTTATGCATTGTGCTGCTGCAAAATGATTGGCTGTTCAGACAACTGCACAAATGAGCATTGGTACATTACTCCTAAAGTGTGTGAATATACAAACTATTATTCTGAACCCAAGAACTTTTTGAGCTGAAATATTAAATCAAAGCAAAGAAAGGCTTCTTTCAAGAAGTTAAGAGATTAGATGGCACTTCTGTGCATGAGTCACTACGCTTCAACCAAAAATAATAATGTCATTACAATAAGAATATGGCAGAAAAATTAAAGTGAAAAAAGAGAAAGAAAGAGAGAAACACATTACCAGCAGTGACACCCAGTCTCAGTAGCAATTCATGATTGGCTAGACAAAGAGCAAGTAGACCTTTCTCACCTTTATCACCACACTGCTGTTAGCGCCAGGTGCTGCAAGCCATCATGCAAAAGACCGGCAATTTTGTCAGGAAGAGGATGGCAGGAAGCCAGGGAGGGATGGACCAGGGGTGGGGTGGGAGAATAAGGGCGAAGTGGAGAGGAAAGGAGGGGTGGCAAAGAGCGAGAGACAAAATTAGAGAGAAGAGTGAGCAGAGCAGCAAGTAAAGACAACATTCAGAGAAGGAAGAAAAAAACATTTTAAAACATCTACACCTTTTTTAACACACCAAAACAGACCTATATTGAAGATGAAGATCCAGACTAATGCAGAAAGCATGAGACAAGCCTGGGTAGCTGCCTGGAAATCCAGCCAGAAGAGATTAAAGTGTATAAAGCAGTAGCTGCACTCTCATGCTTTTCCCTTATTTGGGAAAATTTGCAAAAAGAACTGCAGCTGGTTCACACCAGAAGCTACAGGAACATGGTACGAGCAAGCAGAAATGTCAGACATGTTACACAGTAAAAAATAAATAAAAAAGATCCAATTACATTTAAAGGTGACAACTTTGACAGTGTTCATTGCCCGAAAAAATTGTGTCCACGATCAGACTGTTGTCCTGTTATGACCTACAGTCTAAAATAGACACTGGAAAATTACACTGGAAAAATATGTTGCATCACTCAGCTGTTTCTGATAAACCTAAACCTCTAGGTGAAATCTGCTGTTTCAGCAGTCCATCTTTTTTCAGTGCAAGGTCAATGCTTTGACATGATTTTTGCTTCAAGAACAACTCCACTGGATTTTGTTTTGTATTCACCTCCACTCTGCCTTGAAAATTTCATGCAAATTATAAAATGCTTCAGACTTTATTTTTACGTAATTTTAGATTATTTTTCCAGATTGTTTTGTTTAAGAAACATTTTTAGACCAGATTAAACAATTTCACATTTTCCCACAAGCTTATTTATTTATATTTTACATAATTTTCATTCTCATCAAACCATTCAGTGAGGCCTTCTTGACCTGTAGATGGGGTGGGGTTATCGTAGATGAGATTGCACCCATTAGGAAAGAAATGTTTCATCATAATATAAAAGGTCAGAAGTCAGAAGAACTTGAACTGATTTGCAGTGACGTTTCCTCCAAGGATGAAAAATGGACCCAAATCTCATGCATGCAAAAAAAAAAAAAAAAAAAAAAAAAAGAAGAAGCCTCCACAGCAAACCAGAGCCACTACTTTTTCCTTTAACCGTTCACCTCCAAGTTGACCTCTGTAAGAAGGAAACGGTCACTGAATGCGTCCCAGTTTCTTCAGTCACAATCAAAAAGGAGGACATAAACTTGTGCCAACACAACTAGAACAAAAAGTCCACTCAGCATGTTTACCTTATTTATCTTGTGTCACTGAGTGTGATTACTGAATGTACAGCGAGAAGAATATTAGAATTCATTACCATAGCAAAGCATTTTTTTCATGTTTAATATATTAAAACAAAAGGTATGTTCTTTCCATAATGGCAGTTTTTTTTTTACCCTCGCCATCATACAAGTTTAAGGAAGTGAAAGCATTGTGATTGAATGCTGAGCATACCAAAAAAACAAAAAACATTTAAAATAAATGCATGTCTCAACACCACACTTATGAAAAGGAAATAAAAATGACAAAAGCGTTTACAATCCCCTCTAAATCTACTGGAATGGTAAGGCCATTTCAGTTGTATTTGCTGTAGAGTGAAGATGTTTAAGTTTGACATCTAAAGATGTACATGGGAAGAGAGTTCAGAATTTCAGTTTTTGTTTCCTGGTATTTATTTGTAGACGTGTTAATCATAGAATATAGTACATTTTGTATCAGGTCACCCAATCTGAGCAAAAATATTGGAACATAAGACTGACCGGTGTTTCTTGTTACCCAGGTGTGTCCTGTTAGACTGACTGTTTAAACAATAAATAGCTCATGACATCTACTCTTGGTTTTAGCCTTCAGTTTCACCTGTGAAGACTGCATTTGTTGTTAAAAACGATAACACAACATGAAGATCAGAGAGCTGTCTATGGGAGAAAACAAAGCCATTTTGAAGCTGAGAAAAGAGGGAAAATCAACCAGAGGCAATGCACAAACATTGGGCAAAGCCAGTACAACAACTAGGAATGTCTTTAAAAAGAAAACAACCACTGGTGTACTGAGCAACCGACAATGAATGGGCTGGCCAAGAAAAACAGCATCAGCTGATCTCACAAACCTTGTGAGAGCTGTGAAGAAAAACCCAAGCTAGCATGGTTGCTTCTGAAAAGGCTCGCTAATCTTTATTGATGGTGTGACTCATGATGGGAGCAACAGAATGCATTCAGACATTTACAGGAACATTTTATCTTCCACTTTACAGAGAAATGCATCCAAATGAACCAGGAAGAACTTTATTATGCAGCAAGACAATGATCAAAACACACTGCCAACTAAACAAAGAACTTCATAAGGGGGGAAAGTGGAAGGTTTTACACTGGCCAAGTCAATCACCAGACCTTAACCCAGCTGAGCAGCATTTCACCTACTAAAGAGGAGACTGAAGGGACAACTGAAAGAGGCTACATTTAAAGCCTGGAAAAGCAACACAAAAGAAGAAACCAACAATTTGGTGACATCGAGTCATATGCTCCATGCAGTTATTGTAAGCAAAGGATATGCAACCAAATAAGTGTTATTTACTTTAATTTAATTCAATCTGTTACTATATTTTTGCTCACATAAAAATTGGGTGGTCTGATAGAAAATGTTCCATATTTTACAAATTATTCAATTGTTTAACGGATCTAGAATTAAATACCAGGAAATAAAAACTGAAACCCTGACCCCTCATCTCATATCAATCCTTTGATCGCAAACCCAAATAACTTCAGTCTATATCAAAACTAACTTAACTGGCCTTGCCATTCCAGTACTTTCAGAGAGAGGACTGTATGCTGTAAAGAGAAATGTACAAATTTGCTATTCATAGGCAATGAAGAGCAACCTTTGACATTGCTCAGATGTAAGTATGTTTTATTCACTTCTCAAGATCTTGGAAAAGGAAACCATAATTTCGTGCACATGTAAATCTGATAACAGCTATAACACACAATACAGGAAACGTGTGTGGTTTTTGAAAGATGTCTTGAAAGAGGAAAAGGCAAATGTAAACACACACTCTTTTCCAAATGAAGGGAGTTCCCTTAGCACCAAATTTTTACTTCAATTCAAACCTTAATTACACTGTGCTGGCTGTGAAACCACAAAAAAACCACAAAAAAAACCGTTTTACATGTTTCACCCCACAGGAATCTACCGTTTATGCCTCTGCGATCTCCTTCATGCCTTTCAGCCTGTTTTACCATTAGCATTTAGTTACGTCTAGTAGCATTTAGTTACTTTTAGTTCTATGTTGCAATGAGCTAGAAAGTATGGTTTGAGTCAGGCACGCCTGGAGAGTTTGAAATGAACACAAACACACTGACCGATATGAGCATGCTCAAAAAGAGATTTCCCGCTATATTCATTTAAAACAGGAGTATTTATACACATTGTACACATTGATAACAGCACTGCGTGGACGGTTCCTACTGGTCCAGGTGTCAGACAGATTTAGTCAAAACACACAGCACATAGTTATGATACAAAATAAGTCCCATGTCATGTTGACACAGAAGTACATAATAATATAATCAAGGAGAGCAGTTGATCAGCTTATTCAAAGAGGTAACTAAATGATTACATTCATCATATATTTGAGAGCAGTTCATAAGATAAGAGGGTCCATAGTATAAAATAAGATGATAAAAGTGAATTTCCTTTCAAGAACATAATTAGCTTATGCTCTAATCATTGGGTGTTTTTTTTTTTTTTTACACGAATGCTTTAAGTGCAGTTAAATATTTGTCATGCTATACGTGCTAATAGACGACTGCTTGAAGGGGGCTGCGTCTCAAATCGCGTACTTATATAGTAGCCGAGATGCATGTATTTTTCCCCACTACACGCCTATAGTAGGCAAGTTTGCGGCTTGGGATGCGGCCGAACTCTCTTGTTCGCCATAAAACGTAAAACTGCCATGTGTGGTCGTGTCCTGTCGCAAAATGCGGAGAAAACTCTCACACGATGTTCATAATGTGCTTAAGGTGTTTACATGTCAGTAATACATGTCCATAATGTGACTAAAATAGGGAGTACTCCACCTGTCTTAATTAGATTAGTGCTTACTTCGAGTATAACCTTAATTAGATTAAGGTGAGTAAAAATTGCTGTTTACATGGTAGTTTCTTAATTAGAGTATGGTCTTAATCGGATTAAGAGTGGATTATTGTTGTCCATGTAAACGCAGCTACTGTCTCCACCAGAACCTGTGTACACTATATGGCCAAAATGCCGATGCCGTATGTAGATGCGAGACCATGACCTCCAAAACGTGGGCATTCTCCAAACTTTTGCAACAAAGTTGGAGGCACAAGATTGTCTACATCATGTCTTTGTATGCTGTAGTGTTACAATTTACCTTCATTTAAACTAAGGGCCCCAAACATGTTCCAGCACGATAATGCCCCTGTGCACAAAGCAAGGTCAACGAAGACATGGTTTGACAAGGCTGGAGTGGAAGAACACGAGTGGCCTGCACCAAGTCCTGACCTCAACCGCACAAGTTGGAATGCCAACTGCACTCCAGGCCTCCTCACCTAACACTAGTGCATGAACTTACTAATGCTCTTGTGGGCTGAATGAGCAAATCCCCACAGCCATACTCCAAAATCTAGAGGAAAGCCTTCCCAGCAGATAAGCTGTTATAACAGCAAAGAGCATATTAACTCTGATAATAATGCCATGTTCAACAAGCACATATGGGTGCCGCGGTCAGGTGTCCACATATTTTTGGCCAAAGTGCATTTTAGTTTTTTTTATCCTGGTCAGGATAAAGCAGTTACTAAGATGAATGAATGAACAAGTAAATCTCAATAATACCACATATTGCAGAAAAAAACCTGAAAAAGCATTTTTATACAACAACACACATTAACAGCGTTGAGAAGGACTTACCTGGTTGATGACGTAGACACCGTAGTCGAGCTGCTGCCGCTGCAGGATCGGGTGCAGGTAATACAACCAGTACTTGAGGTGCTCGTCTCGCTTTCGGAAGGGGATGATGATGGCCACTTTCTGCAGAGCTATGCAATCTTTTGGTTTGAAGCGTCCTCCCTCCTGCAGCGCTGGGTTCTCATTCCTCACCTGATCAAGGCTCACTGGAGTGGAAAACTCGACTCGGAGCGGACCCACTACAACAGCACAGAACAGTCTTTGGTCAGTTTCACAGCAACATCAGCCATTCATGTGATGCTAATAATCAGCATGGACATCTTGCCTTTATAGATCTTTAACCCTTACACATATATAAAATTCCTCATCCACATTTCCAAACAGACGTTTTCTCTTCCCTGGTTGTTAGAACAGCGGAGTTGTCTTTAAACAAAGACTGAACACCCTCCACATCTAAAGAAGTATTAAATCTACATGGCAGTTAATTTTTTATTTTTATTTTTAATTGGACAATGGTGTCGGCTAAGAAAAACACTTGGGGACATGCTGTTATTGGAAAATCGGTGTGATGTGGCCGGATGAGAAGCGGGGTTACTGTTACTACCTGAAGTTTAACAGCATGCCCCAAGTACCACAACAATTTACTAACAATTACCCTCATTCATCAAGCTTAAAGTTTAACGGTGTTAAAGAAAATCCCATAAACCTTCATATCCTACTCTTGAAAGTGTAAATTTACCAAGAAGATGACTACATAACGTAAACTTCGACTTCAAATCATGTAATTTGCATGAATTATGCTAGCCGACTAGGTCAGGGATTAAGTATACCATGGAGACAAGTTTTTGAAAATAAACAAAATAAAGAAAACTACTCATGATTGATAAATGAAGCTCATTTATTTATTTATCTAAAATGGTGCATTTTCTGGAAAAGTTCCAGGGGTGCCAATAATTTCGTCCATGACTGTATGTGTGTGTTGTATGTATGTATATATATATATATATATATATATATATATATATATATATATATATATATATATATATATATATATATATATATATATATATATATATATAAAAATAAAATAAAAAAGACCGTTCACACTGTTCATGCATTTAAAGCTACATGTAATATGAAAAGTCCACAAATATGTAGTTAATTATATCGTTTCAATTAGACAAAAAAAATTTTAATAATAAGATTGTAAAATAGGGCTTTTTGGTGTGTTTCCTGGAGGCAAAAGGCTAGACGGTTGAACCTCATGGCTAGTCATTGAAGTTCTGCAAACTTTGCCTTAACACCTTGACCGTTCATGAAGCCCCCCAGATAAGCGGAAGATTATCAAGGTAACATGAGACAAAAAAAAAAAAAAAATTAAAAAAAAAAAAAAAACACAGGACTCTCAATATGTGATCGAGAATGAAAATCCGAACATACTCAGTAGTGCGGTGGCGGCTCTACAGTTAAGGCTCTGGATTAATGAACAGAAAGTAGGAGGTTCAAGCTCCTGCACTGCCAAGTTACCACTTTTTGGCCCTTGAGCAAGGCCCTTAACATTCTCTTCTCCAGAAGCACTGTATCATGGCTGACCCTGCACTCTGACCCCAAATTACTAACAAGCGGCATAACCGAAGAAAAGGATTTCGCTGAGTTTTAATGTACATGTGACAAATAAAGGCTTCTTCTCCCATCCAGCTGGGTTTAAATTCAGCTTTTTGGCCTCATCTGTATTCTCCAGTATAAAAAAAAAAAAAAAAAATTGGACTGAACTGATTGTTTGCGGAGAAAAAAAATGGCAACCATCTTGGATCAGAAGGTTCATTTGTACAGTACAGCAGACTCCCAGCATAATTTCCCCTTGACAGCCTTTAATGTCTTGGAAGCAAGAAGATCTGATATGAAATTTCAATACTCGCGTCTAAACATACCACCCTTTTTTATTTTTATTTTTTATGTCGTCTTAGCCACATGATGTGCCTTTTGCCTTCTTACATTGCTTTTATTACCATCAACACACAAACATGCAAATTCATATTTAATGGGAAAGGAAGAAGTTAATGGTTTGTTAAGTTGCCAACAAGTAATTTCCACATGTCTGCTATTCTACTTTATTGATTCACTCATTTGAATTCAAATCAGGTAGTTCACATACCACAGAACCTCATTCTGACCTAAAGATCTGCTTATTTACTTGATTTAGATAATGCACTATGTTGGGAAGATACACGATGACTGAAAAAACTCTTTAGTTGTTGGGGAGAGTAATGCTATGTTAATCAAAGCTCCTATTGACATAACCCAGGTTGATTCCACCACTCGCTGCACTATACACACTGGCAGAGAAGATCTGACACGCAGGTACGTTGAAATACTGACCACGTTTACATGGACAGTAATCTAATCTAAGCAGTAATCTAATTATTGACCTCACACAGAGTAAGATGTGATTAAGGTCTGAGTCGCTTTATATTTTTATATATATATATCTCGTTTTGGGTGTTTTTAGTTGTAGTTTTTACGAATGCTTCCAGTGCGGTTAATTATTCGTCATGCCGTACGTGCTAATAGACGACTGCTTGAAGCCGTGGGCTGCGTCCCAAACCACGTGCTTACCTACTGTATAGTAGCCCAGATACATGTATTGTGCCTGCTATAGGCCTATAATGGGCAAGTACGCGGTTTGGGACACATGCTCGGTTATGCTCATGTGCGTACATGTCCTCTCGCAAAATGTGGTGAAAACTCACACGACATTAATATGTGATTAATGTGTTTAACATGTCTGTAATACACCTCGATAATGCAACTAAAACAGGAATACTCCACCTGTATAAATTCGATTTGTGTTTACTTCGAGTATGACCTTAATCGGATTTAGGTAACTAAAAATCGCGGTTTCTTAATCGGAGTATCGTCTTAATCGGGTTAATAGTCAATTATCGTTGTCCATGTAAATGCACGGAGTGATTACAAGCGCATCAATTAAGTTTCCAACCAAAACATGGGACCGGGTAGCACAGTGTAGCTTTCATTTGCATTCTAGTGAACTAGCTATTGAACTTGAGATGTCAATAACAGTTCTTCAGTGTTATGTAAGGAAGAAAAAAAATATATATATATATATATATTTAAAGGAACATCAGTACCTTAAGCACTGGACACACAGATCAGCTGCTTGGATATAAGCTAGTGTTAGCTTGCACATTAATTCCAGAAACTACCTATTGGCTGGCTTACTGAACTGAAAAATGATTAACCATAAACTGTAAGAGCAAGACTGACACTGACTCAGTGCCTTCACAGTGCTGTTTTGGAGTTATAGATGGGAATAAAATTCCCTGCCTAGAAAGATGCATGTCCTTACACAATTGGACTGGAGACTGAGAAAACCCAAATGTAGGTCCTCATAGATGCCGGTGGACTTTGGATCCTAATGTAGCAACACAAAATTATCTGTGTTATGTGGAAACATTTAAACATGAGGTGTTGACCCGGAATACAAAACTTTCTCAGACGCTTAAGTCAATATTAGCTTTCACAGGCAACGCAACTTAAACACACAGTTGAATGCTATGATGACAGCACTGAACTCACACTACTACTGTGAAAACTCAGGAGATCATGTGAACACCAAATCATGTGTCATTTGGATGCACAGGTTGCTTTTCATCTGAAAAGATTTGGCGTTTCATAGATCAACAGTTTTGGGTCACTGCAAATCACTGTGTCTATAAATAAGACTATAAAGAGACTTTAAATCAATGACATTTAAAATCGTGAAACACGCCACATTTCACAAAAATGCTATTTTTGTATTATAGTCAGGATCTTATGATTTCCACAGTGTGTTAGAATGGTCGAGATCATGCTGTTTTACCAGTCAGTCATTTTCTCAAAGATACAGCATGAGGAATCAACCTTTACACAATTTAACACTGAAGTACACTAATACAAATTATCACTCAGAAATATGCCAAAACATATGCAAGCCCTAAGCTGCCAGGCATTATTAATGATTTTTCTTTGTTGTTTTCTCATGATCTTGACTTAATTTTCACGTGATCTTGACATAACCAGAAGATCTTTACGCACAACATAATTTTATCACGAGAAAATGTCGTGCCTTGTGAAAGTGACTGGTATTTCATGCACGTTGGCATCTTTGCCATCATAAGTGTAATGGAAAATGTAATGTGGAAATGGACTTTATCTCCGCATTAGGAGAGAGGGGTGTCCCCTTCTCAAGTGTTGGACACTAATGTAGAAGTGGTCAATCCTGCAGGGATGAAGTATTTTTGTAGGCCACCCCAGAAGTTAGCATCGCCATGGTTCCCGAGACAAAAACATTTTCTGTTGGCTTTTGAATTATTGCAGAAAATAAACTGACCAACAAAAGTTTATGATTCTTACATGGTTTTTTCATTAAGATAATCTTCACAAATCAACACAACTTATATGGCTTTTGAAGCCTAAATACAATCGGCAGAAGTAAAAAGCAAATGTTAGGCTATAAATGAACTATACCACGGTCACATGACTTCAATGTCACCACTGCTACGCTTCCAACAACTCTTTCAGTCTTTATAAAAAAAAAACAATACAATTGTTACTACACTACACTATTAACTGATAAATCTACAAGTTGGAAAGTTTAAGTTGGAACAGCTTGCAAGAGCATGAGTACAAAAACAAAGAGGCTGTAGCAGATGAGTTCTTATTCGGTGTGATGACGATGTTTAATTTCCCCAACAACTTTGTGGTGCCATTTAGCCACTTTTTCAAGACACATAAAATGTGTGTAAAATGTGAACATATCTTGAGTTTGTGTTAACCACAGACCTTATTTCAGGCATTTAACCAAAAACACATAAGAAAATAACCCACTGCCTTCGGGACGATGGATGTCGAGTACACAGAAAATTTAATTCGATATCACAAGAAAACAAGAAAGAAAAAAATTAATCAGGCCTCTGGTTGTATGATCTTGAGTGTAGTAAAGGCTCTTGTGCTATCTTTCTGCAATAATTGCTCTCAATTGCAACATGCCCTTCAATAATACTTCTTACAACCAAAGGATTACTTTGGTGCCATTTGAGTGTATGGCTGCTAGACACTGAGCAAACATTTTACAGAATTTTTTCTGTCCCTGAAGGAAATTACCTTTAAGATGAAAACCACTAATGGCTCGAACACTGTATTTTCCCCACTCAACTTGCCCAGATCCTTCATTTTTTTTTGACATTCCATCCTGAAAGTACAGATTGTTGGCCTTGGTGGTCGCACTCCAGTAAAGATACTTCTGAACCAGTTGCCCACTAGAGATTAGCCAAAAGTTATATAGTCAGTGGAAACTGGCAGGAGCCTGGACCTGTTAACGAGTTGAAAGTGTTTGAAGAGATGGTATCCAAAATGAAATGCCTGGCATGGTGAAATAGTGAAGCCAATAGCTAGGTGGGAGTGGCTTGTAAGGAGCTGGACTGATTAATGCTGTTGAATGCAACAGCGTTTTATTTTCTTAACGCAACTAACACATTACAGATTTTCAATTCAACTACCTAATCCAGTCTTGTATTTCTTTTTCTTACTTTTTTAATGAAGTCAAGATTGTTTTTTGTTTATTTGCAGATCTGCTACTCTTCCATCAGTTGTAGCTTAGTTAGATCTTCCAGCAGGACAATGACCCAAAATATGAGACCGAACCCACAACAAACTGGTTCAATGACCACAGAATCAAGCTTTCCACAGAGCCATCCCAGTTCCCTGACCTAAACCTGTGTGGGGAGCGCTCACAAGAGAGAACCTAGGACTGGAAGATGTGGTTGGATTCTGTATAGAGGAGAGTTCTCAAAATCCTCAGGCTCTATTCTCTGATCTCATCAAGGATTATAGGAGAAGACTTTGTACTGTTATGCTGACAAAGGGAGGTGGCACAAAGTAGCAAATGCAGGGGTGCCAATAATTGTATTCATGATAAAAGCCTTTTAACTTAGTTAAAATAAAAGGTTGAATTGTGGGATTAAGCTAATTACACTACATGGGCAAATGTATGTGGACAAATGACCTTCATAGCCATATTTGTACCATCCCTAAAATGTTGCCACTAATCTGAAAGCACACAAATGTCTTTGTATATTATAGTGCTATGATTTCCCTTTACTTTGGCTAAAAGGCATGGCCTTGTTCCAAAAAGACAGTGCCACTGTGCACAAAGCAAGGTCCATAAAGGAATGGTTTACCAAAG
This sequence comes from Ameiurus melas, assembly GCA_012411365.1. Lineage (NCBI taxonomy): Eukaryota > Metazoa > Chordata > Actinopteri > Siluriformes > Ictaluridae > Ameiurus > Ameiurus melas. The sequence goes on from CM022753.1 coordinate 17,995,293, forward strand.
TCAGTGAATAAGAACATTAGTGGAAAGCATTCCCAGCAGATTGGAGGCTGTTACTGCAGCAAAGAGGGGACCAAGTCCATATTAACAGCCAGGGTATTGGAATGGAGTGTGTGGGTCAGGTGTCCACAAACATTTTGGCATACAACGTGTATGTTTTGAGATGACCATAAAGCACGACTTGACTTAACTTCAACATTTCTTACCAAGGGTGCCAATAATTCTACACTCTCGGAAATAAAGGTGCCAGACTGTACATTTCCATGTTGCTGGGGTGGCACCATTAAGGATACATCTTGGAGCAGTGGTGGCTAAACAGCTAAAGTTCTAGGTTACTGATCTGAAGATTGGGGTCCAAGCCACAACACCGCCACTGTTGGGGACTTGAGCAAGGCCCTTAACCCCCTCTGCTCAAGGGATGCTTCATCATAGCTGACCCTGGACTCTGACCCCAGCTTCCTAACAAGCTGGGACATGTGAATAAAATAATTTCACTGTGCTATAATGTATGAGTGACAAATATCTGTATACAGGTATACCACATCCTCCATCCCAGGTGAAAACACATACTAAAGATACAAAAGATGTACCTTTGATGGAACCAAACCAGCATCAAGGAAAAGAAGGTTGACTGCATCAACACTGGTTCCTCTTTCCACAATATCAACAATTAATCATGAATCAACACAATCACTTTTACCATTACCATATCACTTAAGTGCATGTAAATGTGTTGATGGAAGAAAAAATATATTTCAACATTTATCCACAGTTTTTAAGATGGAGATCAGTGCAGTTCCTCAAATCACTTGCTGCAGGGACTTTGGACATTATAATGAACAGATCTGAAGCAGTATCCATTCCTCAGAGTACAAAACTGGCTAGAAACTTCAGGAAATTCAGTGAGTTGGGGAATGTGTCATATCTTGAACAAATCAACAACATAATCTCCAAAAAATCTCCAGGAAATGTATTTAAAATTTCAGGCGTCATTTATTAATTTGCTGAACTAATATATTGTATGGTTAAGCATCATTATTCATGTACTGATTGTCCCACAATCAGTACATACAATGAGTAACCCTGCACAAAAGATCTTATCATTTCCAGCTGCACTGATCGTGCTTTAACCACCAATGCTGATTTATTTATTTTTTTTAGAAAATAATTATTGCCAAAACCCGATTAGGTAATTTTGTGCATCTAGACACACTCACTGACTATGTTTACATGGACTGGAGTAATCTAATTATTGACCTTATTCTGAATAAAACAATATTGTGGTTCAGGTGTTTACATGAGTTGCTTTTAGACTATTCCTTTCATTTTCCCGTTTTGCATGTTATATTACATAAAAATCGATTAACCGCACACGTCATTATGTCACCACGCCACGCTGTCCGACATCCCTCCAGAATTTCAGATATCAACATACAGTTCGTCTTTGTTATGGTACCGTATACAGCTTTTTTTTATTTTATTTTGCCTACTATACAGTAGGTAAGTACACGGTTTCGGACGCAGCCGTGCTCTCTCGCTTGCTGTCAAACGGTTGAGCACTACCATGTGTATGTATGTATCCTGTCACAAAATGTGATGAAAACTCCTACACCACATTAATAGTGTGATTAAGGTGTGTATAGGTCGATAAAGCAACTAAAATAGGACTCCACATAATTTGATTTGGGTTTACTTCACGCATGACTTTAGTCAGATTAAGGTAATCAATAATCACTGTTTACATAGTAGTTTCTTAATCAGAGTATTATATTAATCGGGTTAATATCTTAATATTGTTGTCCATGTAAATATACTAACTGTCCCAACTGCTTGTAATCAGATCAGTTTTCTATGCAAGAACGAATCTTTCTTTGTTTGACCAGCACATGATTATATCACCATGATTAAGCATGTCACCTGAACTGACTGATACAATGTTTGACAAAGGACAGGCAACAAGGGCGTTTCCCTTTCTGACTCTGTATCAGCTCATGATTTAAGACTGTGTGTTAATTTGTCTGGAACGATACTGTTTGCTTTTTACACACACAGGTGCCTTACCTGCGGAAAATGTTCCGCAAAAGTTAAGGAATGATAAACAATATATTTGCATAGCCCCGCGTATTTAAAAAATCAAAGTTGGTCAAACTGGATATAAAAAATTATTCTTTACAGTGTAGAAACAGTGTTAGCTAAAATATGATTCATTAAACCTAGTTTTATACTACAAGAAGCTTTTTCATAGCCCTGTATGCCCAAACTTTAGCATACCTATTGAATTTGGTCTTGAGCCTGAGCTGACAAGGACACTGTCCTTGTTATCACTTCTCAGGATCTAGCTCAAATGGAGGAAATGTGGTTACACTCTGCAAAGCGTTTCCTGTTCTTCGATGTCAGTGTCTTCAGGCTTCTCCAGGTTCCTCCCATTGTTCAAATACATGCAAATAAGTGAACTTCCCCTAGGTGAGAATGTGTGCATGAATGGTGTGGAGTGTATTCCACCTCACACCCAGTGTGTCCCAGGTTAATGAATGGACTACACTGACGACCCCTCATGATTCAAGTGTGATGTTTGATGGGAGTCAAATGCAGATATGGTTCGGATTCAGGATGTGAGCTAACGAATATGCAACAATATCCGACCTGTGTCATACAGTGAGGGGAAAAAAATCTGAGTTGTTTGGTGATGTAAGCGCAGGCAATTTCAGCCCTATCAGATGTGAAACCAGCGGTCAGCGAAAAAACATTGGAAATCTCTGACAATATATGACCACATTTGAGCAAACGTAATCTAAACACAATCATAAGAGGGTTTCGTTGTTTTTTTTAAAGAAGGTTTCATACCAAGTAAAGGAGACGGATCAGGGCATTTCCCCAGCTCTTTCTCTTCAACAGTGCTGTTAGAAGCTAAAGTGTTGCTCGTCTTTGGTTCTTCGGTGCTTCCTGTATGTGCTTCCAGTTTCCTCTGGACCTGGTGGATTTGTTGTTGGTTTTGTACAAATGATTGTCTGAAGTCCAGCGATCTGACATAATAAACTACAGTGACAAAGATGTGCAGGAAGCAAAGGAGCACAACAAGAGTGCAGGTTTTGTGGAGGAAATTAAAATTCACATTTGGATCGCGCATCTTTAGATATTTTTTAAAATAAAAAAAAAACAAACAAACAAAAGGGAATACGCAAGACCTATTACTCCAAGTCTAGCTAGCTGTGTTGATGTGAGTTACAGAGTAATATCTAACGAAATAAAGCGGCTACATCAAAATAAATACTACATCTAAACACACCTCGGTGGATTTGGCACTGTACAATCATAAGAAAAGAGAATCCAGTGTTTTCAGGGAAGTTGCTAAAAACCAATAATAATAAAACAAAGTTAAATACTACAGTTTTGACTCCATATAAAAAAAATCCAACTGACCTACCTCACTTCCTGTTTATTAAACATGTATTAGTTTTGTATACAGCCGCTCGGTCTATATAATCTTACCAAAAAATAATAATAACAACACTAAATAACGTTACTCGAATTTTTCTGAAAATTTCGAAAACCCATGACCATCACATATGCTGTTTAAAAACAGACAAACAACAACTGTTACATGTCAGGGCTTCATTGGCGTTAGCATGCTCATTCGGATAACTAGCTAGCTTAGCTAAATTACTCGTGACTTTAACTTGAGTCCGCTTTTCCTTCAGGCAACTTGTCGTCCTTTTCGGTACGGTTCTCCGACAGCTTAAAAAAAACCACGGTATCCGGAAAAAGAAGAAAGAAGCAAAGTTAGTCCATAGAAAGTTCTAAAAGAGACCGTGAGCCGTCGCAATGCGCTCTAGAACGCTCCACTCCCCGTTACACTGGGAGACACGATACGCCTCGCGCGCTAAGAAGCTCGCGTCAACAAAAACACGTCATCCTTTCAGTGCTCAAGAGGGCTCGTGATACACGCGCCCCTCAAACATCTAAACTCAGTACATCTATCTATCTATCTATCTATCTATCTATCTATCTATCTATCTATCTATCTATCTATCTATGTATCTATCTGTGTATATATATAATTTTCAGTAGGTTTACCCATTGCACACGACACACGAATATTTAGGAAAATAAATAGTTTCTTTCTACTTCTATCTACAGTACGAGTTTAAAATATGAATTAAGCTTTAACTTCTACAAACTTGTTTGTTTCCTACTATTACTGTACTCATGTAGCTCTGTGTATATTTTCTGACATGAAAGTGCGTTTAGTTTCTTCAAACCTCTTTTGAAGTTACTTCTAATTTAAAAAAAAACTAAGAACTACAGCTATTTTCAGTGTGTCTTATTTTTAGTGTCGACTTTAAAGTGTAAATTAAAACATTACGTCAAAAGAGAGAGAGAGAGAGAGAGAGAGAGAGAGAGAGAGAGAGAGAGAAATGCCGGAAACTAAAATGAAACCATTTGTGATATTTGTTGAGTTTGAACTCCTCCTAGTGGTTGCAATGGTAATTAAAAGTCCTTTCAGTGTACACAATATGGCCAGAGGTTTGTGGACGTACAGTAGTTAAGATGTGTAATCATAGGGATTAAATGGGAGGATAGTAAAGCTAAATTTAAATAATTTTAAAATGAAATATGCTGCTTCTGCACGTCTGCCTTGCGTTGTCATGCTTACTGCAGCACTGTGCCACTAAAAAAGTGTGTACAAAATACACCAACACACCACGCAAGCACTCCCAAAACCCGCTCATTTTTGTCATTCCTATTTTATTCTTTTTTTTCAAGTGTGAAATATTGTTACCAATCATAGGATTAACAAATTTGTAGAACGTACACAGCTAACAGGTCGCCATTAACTCTAATGTCATGTGAAGGCATAGGGATTGCAGAAACAAGAGTAGAAACAAAAGTGGAAGTTTGCCTTAAAAATGGCCAGCTGATGGTTTTGCTTCACTGCAGTGTGACATGGTTTTTTTTAAGTAGAACATATTACATACATTTTACACCTGCAAATCTTGTATTTGTTTAAAATGTCAGAAATGAGTCAGCACGAGCATTTTTATGCACTACTCATGTGTACCTGTGTACATGCCTCTCCTGTTGTTTTTTTTATAATTCACACAATACTATAGGTTTGAAGCTTCCAGAAAATTTCCAACAACTAAAATTATAATAAACTATGATTTTAATGTGCTCTTGACAAAACCACTAAATATCTTTATTTAAATCCTTAGGTCTTGTTTTCACCTAATGGAGCTGACACAGCTTGCATGCACACAAAAAAGAAACATAGCTGATAATAGATTATCAATAAACCTACCTGATTCTTGATTAAATAGCCTAATGTACATTAGACTTAATGGTTGATGGGTGGCAGAAGTGAACCTTGCCATTACGGAATATGGATGCACATTGAAATCACATTAGTTTCTAACCATGATGTAATATAAGAAAAATCATAAAAATAAATACATATCAATATTCCCTTTTATTATCTCATGTTTAGGAAGTATCCACTTATGGGAAGGACAAACTGCGTTGGATCTGCTTCGATAGACAGGAGCATGTGTTCCAATGCTGATATAGGCTCCGTCCTTCCAACTAGCATTTAGGATCTAGTAACACTTCCCTGTTACATTTGCTCCACTTGTGCCACAGACGTTTCATTTCACCATGTCAGTGTATCAGAGTCTTGATTTTTTTTTTTACATTTCTCAATATGGCAGAACTTATAATAACCTAACAGATTTGACCTATAACTCCACATGCACTTTAGCCAATCACTGAACGCCAGCTTCCAGCAATCAACCACTGATCACCATACTTCTTTATGACCAATCACTGATCCCCCTTTGTTTCCAACAACCAATCACTGATCGCCATAGTTCCCAATGACCAACCACTGATCACCATTGTTTCCAACAACCAATCAGTTTGATCCACTTCTTTGTTGTTTGATGTAAACTCTTTTTATGGCTATATTTAAAACTAATAAATATAAATATTAACTAATAAATATTCCTGTCATGCCTGAAATTTAAAATATTTCATTTATTTTCTTTTAAAAATCTTTCCAATTTGTAAAAAGATATTAAATACTCCTACTGCAACTCATTCACCCCAGGTGACAATTTAAGTGCAAGACAGGTGTTGAGATCTCTCAATATTGTTGATAATTTTTTGATAATCTAATTAAGTCACAGTTGCTTAGTGGTTAGCATGCTTGCCTCACATCTCCAGGGGTGGGAGTTTGAATCCCGCCTCCACCATGTGTGCACTGACATGCATGCTCTCCCTGTGCATTGGGGGTTTCCACCAGGTATTTCGGTTTCCATCCCAATACAAAGGCATGCATTGTAGGCTGATTGGCATTTCTAAATTGTCCATAGTGCGTGAATGTGTGTTCGGGGGGTTTCTTCACGTCAGGATGTGAAATGCTGCTCAACTGGTTAATTATTATGTTATGGGTCAATTTCCACATTTGAGATGTCTGAAAAACTGGTTAATCTCTCTTTGTCTCTTTGAAATTTTTTGACTTTCCTCATTTGTAATCCTATATGCAAATATACTGCTCAAAAAATAAAGGGAACACTTAAACAGCACAATGTAACTCCAAGTGTTCCCTTTATATTTTTGAGCAGTATATTTCTTCTGATGGGTTGTCTTGGACGAGCCATAATAAAGGTTCACAGTTTTAAGCTGTTCTTTGCTGTTTTGTGTGTATTTAAACTTTGTAAGTCATTTTGACCGATAACATAACGGATGCAACTTTTTTCCAACATAATAGGAGAGTTAAGGTCTGTTGATTGACTTGGCCAGTCTTCCACTTTTACATCATCAACAAAGATTAGTGAGGCTGTTCCAGAAGCAACTACAGTGACAAGAAAAAGTATGTGAACCCTTTGGAATTTCATGGTTTTCTGAATAAATTTGTCATAAAATGTGATCTGATCTTCATCTAAGTCAGGGATATTGACAAATATAATGTGCCTAAAAGTATAACACACACAAAAAAATCTGATATTTCATGTCTTTATTGAGAACAACCAAAAAAACCTCATAGTGCTTGTGGAAAAAGTATGTGAACCCTTGAGTTAATGACCTCAAAAAAGTTCATTGGAGTCAGGTTTTAGCACAACTGGAGTCTCATTAAGAAAATGAGTTTGGAAGTGTGGACTACAGCTACTTCGACTAATAAAAAACCCTCGGATTTTTGGAGTTTGCACTGCACAAGAAACACATGCTTATGAGAGCCATGCATCGCCAAAAAGAGCTTTCAGAGGATCAACGATCAAGAATTGTTCATTTACATAAAGCTGGAAAGGATTACAAAGTGATTTCAAAGACTTTAGAAATTCACCAGTCTACAGTTAGGCAAACATTCTACAAATGGAGACACTTTGGGACTGTTGCTACTCTACCAAGAATTGGGCACCCAGTCAAAATGACACCAAGAGCACATCGAAGGCTCATCAATGAGGTAAAGAAACAACCCTGAATGACAGCCAAAGATTTGAAGGCATCATTGGAACTGGCTAACATGTCTGTTCATGAGTCTACAATCCACAAAACATTAAACAAGCAGAATATCTACGGCAGGACACCACGAAGGAAGCCACTGCTTACTAAAAAGAACATTGCTGCATGCCTGACATTTGCAAAAGAGCACATTGACACTCCACAGAGGTATTGGCAAAATGTTTTGTGGACTGATGAAACTAAGATTGAACTATTTGGAAAAACCACACAGCACTACATCTGGTGTAGAAACATCACAGCATATCATCATGAAAATATCATCCCAACCATAAAGTTTGGTGGAGGAAACTGCATGATTTGGGCCTGCTTTGCTGCATCAGGGCCTGGACAACTTGCAATCATTGAGGGGAAGATGAATTCCCAAGTATATCAGACAACTGTTCAGGATAATGTGAGAATGTCTGTACGTCAGCTGAAACTGTGTAGAAGTTGGGTGATGCAACAGGACAATGATCCAAAACACTGGAGCAAGTCCACAACAGAATGGCTTCAGAAAAACAAAATCTGCCTTTTGGAGTGGCCGAGTCAGAGCCCAGACCTCAACCCAATAGAGATGCTATGGAATAACTTGAAGAAAGCCATACAGATGAGACGTCCAAAGAATATAACCGAGCTAAAGCAGTTCTGCCAGGAAGAATGGGCTGAAATTCCTCTTGAACGATGCTGAAGTGCAGGTCTGAGCCACAGCTACAGGAAGCGCCTGGTTGAGGTTATTGCTGCCAAGTGGGGGTCAACCAGTTATTAATTCTAAGGGTTCACTTACTTTTTCCACTGCCATTTTGAATGTTGAATGAGTGTGTTCAATAAAGACATGAAAGATCAGAATTTTTTTGTGTTATTTGTGTTAGGCACATTATATTTGTCAATACCCCTGACTTAGATGAAGATCAGATCACATTTTATGAGAAATGTATTCAGAAAACCATGAAATTCCATAGGGTTCACATACTTTTTCTTGACACTGTATGCAAGCCCAAACCATAACTCTACCTCCATCTGTTTCAAAGATAAGATTATATAGTTTGGATGATGAGCATATCCTTTCTTTCTCCTCATTTTGCCTTTTGTAAATCTTGGTTCCAGAGCTTGTGGCTCATCTCTGAATTTCTTCATGAATTCCAATCTTGCTTTCTCATTCTTACTGCTGATGGATTGTGATACCTTCACTCCTGCCCTCTGGAGGTTGTTGGTCATGTTATAGACTGTTGTTTTGGGGGTTTTCTTCACAGCTTTCACAATATTTCTGTCATCAGCTGTTTGGTGTCTGTGGCTCAGTACACCATAGTTTCTTACTTTTACAGGACATTCCAAATTGTTGTACTGGCTATAGCCAATGTTTTTGCAATACCTTGGATTGATTTTCCCTCTTTCTCAGCTTCAAAATGGCTTGCTTTTCTCCAATAGACAGCTCTCATCTTCATGTTGGCTTATCTGTTTTAACAACAAATGCAGTCTTCACGGGTGAAACTGAAGGCTAAAACCAAGAGTAGATGTTCGGAGCTATTTATTGTTTAATAGATCAAAATAACAGGACACACCTGGGTAACAAGTAAAGTCACATATTCAAATGTTTTTTTCACATACAAATTGGGTGGTGTGATACAAAATGTTCTATGTCATTTAACACATCTACATATTCGGAGGAGCTTGCAATTTTTAAAATTTACAGCAGATTTTCGACCAATTTGGGCCCACACACGTTATTTGACATGATCACAACACACATTTAGCCAAAGCCCTCTTTGATTCACGTGTGTTGAACATAAGTACAGCTAAAATGTCTCATTTATCAACAAAAATCAATGCGAACGACAGTGCAAAACAATTTTGTGAAATTGCGATTTCACCAAATTCGAGAAGCATTTTTGGCCGCAACAAGTAATCCTGCACAGATTGATAAATACCAAAAAATGTAAGTTTCAATTCTAAACTCTCTTCTCATATTCACCATTGATCTCAAACCCAAATATTCAGTCTTCAGCAAAAATAAATGTAAACAAATGAAGTGGCCTTGTCATTCCAATAGATTCGGAGGGGACTGTATCATTAGCATGAGACTGCACATCTCTAGAAAATGGTGAACGAGAAACAAGCGCTTGCTGTTTTGGATACACATGTCCATGATTTTCTCTGCAGATGTTGCCTCAAGAACAAAACAAAAGACGTCTGACTGCTGCTATTTGATGTAATTAGTCTCGTAGACTGTGTAGTAGCGACCCTCCCTCAGATATTAAACACTTCCCAAATTTCGAAATGAAGATTTGATGATTCTTGTATACTTTGTGATTCTTTTCTTGTATTTTCAAATTGTTGCTGGAACCTTGAAATAAGCGCCAGTATCACTTCTCTGGTCCAGTGCATCCGCAACCGCCTAGAAGCCATGTTGTGAATTGAGCGTGATCATAAGACCATGTGGCACAAACCTCCATAAGTAGAAAATACAACCTGCAAGAAACTCGCTCCTCCTGTGGTAATTTTATTTCTGTTGCTCCCTTGGTAAATAAATCCAATCCGAATAGGGCTAATGTCACCTTGTGATGTCAGCGTGGAACAACCTAAAACTTCTTACAGTAACCTAAAAGCATTACAACACCAACTAACAAATTGGCAACATAATTACTCAAAAAGTGTTTCTCCTTTAATTTGAAATACTGCCATGATAAATGTCATGTCTAATGAACACAGCTCGAGCTGACACTCTCTAAAGTTACAAACGTATAAAACTCTATAAACGCTGTAAAATATCATAAGCAAAAATATCCAGATATTAAACAGCATCTCTCTCAACTCGATTTCTATCCAACAATCCATTGCTGAAGCTCTTTTGTAAACACAAGCGCAATCAACTGAACTGGAGTTAGAGGCGGCCCCGTGCAGCGCGGTGACGTACCATGGAACGCAGGCCCGGTTCCAAACGGCCATGTATTGGACACGCAGCGCACTACTTAGTGCGTATAAGCCCATTGTTTTGGCAGCCTATCCAGTGTACCTATCTAGGGAGTGTGCAGGCGTTTGGAAGTCCGCCACGCAGCGCTGTGTAGGAATGCGTCGAGACTCGACTTCCCTGAACAAGTTTAGACGGAAAGTTAGTTTTGCGAGAGAATTAAACTGATCACAAATCCGTGAAAACCCCGAAGAGCGCCGGACGAACGCCGAGGGTGAGTTTTATATCGAGCCGAATAGCGTTTAAAGTCCGGAAATCGCACGTTTTCCTCCATTATTTTCGGAGTTGAGTAAAAGTGTGTAGGCTTGTAAAATGGAGGCAGGGTGTGTGTGTGTGTGTGAGTGTGTGTGTGAGTGTGAGTGAGAGGCGCTGTCCAGCAACGGAGATCAGGACCACGGCTAACACACACTTCACAACTACACGCTTTTCCCTGGAAATACATGTTTGACACGACAAAACACCAAAATCGGCGAGAGCAGAAAAAAAAATGCTTAAACAGTTCATTTATTTATTTATTTATTTAAAAAGCGCGTTGTGGTCGTGTGTGTACTTCTTCCGGAAAAAGTAGCTAGCTAAAGTTAGTTTATTAACCCTAGCTAGCAGGTGGAGGCAGGGTTTCTAACACAACTTCGGTGTGATACAGCTTCTAACACTTGCTGAAGTGTGTGTGTGTGTGTGTGTGTGTCCGACCAAGCTGGACAGCGACTTTTAATTGACGTGATTTTTGAGGCCGGAATGTTTTTTTTCTAATGTTTATAACAGTTTTTCCAGTTTCTTTTAAAAGTCGACACTTAACTTTACTAAGGAAATAAGAACGACTCGACTTGTATGACACTTTGTAAAAACTTTTCAATCAAATATGTAGTGTTTCCCCCTCGTCATTCCATCATGGCTGATTTTATTTCCTGACTCTGGGAGCTGTCCAACAAACGCTCAGGTTTTTTTTTTAATCACGAGTAAAAAGTTTTTCTTTTGTACTTGTTTCGCGCGTATCGATACTTTTCTAATAAGATATGACCCGAACAGAGAAACAGCTAACGGGTGATCATGGTTGTTATGATTTGGGAGAATGTTCTCCTTCAGGCTGCGGAGTTGAAGCGTTTGCTCTGCCAGCGTGGTGGTGCTGTGGGAAAATGGCCGCATAGTTCAACATGTCATGAAACTGTGAGCTGGGGAAAAAAAATGCACGAGGGGGGGAGGAACCCCCTGAAGGTGCACGAGAACATGCGCGCGAGTAGAGCCGAGATGCACGAGAACGTGCAAGATTAGACCGATCTGCAAGGTCATGTGTGAGGAGGAATAAAAAAAAACGATATGCACAAGAGCATGTGTGAAGAATAAAACGAGAAAATGTAAGGGAAAAATTTATATGAACGGGAGAATGCGGAATAAAACCGATATGCGTAAGAACCTGTCGATATGCGCAAGAAACACCTGATATGCACGAGAACACACAAGAGGGGAAACTATTTGTACCACAAAATGTGGAACGCGCAAGAAAAACCTGATGCCCGCACTTCAACGGGGATGACGGCCATGAGTTGGTTTTATTTTTATTTTTTTACTTTGATTAGGTCTACCTTTTTTTTTTTTGTAGACACTGTAGTGCTCCGATACCCAGTAGCTGTATTGGGCAAATACCTGCAAAAACTTGATAAGAAAACATAGCGGATATCGAATCTTGTAACAAATGGCTAAGATTGGAATTGGATCTTGAGAATAAATATATACATCCATCTTCTGTACCGTTTATCCTACACGATTGTGTGGGGCTGAAGCCTATAACAGGGGACACCCTGGACGGGGTGCCAACCCATCGCAGGGCACAATCACTCACACACCAATGCACACATTACAGAGATGCCAATCAGCCTATGGTGCATGTTATTGGACTTGGCAAGGAAACCAGAGTCCAGAGTACCCGGAAGGAACCCCCGAAGCACGGGGAGAACATGCACACGGGACAGGGGCGGGAATCGAACCCCCAACTCTCTTCTTTTATATATATTTATTTATATATATATATATACATACACACACACACACACACACACACATACACACACACAGTGAGGGAAAGAAGTATTTGATCACCTGCTGATTTTGTATGTTTCCCCACTGACAAAGAAATGATCAGTCTATAATTTTAATGGTAGATTTATTTGAACAGTGAGAGACAGAATGAGAACAAAAAAATCCAGAAAAACGCATGTCAAAAATGTTATAAATTGATTTGTATTTTAATGAGGGAAATAAGTATTTGACCCCCTCTCAATCAGAAAGATTTCTGGCTCCCAGGTGTCTTTTCTACAGGTAACAAGCTGAGATTAGGAGAAACTGAGATTAGGGAGTGCTCCTAATCTCAGTTTGTTACCTGTATAAAAGACACCTGTCCACAGAAGCAACCAATCAATCAGATTCCAAACTCTCCACCATGGCGAAGACCAAAGAGCTCTCGAAGGATGTCAAGGACAAGATTGTAGACCTACACAAGTCTGGAATGGGCTACAAGACCATTGCCAAGCAGCTTGGTGAGAAGGTGACAACAGTTGGTGCGATTATTTGTAAATGGAAGAAACACAAAAGAACTGTCAATCTCCCTCGTCCTGGGGCTCCATGCAAGATCTCACCTTGTGGGGTTCCAATGATCATGAGAACAGTGAGGAATCAACCCAGAACTACACGGGAGGATCTTGTCAATGATCTCAAGGCAGCTGGGACCATAGTCACCAAGAAAACAATTGGTAACACACTACGCTGTGAAGGACTGAAATCCTGCAGCGCCCGCAAGGTCCCCCTGCTCAAGAAAGCACATATACATGCCCATCTGAAGTTTGCCAATGAACATCTGAATGATTCCTAGGACAACTGGGTGAAAGTGTTGTGGTCAGATGAGACCAAAATGGAGCTCTTTGGCATCAACTCAACTCGCCGTGTTTGGAGGAGGAGGAATGCTGCCAATGACCCCAAGAACACCATCCCCACCGTCAAACATGGAGGTGGAAACATTATGCTTTGGGGGTGTTTTTCTGCTAAGGGGACAGGACAACTTCACCGCATCAAATGTACAATGGACGGGGCTATGTACCGTAAAATTTTGGGTGAGAACCTCCTTCCCTCAGCCAGGGCATTGAAAATGGGTCATGGATGGGTATTCCAGCATGACAATGACCCAAAACACACGGCCAAGGAAACAAAGGAGTGGCTCAAGAAGAAGCACATTAAGGTCCTGGAGTGGCCTAGCCAGTCTCCAGACCTTAATCCCATAGAAAATCTGTGGAGGGAGCTGAAGGTTCGAGTTGCCAAACGTCAGCCTTGAAACCTTAATGACTTAGAGAAGATCTGCAAAGAGGAGTGGGACAAAATCCCTCCTGAGATGTGTGCAAACCTGGTGGCCAACTACAAGAAACGTCTGACCTCTGTGATTGCCAACAAGGGTTTTGCCACCAAGTACTAAGTCATGTTTTGCAGAGGGTCAAATACATATTTCCCTCATTAAAATGCAAATCAATTTATAAAATTTTTGACATGCGTTTTTCTGTATTTTCCTTCGTTTTTTGTTGTTATTCTGTCTCTAACTGTTCGAATAAATCCACCATTAAAATTATAGACTGATCATTTCTTTGTCAGTGGGCAAACGTAAAACATCAGCAGAGGATCAAATACATTTTTCCCTCACTGTATATAAGCTTAATGGTTTTTAAGAAAACCATATGGGATGGGTATCAGTATTGGAAAAGAAAAAAATGTATTGTGCCATCTCTAATAATAATAATAATAATACTAATAATAATAGCATTCACAATAGCAGATGGCTCTCAAAGGTGGTGGTAAAGTACCTTGGAAAAAAGACAGTTTTTAGTTGAGCTTTTTTTTAAAAACCACACACAAAGAATATAAATGACTTTTGCTCTCTTAAGCCATGGCTTTTATTTTTAATCAACTTAATTCACAAGGAAAATGTAGACTTTGGTGTGAAAGGAGGATGGAAACGTGTGTCTCAGTGCTCGCTGAACTGAGTTGCTCTCTCACGTATGGCAGTTACTCTGCATGCTTGCTTTTCTGCACTTGAATATCTTTGTGTGCATGCAGTTCATGTCACCTTGAACTCATTTTTAAAGACCATGCTCACTGATACTGCTCTGTACGCTCCAGTTGCCTGCTCTTGCTCGGCCAATTAAAGTTATTTGAGCTGTGAGACCTGAGCATATTATTTTTTATTTTTAAGACCATTTAAAACCATATAATGCTATTTTGTTTATATCAGGCTAGACATGATATCTGCCTGTCACAACAGCACACAGTGCCCTGCCTACCCAATGCTTTTACCCCCTCATCTATTTTTGGTACAGTAAATGTGTTTTTTATGTAGGAAAGTGTCAGGTAACGCTTCATCATCTGAGCTCCTTTGCTACTCACTGTAAAATGTTGTTTTTTTTTGTTTTTTTAAATGCTGCACATAAAAAAGCTGAACCTATAGCAGCACATGTTGTTAAAACCTCAGTGAAATTGTTTATCATGATGCGTATCAAGAAGATTATCAGGGTAAAGCTCATACTAGACTAGACTGCTGGCCATATTTTACTAGCCCTCTATATACACAACCTATACTTAGTAGGAGTCTATAAAAAAGATTCTGTGTAAGTTCTAGTCTGTTCTCTGATTTCTAGTTGTTCTCTGAGCCTCAGGCTTTAATTTAGGGGAAAAAAATAGATAAGTTCTGTCTGCTGAATCATTCAGAGTCACAAGGAGTGTGTCCATATAAGGCTCTTGAGTCCTGAACAAGAGCTGTGTGTGAGTGTGAGTGATGATTCCCAGAGGCTATACTTACACTGATCTTAAAACTATTGTGCAGTTATGCAGCCATTTTGAGTATAGAGTAGTGCAATAACAATTAGGCCTTTTATGTTTGTGTTTCATAGCTTTTGCAATGTATCTTGTCGTGAAGCCAGCCAAGCCAAGCCCTTCAGTTACCCTTGTATGTGTTTCATGATTTATGACAGGAAATGCTTTCTGCCTTAGAGGAAGAATGCTCCTGTGACCTTTCATGTATTAAGAAGTGCATAAACCCTGAAATTTTTATTATTTTGCAAAATTAAAGTATTTTGTTTTTTTAATAGCTTGTTAATAAAATTACAAATAAAATACATTTCATGTCTAACCTGTTGGATAAAATTTAATTTCTTTAAAAATATATATAAAAAAGCTTTCATTAAAATATGAGTACACCCCTCACAATTTTATAAATATTTGATTATATCTTTTCAAGTGACAACACTGAAGAAATGACACTTTGCTACACTGTAAAGTAGTGAGTGTACAGCTTGTGTAACAGTGTAAATTTGCTGTCTCCTCACAATAACTCAACACAGCATTAAATGCTGTATGTGCATTTAAAAAAATACATAATGTGAAATGTAAAAATATATATAAATAATGTGTGTGTGTGTGTATTATGTGTTTGTCTCTCAGCTGATTGAGCATGGCCTCCCAGACAGCATTTAATCTCTGCACGGATGACTTTGTGACCTCTGGGGACGCTTCACTTCCAGAGGAACCTGGTACAGAGCTTCCCATGCCTCAACCTGTGATGCTGGCCAACGTGGCCCTAAACACAGAGTCACCGCCAGAGGAGGACAAGCAGATGGCAGAACTGATAAACGTCGGATGCTGTGGCTACTCGGACAGTGAGGACGAGAACGTGGTCCGCTACGGTTTCGATGATGCAGCCGAAAATTTGGATGAAGGGACCGGGATGGGAGAAAACACAGTAGAAAAAGTCCTTGAAACTGCTGAGACGATGCCAACTGACCTTTCAAAGAAATCTCCTGAAACAGAACCTTCTGCAAAGCCTAAACAAGGTTCTGTTGCTGCGCCAATTGCAGCAACAGAACCTGCAAAGAAAAAGAAGAAGCCGTTCTACTGCAAGCCATGCCACTTTCAAGCTGAGTGTGAAGAGGAATTCGTCCAGCACATTCGCGTCCACAGTGCTAAAAAACTGATTGCAGAAAAGGCAGGAAGTGGAAATTCGGATGACGAATCAAATCAGACACAGCAAAAATCTGCAGAAAACTGTGTCAAGGGTGTGATCCGCTGTGAGCGCTGCGGCTATAACACCAACCGTTATGATCACTACGTTGCACACCTGAGGCACCACAAGAACGAAGGGGACGAGCAGAGAGTGTTCAGGTGTACCATCTGCCCATACTCCACCGTCAGCCAGTATCACTGGAAGAAGCACCTGAGGAACCATTTTCCCAGCAAGCTGTTCACATGCAACCAGTGCAGCTACTTCTCTGACAGGAAGAATAACTACATCCAGCACATTCGCACACACACTGGTATGCAGCCTTGGTTCGGGTTTATAGAAGAAACAAGACTTACCCGCACACACACACACACACACACACACACACACACACACATACACACACACACACACACACACACACAATATGGTGGCATCATATTCTAAGATTCTTTTCATGATCATTTTTGAGTCTCACCTATTTTTGTCATCTAACTTCTACTTATATTTATACAGGGTGATGAAGCGGGTAAACAACACACAACCACAATGCAGTACAAATCCATACAATAACACATTATGCATATAGTATAGAACAAGTTTACTGCTGGTTGCCATGCCTTTTAAATTACATTACATTAATTTGTAATATCATTTATTTTTTAGAATGAAATTGCCATTTCCTGTTTGTTTTCTAGGTGAGCGTCCTTTCCAGTGTGTTTACTGTGACTATTCAAGCTCTCAGAAGACCCATCTCACGCGGCACATGAGAACACACTCTGGTGGGTCACTCTTTCATCATCTGAAGCCTCAAAACTCTCAGTATATGATACAATGCCTGGTCACTCGGTTCAGCTTGTATTATGTTGGTTAGGATACTGTGTTTATGTGTTATACCATGATATGAAATTTTAAATGGTTATGTAGCATTTGTGAGGTCAGGCATTGATGTCAGGTACTGTGTGAGCGTAGGGTGCAGTCTGAGTTTAAATCCATCCCAAAGGTGTTCAGCGGGGTGGAGGTCAGGACTCTGCACAGAACACTCGATTTCTTCCAATCAAACTCCTACCTGTCTGTTTCAGCAACATTGAATAAAAACAGATAAGTGGAGCTGTTTGTCCCAAGTGCTTGTCTACTTTGAGATCATCTACTGGTGTAGCATAACAGGAGTGGACAAATCAGTAATGTTATTCCCAGGCATCGTGTGTGGTTTAAAATCTGAAACAACTTTTGTTTTTAAAGAGGTGAAAGCTTCCAGCATGTTTTAAACCACTGAAGGCTAATAACAATTTTTTAACTGTAGCCGCTATAAGTGTAGTCATTGTGGTGTTAACCACGAGCTCCCCTAAACAAATATGAATTTATCATCTCTGTTGTGCATAGTACATATTTGACAATTAGTGCTTAGTTTAGGAGAGCTGTCTGCCTTCATTTTATCACTAAACCTTTTTTCTTTGTTGCATACCATGCATCCAGATGGTTCGGGATAAAATGGTAAAAGGTTTGTACTATGTACCTTTATGAGTGAGTATGATTGGATTGCATTTGTATGTGTGTGTGTTATTCTTTCTGCATGAGGTCAGCGTTTGTGTATAGTCACTCCCCAAAGTAAACCAAAGTATTTACAATCATATCCTGTTCTCATGTATCTCTACAACAGGTGAGCGACCGTTCAAATGTGACAGCTGCAGCTATTTGGCAGCCAATCAACACGAGGTGACACGTCATGCCAGGCAGGTGCATAACGGACCCAAACCGCTCAGCTGTCCTTACTGCCAGTACAAAACAGCCGACCGCAGCAACTTCAAAAAGCATGTGGAGCTTCATCTCAATCCACGGCAGTTTCTTTGCCCCGTCTGCAAGTATGCTGCATCCAAGAAATGCAACCTGCAGTATCACATCAAGTCCAGGCACCCAGGATGCTCTGATATCTCCATGGACGTGTCCAAGGTCAGGCTGAGGGTGAAGAAAGCAGATGGGGATGATTCAAATGTAGGCCCCATCAACCTCTCTATTAAAAAGAGTGGAAAGACAAATTTGGATGGTGAAAGTGCCAAAAAACCCACATCTGAACTTACGAAAGAAAAAATGTGTTTGAAGAGAGCGGAGAAAAGAGCTGCGCCAAGAAATGAAGGAAACGAAACAAGCAGCAAGAAAGCGAGAATTAAAGAAACTGTCCCCTGTGTTGAGAAACAAGATGGAAAGAAAGACAGGGAGGTGAAAAAAGCAGAGAAGGTTGCAAAATCGACTGACAGAGTCACTAAAAGTCGTGCTAAAAAAGAAGAAAAGGCTGCAAAGGAAAAGAAAGAAATACTCACCAAAAACCAGGATGGTTCTGAAGAGGAAAACAGAGCAGATCTCGAGAAGAGGCAGCCGAATCAAAGGATTGAGAAAGAAACGAGAGCAAAGGAGCAGAAGCAAAGAGAGGAGGAGGAAAGACGAGAACGAAAGAGGCAGGAGTATGAAAGACTGGAGAGAGCAAAGAAAGAGAAAGAACAGAAGCACAGGGAGGAGAGGAGAGTAAGAGAGCAACAGGAGAAAGAAAGACTTGAGCAAGAAATGAGGGAGCAGGAAGAAAGGAGAGAAAGAGAGAGGGTTGAGAAAGAAATGAAGGAGAAAAGTGAGGAGGAGGAACGGAGAGAGAGAGAGAGGCTGGAGAAAGAAATGAGAGCAAAAGAGCTGAAGCAGCAGGAGGAGGAAGAGGAAAGAAGAACAAGTGAGAGAGTGGAGAGAGAATTGAGGGAGAAGGAGCTGAAGCAAAAGGAGGAGGAGGAACGGAGAGAAAGAGAGAGGCTGGAGAAGGAAAGCAAACTCCAGAAAAATGATGTACAGAATAGAGAGGTGGAAAATGTTAAAGGTTCCAAAAAGACACTAACCAGGAAGGCAACCAAGAAACAGGCACGAGCAGTGAATTGTGCTGTTCTGGAGAAGTCTCTGAATCGTGAGGAAGCCAAGCCGAAAATGGTGAAACGCAAAAAAGCAGAGAGTGCTCCCTCTCCTCAGGCAGAGAAGACCAAACGCAGGAAGGTGAAGATTGCAAACAGTCCACACACAAGCATGAGCACATCTGAAGAGGTGAAGACGTCAAAGGGCAATGGCAGGCAAAGCAGAAAGACAAACAAGACGGCAGTACGTGTTGAGGAAGCTAAAGCTCTGGAACTTTCCTCCGAGCCTAAAAAACTGCAGTCCAGCCCAGTAAAAGTTAAAATCTCAACAGAGAAAGTGTCTCGCACTTCTGAGGAGCTGAACATAACCAAAAATCCATCAAAGAAACCGTCTTTAGAAGACGAAATCACAAGTGTGAAGACCACCACTGAAGGAAAGGGCACTGTGGGAGCACAGACATCTTCAGATATTGATAGTGGGACAGATAGTCCAACACTGGACCTGTCTAAACCACCTTGTAGCAAATCTCAAGATGGTGAAGACGATGAGGGCATCCACAGCCACGACGGCGGAAGTGACATCAGCGACTGTGCCTCGGAGGTAAGTTATGACTCCGGGCTCAACGGGAAGCTTCCGGAAACACCGACTGAAGAGCTTCCATCGCCCACACAGCTGCTCAGCCACAAGTGCGTGTTCTGTGACCGCACTTTCCCGCTGGAGATGGACTACAGGCGGCATCTCAATCGCCACCTGGTTAACGTCTATTACCTGGACACTGCAACACCAGGGAAATAGTAGACTTCATTTGTCAGTCATCTTGGTCATTTAAAAGTGTCCAGTAGTAACCATGATTCAAGGCAGCTGGATTTGGACTATCATTTAAAGCCTGACTTGACTCTAGACATCTTGACATAAAGCCTCAGAATTCTTTATGCAGAGATGACAGTTGGAAGATTTAGCAGATGGTGCATTTAGGAGGGATTCTTTCACCAATTAATCATCATTTTGTCATTTACCTCTCCCTGTGAGCTTTTTCTGGACATATCTAAATGTAAATCAGCTGTGCTGTGAATATGGCTGGTAATTTCTGTCCGATTGGCATTTATCAACATCTGCACCTGAGTACGAAGAAAATCGGCGTTAACAAAACTGGTCAATCTGCCTGGAATTTCTTGTTCAGTTTGGTATACAAAAATATTTGCACACAAAGTTTTTTTTTTTTTTCTTTTCTAAATATAAAAGATGGCCTTTATTTAAGGTTGGGTGTCTTGTATGGTTGCTTATTGTGGACAAATTTGAGGAAAGAAAAGAAAACTGTTGCGTGTATGCCTCTCAGAATCTAATCACATAATTCCATTTATAAGACAAATGTTCTGGGAAAGTTTTCAGAACTGTTCCACAAAATCATCATAATATGTGATATCAGCACATGCCTTATTATGTAATCCTGTGGGAATTAATCATATGTAGAAACAAGCAAATGTTACTTTGTAGATTGATTTTCCTTCCATACTTTTATCTTTGAGCAGTCGAGTGGAGAGAGACTGAATATTTTGTTCATTTTCAGCTTCATAATTCGGTCCAAAGATTGTTTAAGACTGTTTGACGGTCTCTTGCTCCTGTTCCTTAAAGGAAGAGTTTGGCCAAAAATGAAATGCACACATTGTTCCCCTTGAACTGTATACTGTAAGCTTCTCTTACTGGTTAGCAGCGTTATATTTGAAACATGAGTGCAAAGCTAAACCAGCAAACTACATATGGGGGTAAGGAGAAAACTGTTGAGCTTTACACTGTATGTGTCACTCCAGATGCTTCTGACAATCTTTTTTTTTTTTTTTTCTTTAGTCACTTCATACTTCTTGTTGTTATTCTGACTTTCTCTTTCCTGCTTTGTCTGCTAATTTTCATCAAAATGAATCCTGATTCTAACCTTGTGCCAATAATCTGATGTGTATGAAGTAGATGCTCGATTTTCATGGCCACCTAACTTGTCTGTGCTATGTTTAAAAACAAAATACAAGTAGATTTTTTTTATGAAGTGCAATAATGTATATTGGATATACCAAAGTGGAAAAACTCCCCTGACCCACAACTAACTCTCTTTTGTAAAGAATAAAAGTTAGATTAGAATGGCTATTACTGTAAATGTTTCTTGGAGATTTTACTTACATGTGGATTTGCATATTCTTTTACAGATGTAATCCAGAGTGCTTTATAGTTCATGATATGTGCAGATACTAACAACGGATCTGTTTAAATGTTTTGTGGAAGAAATATGCTCCTTAGAAACTGTTGTGATTCTGTGTACTTGTATGTAATGAACCAATATATCAATAAAAATATTGCACTCTTAAATGTGAATGTCTCTTGGCAAAAAAGGTACAAATAAACATTAAAGGTAAACAACTGGCATAAAAAACAATTTAACATCTAATCATGGTGTTATAAAAGGCAAAATGCTTTCACACATGTTCCTAATGATATAGGTGTATTAAAATATAGTGTAAAAGCCCCCCAATTATTCCATTCAAAAAGTTGAACTTTCATACATTCTTGATTCATTACACATAAAGTGAAATATGTTTGAAATATTTATACAAGAAGTCAAATAAGCCTTTTTTGTTATTGTTTTAATCTGAATGATTACGGTTTACAGCTCATGGAAAAATCCAGTATCTCAAATTATTAGATTAAAGAATGTATAATACAGAAAGGTCGATTTGATAAGAGCTCCAATCAGTTAATTGTCTCCATGACGTCACGTCACACGCCACGTTAATGTTTCTGCTTGTGTGAGCTATGAAGTACAAAGTACAACGTTTTGTATGCATGTGTTAATAATAATAATAACAACAACAACAACAACAGTTGTAATATTAATTAGTATTTATAGCCTACAATATAGCGGGAGATTTTATATTAATACACAAATTACGTAATAATAATCAAACGCCTTATAAGGTGTTGTCTGTTAGTTTGGTGCGGGTCTGAGTGGCAAAATCCAGTGGGGTTGAATTCTGCTGTTTCATTTCGGGTTCTGCCGCTGCGGTGGATCTTGTTGGGAAACCCAACGATCTGAGAATATCTTGGATTTGTGCCTAACGAGAGTGAAACGTGCAACTTTCTCCACTTCTCCACTTCCTCATTGCACTTCTCCTTCTCCCCGGGTCAATCACAATACCGTATACTTTTCCACAATATAATTTTTTTGGATGCACCTGTATATAATTTGCTGCTTTAATACATTAGGTATCAGCAGAAAAAATGCCTTTACCTGGTTGGCTGGCTGGCTGGTATAAATGGACTACACATACTCTATATACTCTCACTATATATATATAATGTATTCTGTCACTGCAGGAACACCTACAGCCTACTTATTTATGCGTTTTTCCCCCCCCAATCATTTGGTAGCAGTGTAATGCATAATGTAGTAATGTATAATGCATATACAGGTCAAGAGCTCCAGTTAATGTTCACATCAAACATCAGAATGTGGAAAATGTGATCTCAGATGGGCTGATTTGAGTATTTTTCACACACAACAGAATGGTGAGACTACTTTAACTCAACCATGCTCATCAGAAAGGCATCTCAGAATGCACAGCACGATGGGTCTTGAGGTGGATGAGCTTCAATAACAGAAGACCACAGCCAGTTCCACTTCTGTCAGCCAAGAACAGGAATTTGAGGATACAGTGGGAACAAGTACAACTTCTTTGTAACAAGCTGCATCTTTATGCAGCTTGCGGGGCGGCTGCGGCGCAGCTGGTAGAGTGGGTTGTCCACTAATTGTAGGGTTGGAGGTTCGATTCCCGGCCCGGGTGACTCCACATGCCGAAGTGTCCTTGGGCAAGACACTGAACCCCAAGTTGCTCCCGATGGCAAGCTAGCACCTTGCATGGCAGCTTTGCTACCATTGGTGTGTGAGTGTGTGTGTGAATGGGTGAATGAGACACAGTGTAAAGCGCTTTGGATAAAAGCGCTATATAAGTGCACATTTACCATTATCTTTAGTCTCAACTTGAGGGAACAACTGTACATTGTTCTTATATATCGATGTAATATAAACAGATTTGATGTAAACTATTATCGGCTGAAAATTTTTTAGCCTGTGTTTCTCTGAACATCCCCTTCGTCATCTGGTCATATAATGACATGATTTTTTGTCCTCTTACAAAACTGCTCTACAACTGTACCTTCAATATTTACCATATTTATCATAACTGACTGTATACTATTGTAATTTTGGACTGACCGCATAGAATTTGTGCACTATGGTTATATAATTTTAAACTTTGTAATCTGCAGGTATAGAATTTACAAATGAGACATGGATTGTTGATGCCAAAATCATAATAATTCTTAGGTAAATGTAAACCAGATATCGACTTATAAATTGACAATGTATTGACATGTACATTTGTATCAAATAGCACATAATTTTACCTGTTTTGAGCATTCAGGACCTGATGAAATGAATGTACTTACAGCTCATGTAAATTTTTATATTTGGAGCAGATATTATTTAGACATACTATATAATTTGTCTTTAGAAAGCGTTCTGCCTTTCTCTTATCTCTTATCTTTTTGAGATGGTAAACAAAAATTTAATTTGTATCTCTGTGTCTGAATTCTTAGACCAGGTTCGAAATCAGACTTGTAATTGAATACAAATTGCAATTAACCAGACATTCAGCAGAGGGCGCCGACACCTGCCTTCTCACAGGTTATGAGGTTATAACAAACTGCCGCTTTTGTCTTATTAACTTTGTGAGAGAAAAAAGTGGTAGGGGATCAGTTTATACTGTAGCTACTATAATGTATCTAATAAAAGGGACTAACTTTTTTTGTGTACATTCCACAATATTAAATGTAACCATAAATGGACAAAAGTTTGATGCAACATTCTATAATCAGTATATATATATATATATATATATATATATATATATATATATATATATATATATATATATATATATATATATATATATATATATATATATATATATATATAATCATTGGCAAATTGCTGTGGTATGACCAATATGCTGTTATAGGAAAATAATCAACTTCAGGGTGGTAACAGTAACTCCTCTTTGCATAATTAGGGATTATTATTATTATTATCCATCCATCCTCTACCGCTTAGCCACCGTGCGCCTCTATTATTATTATTATTATTATTATTATTATTATTATTATTATTATTGACTGTTTGTCCATTTGTTACACAATTGCATTCCATTGCAATTTCATTTCAAATTATAACCACTAGCTTAAAGTGTGTAAAAAAATTGTTGAAAGACAGCTCAATCGGTTAGTAGAATTCATTTTATTACATTCCATCACAACCTTCAGTCCCTTTGAACATTAAACAACTATTGCAGTACACATGAACTAAGAGTTTAATTTTCAATTTGCTTAACAGAAATGTCATAATTGTGTTTAATACCTTAAACCCATTGTGGGCACAGTGGACAGATTTTGGGCTGATTTGATTAACAAAAGTTTAACTATTAATCTCATAAGGTTTTTTTGTGTGTTTATGTGTGTTTTGGAATGTTTTTGTGTATTAATTCAGGCTCTGATAATTACAGCTGGGATAAGAAGAGATTATGAACTATGAATAGGGACATTGCCCTGGAAAATGTGCATTTCAAATAGTCTAACTGTAACTTATCATAAACACGCAATAATTATATCATGATTCTCTACAATTTTGTATATAGTAATGTTTCATTCAGCCTACACCGTAAATTCACATAGTCCCAAATTATTTGAAATTCTTCAGGCCGAAACAAGTATGTAAACCCTTGTAGAAAATCCTTTAGCAGTAATAACTTTGACAAAGGTTTCCTGTAGCCACTATTGAGATTTCCATAATTGTAAAGAGGAATTGTACACTATCTTGCCTTACAAAAACCTGCATAAATAATTTTGGATGAATAATTATGACCACAGAATCTTGATTAGATTAAGATCTGGACACTTTCTTAATCATTCTGTTTTCATTCGTGTATTTTGGGTCCTTGAATCATTAAATAACTTTAACTAAGCTTCAGGTGACTGGACACTACCCTGTCATTTTCCTCCCATTTGCCTCCAAACCCCAAAACAGCAGATCATGATGCTCCCACCACCTTGCTTCACAGTTAGGATAATCTTTTAAGGTTGATGTGCAGTGGCATTTTTTTCTTTATGGATTTCTGCCAAAAAGTCTATCTTAAAATGTTTTGTAAGGTTTCTGTCCATATAGCACTGTCCCAGAAGTTTTGAAGCAGAGACTTGAGAGTTGCAGACATGAGATCTGCAATGTTTTCTTCCATAGTGTACTTTTATTAACATAATTTTTGTTTAGTGGATGTGACCTGGTTACATTTGCAAGTTCTTGATATTTATACACATTTTTGGGCAATATTTAGTGTAGATTGAACAACCAGATCTTTTGAAATACTTTTTAGCCTTCTTTTTAGTTGTATTTATGTGTACAGTTCTTCAAATAATGCCCTCTGAAATTAATTTTGATAGATAGATAGATAGATACTTTATTGATCCCCAAGGGGAAATTCAGGATCCTAGTAGCTCAAAGACATCACACACAATACAGCATACAACGAAATAAAATAAAAAACAAGTAAACAAGTGATTGCGGCATGGTTCAAGAGTACATCTTTGTTAAGAAACACACTCTCTCAATAACCAGAGTTGGTACATATTTGAGTATAATTTTATAAGGCAGTGAGGATTGGTATCTCTACATTACTCATCTGCCATCTCATCTTAAGAATCGTAACACCTGTTTAGCTTTTGGAGAGGTCGTTGGAGGCCACAGAGTTTCATATACTTAAAAAAAAATCTATTCTGTGGCTGTTTAAGTGGTGTATTGAAATGAACAAGTGCAGTTATTTGTTGCTATTGTACATAGAGAAGACATTTCATAATCAACGCAAATATCTTTATAATTCCAGAGGGTCACAAACTTTCATGCTTTGTACATTTACAATATACATTTATAAATACTGGATATGGTTACAAATTAATGACTGTCACACAAACAGGATGCACCTGTTCTTTTAGCTGCACTTCTGCCTGTGGTTTCTTACAGTGAAACTAGCCTAAAATGACTTATGAAAGGATTATAGAATCATTATATTGATATTGTTTTTTCACAGTTTATCTGATTTAATTCCATCATTTCCAGCATTATTTTTTTATTACCTTTTAAAAATCAGACTTTTGAAAGTATCCATTGTGTTTGTTGGTATAAGACTGATTTGTACAAGTACAGGCTATTAATATCACAAAAACAGGGGCCAAGTCATAATTGCTGTTAATGTCATCATAGTTATTAGAGAGTGTTTCATAATAATGCTGACCCAGAGAGCAGACAAGTCTAAACTTTACCTATGTGCCTTACCCATGAGCCTCCAGAAAACTCACAACTTCAGAACGGGACTATGATGTGGGGAACTGGGAGCCGTGAGGGCTTAAAACCTTGGAGGTGTGGTAATACTGGTTGGAGGAAGCAAAGTTCCCCAGCATCATCACTGATTACATGAACTTGAAATGTTGTCAAGTTAGCCAAGAGGCTGAAACCATGTCAAGACAGATGGGCCTATTCTTCAATCACTTTAACTTTATACTCACTTTGATGGACCAAGACAGTAAGCCACAGTGAAAACAGGTCTCCCTGGTCAAAAATGTATTTTCATTTCTAAACAACCAAAAAAATCCAATGAGGTTAATTGAACAGAGCCAAGGAAAAAAAAAAAGTAACTAAAATAGGCTCCAAATAAGGGAACAAATAAAACTAAATGTTAACACAACAAAACAACCAAACCAAATAAGACATGTAGACAACATTTAAAGACACCTGATCAGCCTTGACAAAAACATAGGGGAGAACACAATACACTAAAGATGCAAAAAATACATTTAATGTAACATTTAATGAAAATCCAGAGTGCTGTATGTCCATACAGTATGTTCACACATGTAATGACAAAGCGACCCTTTGTGACTAGATGTGGGAGTGTCCAGAGATGTGACAAAGTTGGGAAAAGTTTAACTTTATGCAAATATTCAGTGACTTGGTGCAGCTTCTACCAATGGGAGTGAAGACAGTAGAGCACACTTGATTCGTAGCCTCCTGTGCTTGAATACAGAAGGAGCTAGGATATGAAGCCTGTGCACTTGGCAACTTTCAGCAATTAAATCTCTGCATGTGTGAACATTGCTTTTATGTGCAGCTGAGCTGAGTGGAGCAGTTGAGTCTCATCAAGACTCACCATGAAGATCCCACTCTCCTTCTTCCTGCCTTATCAGTGAGTTCTCCATTGAAACCTGTGATTCACTCCTTTATCTGTATGTATCTGTACTAAACTTAATTAATTGAATATTCAACTTGCTTCAGCAGGTGTGAAACGTTAAAGTCTTCTACCATTACAAACAACAGAGCAGAGCAGACCACATGCATTGAATAAGACAACAGGTGAACAAACCACTAGTGTAGATGAAATTTATTCACCCTGACACTATCAGAACTGGATATAGTAAATCTCTTAAAGGGAAAACACAAAAATGGTTTACTGACCACAAAATCAAATTCCTGCCATGGCCATCCCATCCCGTGACTTGAAACCCATAGAAAACCTGTGGGTGAACTGAAAAGGAGAGTCCACCAACGTATCTTGAAATTTGAAGGATCTGGATACATTCTGTATAGAGGAATGGTCACAGATCTCTTGCCATGTATTCTCCAACCTCATCAGTCTTTATAGGAGAAGACTCAGAGCTGTTATCTTGGCAAAGGGATGTAGCACAAAGTAGTATGTGTTTTGTTTGCAATTGCTTGATATCCATATCCATTTTTTGAGCAAAAGATTAAAAGGCTAAATAATAAAGAGAAATTTTCACAACCTTCTTTGCTCATATTTACCAAGGGTGCCAATATTAGTGGAGGGAACCACACACACACACACACACACACACACACACACACGTTATAAGTGAAAAGTGTATCCATTCTTGGCCATGTATATTACTACTAATATATATATATATATATATATATATATATAGTAAAAGATGTTATATTTCATCATAGTACACATTGTCCAGGCTTGAACATTAACAGCTGAAGCTGATTTCATTAACAAATCAGAAAACTTTAGTGCTTGATAGAGCTTACATGTGTGTGTTTCGGTGTGTATCTGTGAGCTGCTTCAGGCTTTGATAGTCACAGCTAGAGGGAGAAAAGATTAGAAACTACGAATTGGGACCACACAGGACAATTTGCATTTTAAAGTATCTAAATGTGGTATTTCAGGTTACATGTAAATGATCATTAACCTGGTTTATTATATTTTTACATTACTGATACACTTTGTATATAGATATGCTTCATTCAGTCTTCACTCTTAACATGTGCAGTCTCAACATAACCATGTAGTCGAATTCCACTGTATTGTGCAGTTTGAGAAGAATAGTGGAAGTTATTGTAAAATAGTGCCTATAAAATAACTATATTATGTAGACATAGATACATTTGCAAACTAAATGCAGCATAAAGAAATACGTCATAATATATTTGATCATACACATGTAATATACACAATGTAGAACATATTACATGAATCAAATCTAAATAACCTTATAAACTTATAAATTACAGTGTAATATGTAATAATAAGTGGAGTTATGTCGGTGCATAAGGTTATTATACATAATTATAATTCATTTCGAGTTTAACAATGTTTTATATTTTTAAAGCATCTGTCATTGTTACGGTCACAGGAACAGGATACATCTGCAAAGATAACCATGTTAAACCTGTTCATTAGTGTTAAAAAGATGGAATGAACTCATAAAGTGTCTTCATAATATATTTTCTACAAATGTAGTGGCATTTACCAGTTGATTTCGAAACCTGTCAACCACAAGAATGAGCTCTGTTGAATTCTAAAACTGTGATCTTTGTTGTTGCTGTATTTTTCTTCTTCTTCACCATCCTTTATACTGTGTGGGGAACAATGTGCTTATGTGTCAGATTTTGAAACCACATTTTGATACGGGCATAATTGTGCTTAATGGTATTTTTAATGGCATATGTACTTTATAGCCAGTAACTAAATTTATGTACATTACCTGAAGACATGGTTATAATGGCAACAACAGACTTTCTGGAAAATGAATACAAGCTTTTCAAGAATTTTTATTTATTTATTTGTTTAAAACATTACAATACATTATTTTAATAGTGCATCACTAGCTCTAATGAGGATGATCTTTTTTGTTAGAAAAAAAAAGTTTATTTTTAGTTTAGTTTAGTAAAATATGAATTATGTGGAATTTTTGCTCATTTTTTTAATGGGGGCCAATAATTCTGGAAGGCACTGTACAATATACAATGTTGAATCATTGATGCCATGATACTTTTGATTACTTGTGGTCCTCAGGGCTCTGTATAGATTAGTATATATATATATATATATATATATATATATATATATATTATATATATATATATATATATATATATATATATATATATATATATACATATATATATATATATATATATATATATATATATATATATATACATATATATATATATATATATATATGTATGTATATATATATATATACTTATATATATATACACCACCACATATATATATATATATATATATATATATACACACGTACATCTATATAGAACAATGTATAGGTACTTTGATAACTTTTAAAAGAAAAAAAAAACATTAATTTACACATTATAATGTTATAATGATCAATCACTGCTGTCATTGGTAAATACTTGAGCAGTAGTTAAGGGTTAAGGCTGTTTCAGTATGTGTGTGAGCTTGCCCACATCTCCTGCGCCAGCTGCAGTTGTGTGAGAGCTCCTGATTGACAGCTTTGCAACAAATGCTCAAACCCTGCAGGTGCATTCTGCTTAAATTGCAGGGATCTGATGCCACACAGTGATAGACCTGTCAGGAGTCAGTAGCCCAAACTTACACAGGACTGAACACACAGCTGAGTTTTCACCACAGAGAGAAATGGTCAGAGCTTCTTACTGTTATAAAGTAGAATCCTGCACCACTGAATCAGGTTATAAATATATAACTAGATGATAGTAAGAATGGGCATTTTGTCCTGGGCTTCTTTCCCCATTTTGTACACTAGATGACAGCAGTGAGCAGCATATTGTGGGACGTTCAGTTAGTTCTATAGCTTTTGGGCCTGATTTATCAGATTTGTTTAGTAAAGTTGTGTGTAAATGTTTGTCTAAGCCACATCGAATTAAAATTGTCTGCCCAATTTAAAAAAAAAATCCAGAAAGGCGTATATTCTTCTTACTTGCATGGATACGTTGACCGCACGTTTTTGTATGCTCTACTGGAAGGAGAAAGGGCAATATTGCACTTCAGTTTTATCTGTTTTTGCAATTCCAACACATGTTTACCATTTATGAGTGGGTACATGTACATTCCTGGTGATTAAACTCACCCTTTCACCAACTTGTTGTTTGTTACCTCCTTAGTTTCCTGCATGAATGATTTTTCAGTTTGTAAATCACACTGTGTCTTTACATTTCTGATATTCTCTTGCACTCTAGCAGGTCTTATTGCCCACATTCATAAATGAACTGTTCATGACATGTTGAAGAGGTGATTTATATGTGTACATACATAGAAAAGCGATTTTGGGTTCATTTAGACTATTTCGAGGTTAAATTAAATTAATCTAAATTCTGAACTGTAGATTAAGCTGTTTAATCCACATGTAAACACATTATGGGATGATAAGGGGTGCTGTTGTACTTTGTATCTCCATACCATTATATTATTTCTGCTTTTCAGTTTAAGTTCATGTAAGGTGCCATCAGCTATTACATCATTATACCTCCCTGACATCATGATGAAATAAATTAATAGTAAGGGAAAATAAAGTAATGAAACCATTTCTATAAACATTTCTCCATTTGCTGTATTTCATAATGCCTTTATTCCTGAGAAAATTACTTGTTCACTTCTCTCCATGAGTATGTCGTCATGATGCAAATGTGTGTTGATGTAGTATTTATGTGCAGTCGAGCTGAGTGGAGCAGTCGATTCTCATCAACTCTCACCATGAAGAGCCCTCTCTCCTTTTTCATGCTACTAATCAGCCTGTGTGTCCCCTGTGAGTTGTTCTGCCGATTAAAAAAAAGTACAGTTTCAATGCTGATATTTTAATTTTCATTTGTTCATAACCTCTCTCTACTAGGTGTGAAAGGCCAGAGTTTGGAGTCTATTCCTAGTCATGCAGTACTGAGTAATCCTGGTGGAACTGTCAGCCTCTCTTGTAAGGCTATAGGATATAATTTTGGAGATTCAGTGGATTGGGAACATCAATACTGCAAGTGGAGAAACATTCTACAGTAAAAGTCTTGAAGGAAGAATTGAAATAACAAAGGATAACAGTAAAGGCATTTCATACTTCAAGTTGTCTTACCTGACTGTAGAAGACACAGCTGTGTATTACTGTGCCCGACAACACAGTGACACAAACAGATGACAAGGATGTACAAAAAGTTCAGTTACTGAATTTGATATACGTCTGTCTTCCTGAATACAGTGGGCAGACAATGTTAAAATATAATCGCACAATATTATGGTGTAGAGGCAGGAAATAAAAATATATAAATAAACCCTGAATGCCCAAAGTACTGCTTCACACAAATAGCTTAAGAAAATTTACAGAACATTAATCCTACAATTATTACTACAGGCCTGTGTGTAGCTAATAGGCTACGGTGCCTACTGTAGGTTCTGGTACTAGACTATACCACAGTGCTGCTCTCAAATCTGATTGGTCAGAAGTTATTTCATTGTCTATACTGGCAGCTGTGACAATAGCGCCAGCTGCAAATCACAGGCTTTTATTAATGTGCACATTCTGCTATGTCATTATTTCTATAGTTCTTGAGATCACAAAAAAGTTGTCAGGACAGATTATTTTATGCTTTCCAGTTTTTCAGTGATGTGATGTGCTACCCTTTTTATTTTTTAAAGAGCAGGATGGTGATGAAGTGACTACTTTTACTACAACAAGAAATAACAGGTACAAACTTATCATTAAATGTAACTATAAACTGAAAAAAGTATAATGCAACATTTACTAAATAAAAAAATGCAGTAATTCAAGCTGCTGTGGTATAAAGGGAATAAAATACTTTAGGACTTCATCATAAAATGCATGATAAATAAGAAAAAAAAAACATGTAACGCAGACATTTTTACATAGAAAGGATGTATTGTGTCTCATAGTACCTTCGTTTCTGACACAATCCCAGTATTATGATAATCACAGGTCTCTTACCAACAGAATCACTGCCCCTGTTCACTTTCCTGATCATGATGTCATGATGCAATACAGAGTGCTGTGTGTCCATGCAGTATTTATGTGCAGCTGAGCTGAGTGGAGCAGTCGAGTCTCATCAACACTCACCATGAAAGTCCCACTCTCTTTATTCCTGCTACTAATCAGCCTCACTGAGTTCTCAGCTGAAACCTGTGATTCACTCTTTTATCTGGATATATCTGTATTAAAACTTAATTAATTGAATATTTTTCAGCAGGCAATGGCATAACGAGCCAACACCCAATGCAGGACTATCAGTGTGGGCCCCCTAAGCTGAGCGTGGTGACAGAATGTCAATATTCAATGACATAGTCTATCATACATATTTTACAGCAGCAAAGTGATCCATCAATCCATCGATCTTCTACCGTTTACTCCTTCTTCATTTTAAAAACTTTATGTAATTATAACTATAGTTTGTTTCAATAGCTTCATAGAAATACATATATATTATAATTGTTTTCTGGTACTGTGTAATATACTCGGGTAATGACATCAAAGACACACCATCATGCAGAAGTTTGATACACGTACATTCATTTTAATTGACATTCACCAGGCATCACTTCGTTGTGCGTGGGTATACTAACTTAAACACAAGTCCTGCTTACAGATGATAGAGCCTGTATCTAAGTACTTGTGAACTTCATAGGCCCCTAGAGGGCCTGGGCCCTTATGTATTTGCATTACCTGCTTACTGACTGTTACACCCTTGTCAGCAGGTGTGAAATGTTAAAGTCTTGAGTCATTACAATCTACCGTGCAGAAGAAACCTGGAGAAAGCTATGACATGCCCTGGTTTAGACAACAGGGGAACAAACCACAGGTGTGGATAGTACTTATTTGATCGGGTTGGAAACGGCCATAACTATGCAAAATCTTTTGAACAGAGAACAGAAATCACCGGAGATAAATCCAACAGCAGTGTATCTGATACTGATACACGGGCGGCTGTGGCGCAGTTGGTAGAGTGGGTTGTTCACTAATCGTAGGATTGGCGGTTTGATTCCCGGCCTGGGTGACTCGCTATATAAGTGCACATTTACCATTTACCATACTCTCCGGTGTGACAGCAGAGGAAACAGCTGTGCATTAATAGCGGAAATATGAGGAAACACTGTACAAAAACATTAGTGATGCTGTTGATTAATTTCATTCAGCTTATATGTTTAAGAAATAAAATGTCTCTTTCATTTAAATGAGGAGTCTCTGAGCAATTATATAAGCATTATATTATATATACAGTGCCTTGCGAAAGTATTCGGCCCCCTTGAACTTTTCAACCTTTTGCCACATTTCAGGCTTCAAACATAAAGATATAAAATTTACATTTTTTGTGAAGAATCACCAACAAGTGGGACACAATTGTGAAGTGGAACGAAATCTATTTGATATTTTAAACTTTTTTAGCAAATAAAAAACTGAAAAGTGGTGCATGCAAAATTATTCGGCCCCTTTACTTTCAGTGCAGCAAACTCACTCCAGAAGTTCACGAGGATCTCTGAATGATCCAATGTTGTCCTAAATGACTGATGGTGATAAATAGAATCCACCTGTGTGTAATCAAGTCTCTGTATAAATGCACCTGCTTATACATAAAACATAAAATAATAAAATATAAAATATATATATATATATATATTCACATACATTTATACATACATACATATATATATTTATATATATATATATATATATATATATATATATATATATAAATATATATATATGTATATATATATATATATTATTATTTTATGTTTTATGTTTTATGTTTTATGTATAAGCAGGTGCATTTAAATATACACATATACATACGCGTACATACATGTGCACACACACACACACACACACACACACACACACACACACACACAGATATATACATATACCTACACATATACACATAAATACATATACACACATACACATACATACATATATACATACATACTCATATGCATATACAAAAACGCATGTGTGTATTCATAATGTTTATGGCTTTTGGGAAAAAACTATTCTTGAGCCTGTTTGTCCTTGTTCTGATGCACCTGTAGCATCTCCCTGAGGGCAACAGATTAAACAGGTCAGAGCCAGGGTGAGAGCTGTCCTTAATGATAGTTTTTCCTCTGCTGAGGCAACGGGAGGTTTAGATGTCCATCAGGGAGGGGAGAGGGCAGCCAATGATCTTCTGTGCTGCCCTTATTACTCTTTGAAGCTTCTCCCTGTCTACCGCAGTGCAGCTACCGTACCATACCTTAATACAGTATGTCAGCAGGCTCTCGACGGACGAGCGGCAGAAGTTCAGCCGCAGCTAGGGGTCCAGATTGTACTTCCGGAGAACCCTCAGGAAGTGTAGCTGCTTTTGAGCCTTCTTAGTAACCGCATATAAAAGAAACCATCAAATTTCCCCTAATATAAGGAGTGTCTCTATGCAAATGTCCTTCCCTGTAATATATTTATAGAAGTGAAGACCAAGAGCTTTTACTTATTCTGCTTCAACACACACCATGATCTCTACATCCCTACTACTGCTGCTGCTGGCAGCCGTACACTGTAAGTGTTTTTACATTTGACATATAATACAGTTTTGGTTACATATAGCTTTTTGCTCTTCCAACATTAAAATAATTTTTCTTTAACAGGTGTTCACTGTGTTGAGCTGATCCAGCCTGGATCCACAGTTATAACCCCTGGTCAGTCAATGACTCTGACCTGTAAAGTGTCTGGATACTCATTAACTGATAGCAGCTACTGTACAGACTGGATACGACAACCTGCAGGAAAAGCTCTGGAGTGGGTCGGAGAGATATGTGGTAGCGGTAACACTTACTACAGTGAGAAACTGAAAAGCAGGTTTCAGGTTTCCAGAGACACGTCCAGCAGCACAGTGACATTAACAGGGCAGAACATGCAGATTGAAGACACAGCTGTGCATTACTGTGCTCGTCAACCACAGTGAGAGCCATCAACAACATCCCTGTACAAAAACACCTCATATAAAGTCCTATTAGAACTTTTCCAACCAAGTCTAAATTATAAACAAGCAAATGACCCAAGTCATTTAGGTCATTTAGGTGTCACCCAAATGACACCTAATAGGTTAAATTATTTTTATGAGTAGTTTGTATTAGATTTAAGCTGTATGCCAGCAAAACCATAATCTCTAATGTTGCTGCACGTTCTACACACAGTCAAAAGTTTTTAACCTACTTGATTTTATGTTTTATGGGGTGATTTTACCACCATAAAGTTCATTATTTTTCTTTAGCAGCTCATCCTTAAGTGTTTTATTCCTCTTCTACCACTGCAGTGTGCCCACAATTACAATGTTGTATTGATTAAAGAAAGACACATCATACATTTTATCCATTTATAATCACATTTACTGTTGTGGAGAATTCAAAAGATACATTATTCATTGTACATTTTACATTATAACAAGGGTCATTACTAGATCTTTTAAAAACAAGCTGCAGTACAATTTTGCTGTGCCCAGTAAAATGTTACTGATAAATCATTGTCTGATCTACGTACAATAGATACGTCTAAACAAAGGCTTTCCTGTTCATTAATTATTATCATTTACATGATTTCAAACATCCATCTTTTACCGCTTACTCCTTTTCAGGGTCACAGGGAACTTGGAGCCTATCCCAGGGAGCATGGGGAACAAGGCAGGGTACACCCTGGACAGCGTGCCAGTCCATCACAGGGCACAATCACATACACACTCACACACCCATTCATACCATTTACATAATTTGAATTATGTAAAACATGAAGGCTGATT
This sequence comes from Ameiurus melas, assembly GCA_012411365.1. Taxonomy (NCBI): domain Eukaryota; kingdom Metazoa; phylum Chordata; class Actinopteri; order Siluriformes; family Ictaluridae; genus Ameiurus; species Ameiurus melas. The sequence continues at coordinate 18,031,878 of CM022753.1, forward strand.
GTAACGTCATCTGAAGTATTCATCAAAATACATCACAATATTCTGCACATCCTCTTTGATCATATGCCCCGCACTCTCACGCTCCTCCCTTTACTTAATACATAATAGGACATTGTAGCTGAGGAGAGGTAACTACCAGACTACACTTATGGCTGTGTTAATGAGTAGTATATGAAGTTGTATTTAGTTGAATAATGCCATCCCATTTTCCACATCTAATTTATATGGCACAGATTTGATTGACAACGATAACTTGTTAACTGCTGAAAGAATGCTTGCTTATCTCTTCTAATTTGGCATTCTGCCACAAGCAATGTGATTTAGTCATCATCAGTGAAAGCTTTTTGTACTGATCTTAGATTGCTCAGGTCCAAGAGGTGTGTGTGATTAGTGATGGGGCTAAACTCTGCAGGACAGTGCAGTGGCCCTCCAGGAATCTGAATTACCCATCTCTGGTTTAGAAGCTAATTTTGGTTTCAGTGGTCTCTTCCAGTATATTGTCTGCTTTTTACACAAACAAAACATAATGAAGTTGTTTTTAGGACTCTGATGGACTAGGATTGGAGAGGGTGGATTTTAAATGTAATGAAAATGTGTTATGGGATTCCAGGTGGTGGGTGGAGACTCCTTCCACAAATGTTAAATAAATATAACCTTACAGAAAATGTCACAGTGTCAACAATTACACACATATTTAAAATCCATTGTGGATTTAAATGGAGCATTGCCGATCAAGTTTCTGCACAAGTTGTTACAACAGAAACAATACTGCATTTGAATGAGCTGATTAATAAAAAACCTAAAATGATCAAATCAAAACTGAGGATTCAGTGCAGTGGTATGACGTCATTCAACTGTGTGAGTCTTTATTTTATTGAAACTATTAGCTGGTATTTTTTTCTTATTTAAAAAAACAAAACAAAACAAAACACATGTTCTCCATAAGTGTTTCATTCTCCTCCCATCATCACCAGATATGCAAATACAAGCATCAGGGTTGTAAATCCCTCTATTTATGAGATGTTATGTATTCTGTTAAACTTTGGAGAACAGAGAAGACCCCAGTACAAACAACACACACAATGTTCTCTACATCTCTTCTGCTCCTGCTGGCAGCTGCCTCCTGTGAGTGCTTTATTAAATTCATTCATTTAATACAATAATAATAATTGTGCAGTATATATTGTGTGAGATATCACCATGTGTTTTCCTACACAGATGTGCATGGTGAGGAACTGACTCAGCCTGCTTCCATGACAGTCCAGCCAGGCAAGAGTCTCTCCATCAACTGCAAGGTTTCATATTCAGTTACCAGCTATACTACAGCTTGGATCCGACAACCTGCAGGAAAAGCTCTGGAATGGATTGGATACATTAATAGTGGTGGGAGTACAGCTTACAGTGACAAACTGAAAAATAAGTTCAGCATCTCCAGAGACACTGCTACTAACACAATAACAATTGGAGGACAGAATCTGCAAACTGAAGACACAGCTGTGTATTACTGCGCAAGATACACAGTGACACAGAATAGTGGATTCTCCTTACAAAAACTTTGAGACATGTTAGAGACATCCTCTCAGTGTGACTAATAAACCATCTCAGTCAAACTTTTACTTTCTTCCACTCGAATGAAGTTGTAATTGCTTGTCATTTTTAAACAGTCATTTTTAAATCAAATAAACATTCTTCAAAGACCATTGAATCATTATTATTATTTAAATTGTATAGAATATTTAATAATCTATTGTAATAGGTTTAATCAGGGGACTCAAAAATAATACACTTGTTTCCAGCAGTGTGTTGTGTTTAACACACAGTCTGTTCTTATAATTTGAGGTGCAATATTTGAAACAACTGAAGGAGGCAGCAGAACTCAATAAATAAATAAAATGAATAGGCATCCCAGTCCCAATACACACCTCTAGTCTCAACCAGATTTCCTGCAAGATTTCCAAAATTAATCCTCCTATTTGTATTAGTATCTGTTCAGATCACATTATCTGTTCATTACAGATAATGTATTCACATCCCTACATCCCTACTCCTCACACAAAACTTATCAACATTGTTACATGATTTTTCTTTATTTTCATTATTAAAGCCATTCATGTTGAGCATCTATTACATAAATCCCTGTTCAAATTGTATAGAAAATAAACCACATTAGAGCGAGCATCTCTCTTTAAACCTTGCAGCTGGAACTACTGTCAGAGCCGCTGTTATAGAAATGTAATTAATACCGTCTGACCACAGCACTTACTACTTTATTAAGAAATGTTCATTTTGGATGATTGTTCAACTATTTACTTGTATTTTTTTATGCTTATTTAGTGTCCATTGCATTTTCACAAAATGAAAATGTTAGGGTTTAATCACTTGAGCACTTGAGGAGGAATGCTGCCTATGACCCCAAGAACACCATCCCCACCGTCAAACATGGAGTATTTGATCCCCTGCTGATTTTGTACGTTTGCCCACTGACAAAGAAATCATCAGTCTATAATTAATCTTGAGTGAGAACCTCCTTCCCTCAGCCAGGGCATTGAAAATGGGTCATGGATGGGTATTCCAGCATGACAATGACCCAAAACACACGGCCAAGGCAACAAAGGAGTGGCTCAAGAAGAAGCACATTAAGGTCCAAGAGTGGCCTAGCAAGTCTCCAGACCTTAATCCCATAGAAAATCTGTGGAGGGAGCTGAAGGTTCGAGTTGCCAAACGTCAGCCTTGAAACCTTAATGACTTGGAGAAGATCTGCAAAGAGGAGTGGGACAAAATCCCTCCTGAAATGTGTGCAAACCTGGTGGCCAACTGCAAGAAACGTCTGACCTCTGTGATTGCCAACAAGGGTTTTGCCACCAAGTACTAAGTCATGTTTTGCAGTTGGGTCAAATACATATTTCCCTCATTAAAATGCAAATCAATTCATAAAATTTTTGACATGCGATTTTTTTTGTTGTTTTTCTGTCTCTCACTGTTCAAATAAATCCACCATTAAAATTATAGACTGATCATTTCTTTGTCAGTGGGCAAATGTACAAAATCCGCAGGGGATCAAATACTTTTTTCCCTCACTGTAAATATAGATATAAATATACATTTTGTAGATTGCTGGATATGTGATATGATAATTATAAGAAAAATCAAGAGTAGCAGTCTTTTTATCTTTCTTATCTGTACATGGTTTCCATGGGCCCTTTGGAGTCTCCAAAAGGTTTTGGTAGAACAACAAATGGACATACCCTTATAAACCACATGTAAAATATTAATTTTATTTGGTATTGTTATCCAGTTTCAACTTGGACTAGGAAAGGCTTCAGGCTGTGTTCTCTGTGTATTCCAACTAATAGTTCTCAGCTCCCTTTTGTTTCAGTGTGTTCAAACCTCTATTACTCAGTAACAGTACTTTCTGTGATTCTGACTCATGGAGACAAAACTTCAGAGTGTCCTCATTCACAAGAAACAAAAACCATGCATGTACTCCAAATGGTTCCAAAACAGCTTTCATTTAGTTTTAGGTATGCCTTGGATAGTTAATACTGTACGCAGTTAATACATTTTTAATAATATGTCAATCCATTCCAAAGCTTTTGTGCAGGTTGTTGAATCTGAGCTGTGTAAAATAGACGTTGGTATAGAAGCTTCACACACTCAGCTCAGTACAAAACACTTATCTGCAAGAAGAGTTACAAAATGTAAATGTTTTTTACAAATAGAGGGCAGTAGATCACTTCTACTGAGGTCAAACTCAAGAAGAAGCAAATGAAATGAGAATATGCACAAGTATTATCTTTCAGAACTAGGAGCAGAGGCATCCTCTAAATAACAACAGTAATATCACACCCAAATATATCAAGAAGAAGAAGAAGAGAAGAGTTTCAATGTTGAACTGCTTAATTATTTTAGATATTTGTTATCGGGTCACTAGATTTACAATTATGTTTTATAATTTAAAAAACCTAATCTAGAATCTTATCAATTGATTATTTCTAAGTCTCTAAAGGGCAGACTATGCAAAAATGAAAATGATTTGACTCTGTCATTTTCTATTGCACAGTTTGATTATAATATTAAATGTTGTTTAACAGTTTTAATGACACCAATAAATAGGTTTTAACTACATGCTGTTCTGAAAACACTGAAATAGTTCACTGTGTGAGAGAGGCAAACATGGAAGCAGTTATTCACAGCAGTTTTTTTATCACCCTCTTTTCTATATCTATAAAATTAAACTTAAATATTTTCACATTAACATTTACATTAACAACGTTTAGTAAATAATGTACTATATTACAGTATTCCACAATCTACTACTGTTTACTGTTGTAAATTCTAAAGTATATTACAGTATGCTGTAGGATATTATTAACACAGTGTAGTAAATACTATAATGTAATACATTACACTATAATTTACTACAGTTTAACACAGTAAATACTAAAATATATTACAGTATTTTTTCATGTAGGGGTAAATGCAATATTCTCCTTTATGATTTCTTTGGTAGAGAGCAGAATTCATCTTTCCCTCATAAATTGCCCAGGTCCTGAAGCAGCAAAGCATCACACTTCCATCACCATGCTTGACTGTAAACATGATGTCTTTTTTGTGGAATTGTGTGTTTGTTTTACACCAGATGTAACTGGACCCCAGTATCTAAACAGTTGTGGTTTTCACCTTGCCACTTTTCCATGGATGCCATTTTCCCTAGTGTCTTTCTGATAGTGGAGCCATGAACAGTGACTTTTATTGATGCAAGAGAGGCCTGTAATTCCTTTGATGTTGTCCTTCTCTCTTTTGTGACTTCCTGGATGAGTAGTTGCATTGCTCTTGGAGGAATTTTGGAAGGTCGGCCGCTTCTGGGAAGGTTCACTACTGTGCAGAGTTTTTTCCGCCAGGTGTTAAGATAATGGCTCTCACTGTGGTTCTTTAGAGTCCCAGACCCTTTGAAAAACCTTTGTAACTCTTCCCAAACTAATGTTTCATGATCATTTCTGGAATTTCTTTTGAACATTGTCATAAAGTGTTACCAAGTTCATGCTGTTGAAAAAGTTCTATTTAAGTATTGATTTGATTGAACAGGTTTTGCAGTAATCAGGCCTGGTTGTGTCTAGTCCAGCTGAACTCCATTATGAAAACAGTTTCTTAGATTTAGGGAATTAGTAACTACAGGGGCAAATACATTTTTACACAGGCCCAGTTGGTATTGGATAACTTTTTTTGCGTCAACTAATAATATTATCATTTTAAAACTGTATTTTGCATTTATTCAGGGTTTTTTTTTAAATCTTAGATATTGTTTTAATTCTGAAGAAATTTAGTCTGAGATATACACAAAAACATAAGAAATCAGTACTTTTTCAAATCAATACTTTTTCACAACACTGTATTTATTTGTTTATTTATTCAAATATAAAATACTCAAACTAACACACACTATTCATATTATTAGTAATTATAACAAATAATTACATTTACCACATTAATTTGATATTAAATACAGAGCCAAAATGTGATGTAACTGTGATTAACAGCTGCAGAGCTGCACTCAACACTGCTTCTCTGTAATATTTATGCAAATCTCCACCTCCTCTTGTAATATTAGCACCGTGCTTATCTAAAGAGGAAGCGGTTCTCATTAGTCCTCCTTCAACACAAACATGTTTGCTTCAGCTCCACTGCTGCTACTGGCTCTCGCCCCCTGTGAGTGTTTGGAGTTAAACTTTTTTACTTCATCTGATCCTTTCAGTTCCACATGTGAACCTTTTCTTTTTCTCTTTTCACAGATGTGTTCTGTGCTACTGAGCTCATCCAGCCAGACTCAGTGGTTATAAAGCCAGGAGAGACTTTAACCATCACCTGTAGAGTGTCTGGAGCTTCTATCACTGATAGCAGCAGCCACTATGGAACAGCTTGGATTCGACAACCTACAGGAAAAGCTTTAGAATGGATCAACAGCATTTATTATAATGGGGATATTTATAAGAAAGATTCACTTAAAGACAAGTTTGTTGTCTCTCGAGACACTTCCAGTAACACTCTGACCTTACAGCATCTGATTTTAACCAAGAAAATAGAGAACAAAAGAACAGACTATGGAAATGTGTAGGGAGAGTTGTATTAGCATGTGTGTGTGTGTGTGTGTGTGTGTGTGTGTGTGTGTGTGTGTGTGTGTGTGGCTGTCCTGCCTCCATTGACACGCTTCCCTCTTTGACCATTATCTTCAAGGACCTAGCCTCTAACAAAGTGAACGGTTGTTGTGGATGCAAAATTTTGTTGTGTAGCAAAATTACGAGTTAACAAGTGCAATGTTATACATAACATCAGTCACAAGGAAAAGTACTCTTATGGCTGAGAGTACACATTATTCATGTAAAACATTTAGTGTACACTACATAACCAGAATCAGAAGAAATAAAAGTTTCTAAATGGATGACACAGTTACTCTATCATTCAAGTGAGCCTCCTATTCGAACAGTAACCTTCCGGAAGTGGAAGTCTATCGATCAGACAGCCTTCTCCAATTCTGTGGTTTCCACCCTAAGCGATCTTCATCCCTCATCACTGGAGGGCACTTTTGCTCCTCTAAAGTCACGTAAGGTCACATTCACCCGCTTTGCTCCCTGGTATAATGACAATCTGCGCTCTAGAAAGGTTGAATGTCGGAAAATGGACCGAAAATGGCGCCTTACCGGACTGAGTGTCTACTATCAAGCGTGGAAGGACCTGCTGGGGGATTATCGTGCACTACTGTAGACTGAAAGATCCTCTTACTTCTCTGTTGCTATTGCAAATAATCAAAATAATCCCAGACACTTGTTCCAAACCATAAATAGATTGCTTCAAGTAAACGCTGTTACCACTTTGCCTGTTTCTCAGCAGCTCTGTGATTCCTTTCTACAGTTTTTTAATTCTAAGATTGTCAATGTTCGTAAAGAAATTTCTGTTAACCCTGACTGTGCCACCATACTCCTTCGTCCATCTGGGTTCACTGGTGTTTCTTTTACTCATTTTTCATTACTTGACTCTGAGGCTCTCACAAGGGAGGTATCCAGCATGAAATCAACCACTTGCCTGCTGGATCCAATTCCTATGATTCTGTTTAAATCGTTCTTCACTGTGTGGTGCCCTGCTATCCTCAGCATTATAAATGAATCACTGGAGACTGGGGTCGTTCCAGCAGTACTGAAGACTGCTGCTGTTACACCTGTCCCTAAGAGAGAAAATGTTTCTGTGGATGATTTAAAAAAAAATTTCGCCCCATTTAAAATCTTCCATTTTTGGCAAAAATACTTGAGCGTGTTGTCGCGTCTCAACTCTGTTCTCATCTGACAACCAATAACCTCTTTGAACCACTTCAATCAGGTTTTCGTAAATTTCATAGCACTGAAACTGCGTTGGTCAAAGTTACAAATGACCTGTTGATGGCCTCTGATTCTGGAGCTACCTCACTTCTTATTCTTCTTGACCTTAGAGCCGCCTTCGATACTGTGGATCATGGTCTTTTACTTACCCGTTCCCAGTTTATTTCTACGTGTGGCTTTAGATCTGACTCTTGCTCGGTGCTCACTGGTGTTCCTCAGGGTTCAATTCTAGGCCCTCTACTGTTCAATATTTATCTATCTCCACTTGGGCATCTGCTGCAAACACTTGGCCTCCATTATCACTTTTATGCTGACGATACCCATATCTACATTCACTCAAGATCTGGTGAAAGCATTGATGTCTGTTCTCTTTCTGGCTGTATTTCTGAGAAAAAAACATGGATGAATAATAACTTTCAGTGCCTGAACAGCGGGAAAACTGAGGTCATGCTTATAGGTTCCCGTCATCAGATTCACAAAGCGGCTCCACTTTCTCTATCTGTTGATGGCTCTGTTCTAGAGTTCCGAAGTATGATGAGGAACCTTGGTGTAATTTTTGACACCAGCCTCACTTTTGATTTTTTTGTTTAGAACACTGTGAAGGCTTCCTTTTTCCACCTCAGAAATATAGCCAGATTAAGACCAATGCTAAACTTATCTGTCGCAGAAAAGCTGATCAACTCATTCGTTGTCACGCGGTTGGATTACTGCAATGCCGTTTTAGCTGGAGTTTCTAAAACTGCTATTAACAAATTGCAGTATGTTCAGAACTCTGCCGCCTGGATCCTGACGGGAAGCAGGAGATATGACCATATCACTACTGTTTTGAAGTCCTTACACTGGCTCCCGGTCAGGTTCCGTGTTGATTTCAAGACCATCATGTTGGCATACAATACATTACATGGATTGGCTCCACAATACTTAACTCACTTATTAATCCCTTACACCCCACATAGCAGACTGCGCTCCTCACAGGGTAATCTACTAACGGTTCCACTAACCCACCTTAAATCTATGGGTGACAGGGCTTTTTCTGTCTACGCTCCATCACTTTGGAACTCTCTTCCCCCTGAACTCAGGGAAGCTCAGTCCTTTGGCATTTTTAAAGCTCTTCTAAGGACACACTTTTTTAGACTCGCATTTGATTCCTGATATCTTTTTGATTGTTTTATATTTGTTTTTTATTACGGTTGTTGTATTAGTTTTGATTAACTTTTATTCATTCTGTGATTTGTGTTTTTATGTACAGTGCTTTGAGAAGCTACTTTAAAGGCGCTTTATAAAATAAAGTTTATTATTATTATTATTATTATTATTATTATTATTATTATTATTATTATTATTATTATTATTATTATTATGCACCTTTACATGAGTAATATGTGATCACATATGAAAAACCTGCGAGATTACATTTCAACATGTTATGCTCTGAAATGATACATGAGAATTCAAGTAAACACATGTGAGATCATGTGAATAATATGATCACCTGTTAAAAATAAACATGATCCAGGGGGAAAAAAGAATCATTTGAAATAAATCACATGTAAAATAAATAAATAAATAAATAAAAACACACTCCATGTGAAACAAATATTATAAAAATGAATCAATTGTTCATTAAATAAGTAATGTTCTTCCAAAAGAAAAAGTTTCTACTTAGAACATTTTGTTGTAGGGTTCTACACAGAACCTTTTAATCATCCACTCATCTATACACTGAGCAGTTTGTGGTTGTGGATTTAATACATCCATAGTGGTCATGGACACTCCCTATTCAAATAGAGTCGGGTATAAACAGCATGTTCTTGGCGATTCAGGTTTCCAGTGAGCTCTGTGATAGATAACACTCCCATACACTTTAAATCTGGGTGAAGCAGAACTCAGAGAAGGATGATTTTAGGACATTGCATTTTATTTCTTCTCATTTCATGTAAGTTTCAGACTTTCTCATGTTATGATTACTAGGAAAACGAACCATTCTGTCCCGATAAGCATTATAACATAACATTACCTGGTTATACTCTTCTCTTCCAGATTCTTATGGACAGTCCCTGACCTCCTCTGCTTCTGTGGTGAAGAGACCTGGAGAGTCAGTCACTCTGTCCTGTACTGTCTCCGGATTCTCAATGGGCAGCTACTGGATGCACTGGATCCGTCAGAAACCAGGAAGAGGACTGGAGTGGATCGGATACATTTATCGTGGCAGTAGCACAACATTTGCTCAGTCTCTGCAGGGCCAGTTCTCCATCACTAAAGACACCAATAAAAACATGCTGTACCTAGAAGTGAAGAGTCTGAAAGCTGAAGACACGGCTGTTTATTACTGTGCACGAGACTCACACTGACACAACAGACTCCAGAGCTGTACAAAAACTTACACAAGCACATCCTCATGAGCTGTAAATATTCCCTCAGCAGGAAACTGAACTACAGAGACATTTATTTTAAACATCTTTACATTCAGCACTCAGATTTTACTTTTTCATTGCAAACATAAGTGCAAACTCAAGCTTTTTCTGATTAATAATAATCCCATGGAATTAATGATGAACGAACGCACTACAGAATTTAATCATGGATTATAATCATCTGGAAATGAAAGGACAAAGTGTAAATACATTGTTAATACATTTGTGAACATTTAGACAAATACAAGACCAGGGAGACTCGAGGCAAATAAGCTCTAGGACAAGATTGATGTTATTTCAATTCATGTTTTTTTCCCCTCTCATTATTCCTTATTCCTTATTATTTCCACACTCTAATTTTTATTATTTTGTAATATTTTTTAACACTAATTAATGTATGTACTCACTTGTTTTGAAGAAGGATTCATTAAACTATGAAATCTATTAGTTGAAGGGTGTTTATGCAAATTCATACAGTGATAAAAATCAGTCTCTTACTCACCCAAAGCTCATTTCACACAACATACATGGTACCTGACACTTCTTTATATGTCTTCACTGAGAATATATTGCTTATATTTGATTGTTATGTTTTATCTTCGAGGTGTGAGCAGTGATGAGATCAGAGTGGACCAGTTTTCTGCTGTGGTAAAGAGACCTGGAGAACATGTGAAGATATCTTGTAAGATACATGGCTTTGGTATGACTGATCACTACATGCACTGGATACGACAGAAACCAGGGAAAGCTCTAGAATGGATTAGATATGTGAACTCGGATACAACTGATGCACCCACATATGCAAACTCCATGAAAGGACAATTTCTCATTTCTGAAGACGTCCCTGCAAGCACACAGTCCTTTGAGGCCAAGAGTCTGAGGACAGAGGACACTGCAGTTTATTACTGCACCTCAAGCCATTGCGACTGGAGCTGAGGAAGCAGCTGTACAAAAACCAGACACATTTTGTAACTGAACTAACTGAAGCTGCTTCAATTGTAATTCATGGACAGGATAACACCATCTGTATCTGTTTCCTGCTCCAAATATGCTTTTGTGTCTGGATTTTTCCCTAAAGTAGGAATGACCTAAACTAGAACTTTTTTATTTATTTATATGAACCCTTAATATGCTTAATATTTTTTTTTGGCACAATCACATTAAAATATTTGCTTTTGACATCAAAATCACAGTTGTCATGGCAACCAGAAGCACCGATAATACAACAAAGAAATCTTATTCACGTCACTGCTAGGAGACGCTAACTGATGTCCAGTGCTAAGCTATAGTATGTAAGTAATAAAAAACTGTTCATATACCACAATTTGCCAACACTAATAATGCTTTCTCTATTAAAGAACGACACGGCATACTTTTATTATCCATTTTTTGTTAGGTTCAGGGTTGTGAAATGTCTGTGAAACATCACCACTTACATCGTAGCAGCTATAAACAGTTGTTCCCTCACTAGCCTTTCAGTTTTTTTTTCTCTCTCTCTTGAAGTTAGTTAGTTGGCAGGAATTGGCAAAATGGAGTAAAAGAAAAATTATATACATATTATAGCATACAGCATTATTTTAGCAGTAGTGATTGGACAAACTAAAGTCTTTCAACGAGTATTATTATGGAAATATGGTGAATGTGTATCTGTGCTTTGTGTGTGTGTGTTGTGTGTGTGTGTGTGTGTGTGTGTGTGTGTGTTTTGATAAAAGGGTCCTTGCACACGTATTTTTCTCCCTCACTCCACAACAATACAAATGCAAGTGCCAGTGTTGTTTTTTTCCTTCTAAGGAAGTCTTCCAACATATCTATCATGTCAGGATTGTTATAAATGTGTTCTCCAAGGGGCCATGTATCGTTAAATCTTGGGTGAGAACCTCCTTCCCTCAGCCAGGGCATTGAAAATTAAAAAGTAATTACTAAGTCATTACCAAATACTAAGTCATGTTTTGCAGAGGGGTCAAATACATATTTCCCTCATTAAAATGCAAATCAATTTCTAAAATTTTTGACATGCGTTTTTTTTTTTTTGTTTTTTTTTTTGTTATTCTGTTTCTCACTGTTCAAATAAACCTACCATTAAAATTATAGACTGATCATTTCTTTGTCAGTGGGCAAACGTACAAAATCAGCAGGGGATCAAATACTTCTTTCCCTCACTGTATTTAATTCTGTTGCACCCTTTGTGAAAGCCTAAACACTGTCATGCGAATCAAATGGTTTAAAGGACTAATATGGTAATATTGTTTGGGAAAAAGCACCAACTTAGTTTGCTAGAAAACATCACAATCAAGTCCAAACAAAAACACACACAGAAGTGGACAGGAGAGGAAAAAAACAGTCCCACACACACACACACGCACACACACACATACAAACACACACACACACACATACACACACACACACACACACACACACACACACACACACACACACACACACACACACACCTCTAGTATGAATGCTAACCTCCCCTAACCCTCATTTTGGCCTTTATTAAGGCCTCTAGCACGGATAATAAATATCAAACTAAATTTGGTATCTAGGCCTTGCTGTAAGATTCTCTATATGTATAATTCCCTTTATTATTGATGTATAAATAATAGAAGCTAGTGAATAGATTTCTGTAATGGAAAAGCAGATTTGTTCTAATAAAAAGCCACACATTCATCCATCCATCCATCCATCCATCCATCTTCTACTGCTTCCTCCTTTTCAGGGTCACGGGGAACCTGGAGCCTATCCCAGGGAGCATCGGGCAGAAGGCAGGGTACACCCTAGACAGGGGGCCAATCCACCACATATTCACCAGAAGATAATAAATTTAAATATGTTCTTCCCCCATCATCACCAGATAAGTAAATACAAGTGTCAGGGCTGGATATCACACTATTTATGAGATGTGATGGTCTCTGTTAAACTTTGGAGAAGACCCAAGTACAAACAACACATACCATGTTCTCTACATCTGCTTCCTGTGATTGCTTTATCAAATTCATTAATTTACTACAATAAATATGCAGCATATATTGTGTTAGATATCACCATGTATTTTCTTACACAGATGTGCATGGTGAGGAACTGACTCATCCTGCTTCCATGACAGTTCAACTAGGCCAGTATCTCTCCATCCACTGCAAGGTTTCATATTCAGTTACAAGTTATCTTTCATGTATCAAGGTCAAGGCAGAAGCAAGTGCAGATTATAACGTTTATTTAAACAATCAAAAAAGAAAACAAAGACACTAAGATGACTAGACAAAATACTGTGGCATGAAAGAAAACACGGGAACATAGAACACGGAAGTCTAAGACAAGGAAAGACAAGGAAACAGTGCAGACAATGACTATATACACACGAGTGCTCATTAAAAAAACCTAAATCAGGTGCAGGTGGTCATGTGACAGGTATTGCAGTGCAATGATGTTAACTGGAGTCCAGAGATTCATGATACGTGACATTATCATAAAGCTTGGATCCACCAACCTTCAGGTAAAACCTTGGAATGGATCAACAGCATTGATTATGATGGGGATACTTATAAGGAAGATTAACTTAAAGTGTATTACTGCACTCGTGATCTACACTGACACGACAAACTGCAGCGCTGAACAAAAACATCATCTTCATCACAATTCAGTTATTTAAATAATAACTACATTTAACTGAGCAAATAATCCCCAAATTATAAACACTTCAGTATAGACACCAAGATCATTATTTATTAATACAAAATATGTTATTATATATTTTTTAACTGTTTGAAATTAAATGCGGTTGAATTTCCAGCTAACATATACCACTTGCTTTACATGTTTGAAAGCTCTTTGTTTATCACTTCATATATTTAATTCAAATGCTACTTAAAATAATTGGTAATAAATATTAATTGATTACTCAGATTCACAAAAAATATCTGTTGTTTAACCTAGAGAGAACTACTATCTGAGGACAAAGGAAACTTGGAGAACGAACACTCAATCTTTCTCCAACAGAATTAGCATCCACACCTGAGATAGCACATCATGCTGAGTGGAGCCTAGAAGAACTCACTTCCTCTCTCCCCCACACCCTTCTCTTTCTCTGTATTGAGATCACTTTAAACACACCCAAGGTCTAAATGCATTGTATAACATGTTTTAATGTGAATAAGATGTGAACTATACATCTTTACTGTATTATACAAAAGGTCTCAGTGCAACTGGAAAATATGGTCTCATTCCCTCAACAGCAGTTTAAATAAAATGGTACATGCAGTTAAAGGCATACCCTCCCAAGGTCCCTCACTCAAATTACCTCCTGTATGTAAATAAGGTACATCCTCCTACAAACATCAAATTATAATCACAAACAACACCATTTGGTGGACCCACAGAGTATCTGGGTATTTAGGGGAGACCTGCCCAAAGATTCGGAGAATCTGTAGACAGATTTCCCACACGATCACTGTGTGTAGTTTTTCTCTAAAAGTTATGTAAGTATTCTCTCTCTTATGTTGTGTTATTATGTTTTGGATTTGATTGGAATGTAATGTTGCATGTAATTATTTCTTATTATTATCAATAGTAGTGTTGGATTTGGATGTTTTCATACCTGGTTAAATAAATTATTAGACTGGATTATATTCTGAATTATTCTGAATGTATTGTCTCTAGTAAATTATATTCCTTGTTACAGCAAATCTGCGACCAGGTTAGTACAGGCTAACAGTTTGGCATTAAGATAAGTGTACTTAGTGTGTACAGGCTCAATAGGAAACATCAAGTTGATCGACCGTGTCTAAATAGGAGGAAGTCTAAACCTCTGGTTATTGTTATCTTTCTCTAGTTTATTTGTACATAGGAAACTATGGCATGATTATATAAATAAAATTTAACTTAGATATTATTGGTCTATCTGTGTATATTTTAGTCGTCATGACCTCTGACTAGAGATAACATTTTTATAACTAAGTGTTACTATCTAATGGGACTAATACAGTACTATTTAGGAAAGGGCAAGCACGGGGCGGTCGTCTAAATAGTATTAGTCAATTACCTCTGGCTAATGACCAAGACTGGCGAGTTTGTGACCATGTGATCCGCGCACATGGCTGGTACGAGACTCGACACAGAATCCGAATGACTGAGCACAATATAAATTATCGAATAAATTAGATTTATTCAAGTATAGAAGATTAAAAGTATAAAAATATGAATAACTAAGTACTGAATACAACATTGGGGATTTTACAATTGGAGTCAGATTTAATTTATGAGAATCAAGCAGAATTGGAATGACAAATTTAAATATATTCAAATCGCTTCAAAAACACAGGAACACGTGGGAATCCTTCTACCACGTCATAGGATACTCTCGTTGGGCAAGTGAGTAGACCCCTACAGGTTAAACAATAAACAGAAATTTTCACAGCCTTCTTTGCTCATATTTACCAAGGGTGCCAATATATATATTGGGCACTATACGCACACACACACAGGAGTTCGTCCGTCGAGTTCGTCGAAGATGAAGTTTCCATTTCCAGTTTGGAGAACACAAACTGGACCTCGACTTGCTCGTGAATTGGATTAAAGTGAGGAAGACTTGCGCAGCATTGGCCTCACTCTCACTTCCCGGTGAGATCCAGTGACAAGACTGAATCAAGACGACTGAAGATGGCCCCCGGGTGCAGTGATTCATAGACCCATTCATATACTATGGACACTTTGGAAAAGCCAATCTGCCTACCATGCATGTTTTTGGACTGGGGGAGGAACACACACACACATACAAAATAAGTGAAAACTATGTACATTCTTGGTATGTTAATATATATTAAAATGTGTAATGTTTGATCATATTACACATTGTTCAGGCTTGAACCTTAACAAATTAGAAAACTTTAATGCTTGATAGAGCTTACATGTGTGTGTTTCGGTGTGTATCTGTGTGCTGCTTCAGGCTTTGATAGTCACAGCTAGAGGGAGAAAAGATTAGAAACTACGAATTGGGACCACACAGGACAATTTGCATTTCAAAGTATCTAAATGTGGTATTTCAGGTTACATGTAAATGATCATTAACCTTGTTTATTATATTATTACATTACTGATACACTTTGTATATAGATATGCTTCATTCAGTCTTCACTCTTAACATGTGCAGTCTCAACATGACCATGTAGTTGAATTCCACTGTATTGTGCAGTTTGAGAAGAATAGTGGAAGTTATTGTAAAATAGTGCCTATAAAATAACTATATTATGTAGACATAGATACATTTGCAAACTAAATGCAGCATAAAGAAATACGTCATAATATTTGATCATACACATGTTATAGACACAATGTAGAAAATATTACAGTAATCAAATCTAAATAACCTTATAAACTTATAAATTACAGTGTAATATGTAATAATAAGTGGAGTTATGTCGGTGCATAAGGTTATTATACATAATTATAATTCATTTCGAGTTTAACAATGTTTTATATTTTTAAAGCATCTGTCATTGTTACGGTCACAGAAACAGGATACATCTGCAAAGATAACCATGTTAAACCTGTTCATTAGTGTTAAAAAGATGGAATGAACTCATAATGTGTCTTCCTAATATATTTTCTACAAATGTAGTGGCATTTACCAGTTGATTTCGAAACCTGTCAACCACAAGAATGAGCTCTGTTGAATTCTAAAACTGTGATCGTTGTTGTTGCTGTATTTTTCTTCTTCTTCACCATCCTTTATACTGTGTGGGGAACAATGTGCGTATGGGTCAGATTTTGAAACCACATTTTGATACGGGCATAATTGTTCTTAATGGTATTTTTAATGGCATACGTACTTTATAGCCAGTAACTAAATTTATGTACATTACCTGAAGACATGGTTATAATGGCAACAACAGACTTTCTGGAAAATGAATACTTTCAAGAATTTTTATTTATTTATTTGTTTAAAAGATTACAATACATTATTTTAATAGTGCATCAATAGCTCTAATGAGGATGATTCTTTTTTGTTAGAAAATTTTTTTTACTTTAGTAAAATATGAATTATGTGGAATTTTTTCTCATTTTATAATGGGGCAAATAATTCTGTACAGTACGCAGTGTTGAAATATTGATGCTATAATGCTTTTGATTACTTGTGGTCCTCAGGGCTCTTGTGAAGATTTGTGTTTTCTTGTTTGATAATTCAATGTATAGATACTCTGATAACTTAAAAAACAAAAAAAAAACAAAACAAACAAACAAACAAAAAACATTAATTTACACATTATAGTGTTATAATGATCAATCACTGCTACCATTGGTAAATAATTGAGTAGTAGTTAGAGGTTAAGGCTGTTTCAGTATGTGTGTGAGCTTGCCCACATCTCCTGAGCCCAGCTGCAGTTGTGTGAGAGCTCCTGATTGACAGCTTTGCAACAAATGCTCAAACCCTGCAACTGCATTCTGCTTAAATTGCAGGGATCTGATGCCACACAGTGATAGACCTGTCAGGAGTCAGTAACCCAAACTTACACAGGACTGAACACACAGCTGAGTTTTCACCACAGAGAGAAATGGTAAGAGCTTCTTACAGTTGTAAAGTAGAATCCTACACCACTGAATCAGGTTATAAATATATAACTAGAGGATAGTAAGAATGGGCATTTTGTCCTGGGCTTCGTTCCCCATTTATACACTAGATGGCAGCAGTGAGCAGCAGATTGTGGGACGTTCAGTTAGTTCTATAGCTTTTGGGCCTGATTTATCAGATTTATTTAGTAAAGTTGTGTGTAAATGTTTGTCTAAGCCAAATCGAACTAAAATTGTCTGCCCAATTAAAAAAAAAAATCCAGAAAGGCGTATATTCTTCGTACTTGCATGGATACATTGACCGCACATTTCTGTATGCTCTACTGGAAGGAGAAAGGGCAATACTGCACTTCAGTTTTATCTGTTTTTGCAAGTCCAACACATGTTTACCATTTATGAGTGGGTACATTTACATTCCCGGTGATTAAACTCTACCTTTCACCAACTTGTTGTTTGTTACCTCCTTAGTTTCCTGCATGAATGATTTTTCAGTTTGTAAATCACACTGTGTCTTTACATTTCTGATATTCTCTTGCACTCTAGCAGGTCTTATTGCCCACATTCATAAATTAACTGTTTATGACATGTTGAAGAGGTGATTTATATGTGTACATACATAGAAAAGTGAAAGGATGAAGGTCATTTTGGGTTCATTTAGAGTATTTCGAGGTTAAATTAAATTAATATAAGAACTGAACTGTAGATTAAACTGTTTAATCCACATGTAAACACACTTTGGGATGGTAGGGGGCGCTGTGGTACTTTGTATCTTCATACCATTATATTATTTCTGCTTTTCAGTTTAAGTTCATATAAGGTGCCATCAGCTATTACAGCATTAAACCTCCCTGACATCATCATGAAATAAATTAATAGGAGAAAATAAAGTAATGAAACCATTTCTATAAACATTTCTCTATTTGCTGTATTTCATAATGCCTTTATTCCTGAGAAAATTACTTGTTCACTTCTCTCCATGAGTATGTCGTCATGATGCAAATGTGTGTCGATGTAGTATTTATGTGCAGCTGAGCTTAGTGGAGCAGTCGATTCTCATCAACGCTCACCATGAAGACCCCTCTTTCCTTTTTCGTGCTACTAATCAGCCTGTGTACGTCTATCTTCCTGAATACAGTGGGAAGACAATGTTAAAATATAATCTCACAATATTATGGTGTAAAGGCAGGGAATAAAACTATATAAATAAACCCTGAATGCCCAAAGTATTCCTTCACATAAATAGCTTAAGAAAATTTACAGAACATTAAACCTACAATTACTGCTACAGTGTAGCTAATAGGCTACGATGCCTACTGTAGGTTCTGGTACTAGACTATACCACAGTGCTGCTCTCAAATCTCAAATTGGTCAGAAGTTATTTCATTGTCTGTACTGGTAGCTGTGACAATAGCGCCAGCTGCAAATCACAGGTTTTTATTAATGTGCACATTCTGCTATGTCATTATTTCTATAGTTCTTGCGATCACAACAAAGTCGTCAGGACAGATTATTTTATGCTTTCCAGTTTTTCAGTGATGTGACGTGCTACCCTTTTTATTTTTTAAAGAGGAGGATGGTGATGGAGTGACTATTTATACTACGACAAGAAATAACAGGTACAAACTTATCATTAAATGTAACTATAAACTGAAAAAAGTATAATGCAACATTTGCTAAAAAAAAAGCAGTAATTCAAGCTGCTGTGTTATAAAGGGAATAAAATACTTTAGGATTTCTTCATAAAATGCATGATAAAAAAAAAAAAACAAGTAACGCACACATTTTTACATAGAAAGGATGTACTGTGTCTCATAATGCCTTTGTTTCTAACAAAATCCCAGTATTATGATAATCACAGGTCTCTTACCAACAGAATCACTGCCCCCTGTTCTCTTTCCTGATCATGATGTCATGATGCAATACAGAGTGCTGTGTGTCCATGCAGTATTTATTTGCAGCTGAGCTGAGTGGAGCAGTCGAGTCTGATCAACACTCACCATGAAGATCCCACTCTCTTTATTCCTGCTACTAATCAGCCTCAGTGAGTTCTCAGCTGAAACCTGTGATTCACTCTTTTATCTGGATATATCTGTATTAAAACTTGATTAATGGAACATTTTACAGCAGGCAATGGCGTAAGGAGCCAACACAGGACCCCATTGCATTACTATCAAGCCATTGAGCTCCTCAGATAATTGAAAAAAAAATGCATTTCAGTTTAGAAAAGGAACGCTTGGCTGAATCCACTATCACTGGGACTGTCAGAAAAAAGCAATAAAACAGTGTAAACTTCTCTGAAACTTGCAGTGATGCAACTGTTTTTTGAAATACAATTTTTTAAGCAGGCACCGAAAAGACAACCGTTGTTTTGGAAAATCAGAAGATATGTCATCTCTGTAAATATCCACTATAGCATCGGTGTTTACCTCAATTTCAACTAGGTTATGTTTTGTACATACTATGCATGTTCGCAATTACTAGTAATGTCCCAGAATCCCTAGCGCCATTTTTTTTTATCAAACCAAAATCCATCAATCCTTATTTAAAAAAGTTCATGTAATTATAACTATAGTTGGTTTGAATAGTTTTATAGAAATACATATATATTATAATTGTTTACTGGTACTGTGTATTATACTCGGATAATGACATCAAAGACAGACCATCAAGCAGAAGATTGATACATGTACATTCATTTTAATCGCCATTCTTTGCTTCGGGGTGTGTGGGTATACTAATGTAAACGCATGTCCTGCTTACGGATGATGGGGCCCGTATCTAAATACTTGTGAACTTCATAGGCCCCTAGGGGGCCCGGGCCCTGATGCATTTGTATTACCTGCTTACCGATTAGTCTAGATGGGAATTATTAGTGGGAGAACACAAATCACCAGAGATAATTCCAACAGCATGGTGTATCTGAAACTCTCTGGTGTGACAACAGAGGACACAGCTGTGTATTACTGCACACAACAAGCACCATAGCAGAAATATGAGGAAACACTGTACAAAACATTAGTGATGCTGCTGATTCATTTCATTCAGCTTATATGTTTAAGAGATCAAGCGTCTCTTCTATTTAAATGTGGGATCTCTGAGCAACATTATTTAAATAAGGTTTTTGAGATTATAAACAAGAATATTGTGGTGTAAATTATCACACACACTTAAAGGGAGATAGACAACGGAATTTTTTTGGGAGTGTTTCCTCTAAATAGCAAATGTGGTAATTAGAAGAAGTTACATCCGGGTACTTCGGTTTCCTCCCCAGTCCAAAAACAAGCATGGTAGGCTGATTGGCATGTCTAAAGTGTCCATAGTGTATGAATGGGTGTGTGAGTGTGTATGTGATTGTGCCCTGCATTGAACTGGCACCCTGTCCAGTGTGTACCCCGCCTTGTGCCCGATGCTTCCTGGGATACATTACATTTACATTTATTCACTTAGCATACGCTTTTATCCAAAGCGACTTACAAATGAGAAAAATACAAGCAAACCTTGGATAGGCTCCAGGTTCCCCGAGACCCTGAAAAGGAGTAAACGGTAGAAGATGGAGGGATGGATGGATAATGTGAGACATTGAACAATGGGACTTATAGTGGTCTTATAGTAATCAAATTCCCGCAGATGACCAAAGTCTGTGATTATTGAGTGCATATACTACATACACCAAGACTGAAAATAAATCACTGAATGAAGCTTTCATTTTTAATTTTCTGCCATGGAAAAAATCTTCAGGATAGAGCACTTTGCTCTTTGCAATTTTTTGATAAAGAGCTGCATTAAAAAAATAAATCAACTTTATGGTGGTATCTGTAATTGCTTCATCCCACCACCATGTTTTTTCCCCCTGTACCCTTGCTGCATTTTATTCCTTACTTGTTGTTTGTTTATAGTGTGTTTTATTCACCTGAAACACCTGGTGGTGCATAAACTTACCCATTAACAACCGTCTTAAGCTTCTGATTTATTAAAACATTAAATCAAGAGGACTGATAGATATAATTAAAATAAAAATCACTCAATATCCCAAATGATTATATATTTAAAATGAAAGCTTAGACATGTATGAGAGACAGGGAGGTTTTCTCATATAAAAGAAACCACCAAATTTCCCCTAAGATAAGGAGTGTCTCTATGCAAATGTCCTTCCCTGTAATATATTTAAGAAGTGAAGACCAAGAGCTTTTACTTATTCTGCTTCAACACACAGCATGATCTCTACATCCCTACTACTGCTGCTGCTGGCAGCCGTACATTGTAAGTGTTTTTACATTTGACATACAATACAGTTTTGGTTACATATAGCTTTTTTTGTTTTTACAACATTAAAATAGCTTTTCTTTAACAGACGTTCACTGTGTTGAACTGATCCAGCCTGGATCCACAGTAATAACCCCTGGTCAGTCAATGACTCTGACCTGTAAAGTGTCTGGATATTCATTAACTGATAGCAGCTACTGTACACACTGGATACGCAACCTGCAGGAAAAGCTCTGGAGTGGATCGGAGAGATATGTGGTAGTGGTAACACTTACTACAGTGAGAAACTGAAAAGCAGGTTTCAAGTTTCCAGAGACACGTCCAGCAGCACAGTGACATTAACAGGACAGAACATGCAGATTGAAGACACAGCTGTGTATTACTGTGCTCGTTACCCACAGTGAGACAGATCAACAACATCCCTGTACAAAAACACCTCATATAAAGTCCTATTAGAACTTTTCCAACCAAGTCTAAATGATAAACAAACAAATAAATTAATAAATTACCCAAATGACACCTAATAGGTTAAATTCAATGTTTTTATGAGTAGTTTGTAATATAGAATTAAACAGTATGCCATCAAAACAATAATATCTAATATTGCTGCTCATTCTACACACAGTCAGAATTTTTTGACCTACTTGATTTTATGTTTTAGATTTTACCACCACAAAGTTAATTGTTTCCTTTACCAGCTCATCCTTAAGTTTTTATTCCTTTTATACCACTGCAGTGTGCCCACAATTACAATGTTGTATTGATTAAAGAATGACACATCATACATTTATCCATTTGTAATCACATTTATTGTTGTGGAGCATTCAAAAGATACATTATACATTGTGCATTTTACATTATAACAAGGGTTATCACTAGATCTTTTAAAAACAAGCTCCAGTAAAATGTTCCTAATAAATCATTTTCTGATGAGGTAGATTACAGTAGATACATCTGAAAATAGGTTTTCCTGTTCATTGATTGTATCATTTACATCATTTGAATTATGTAAAACATGAAGGCTGATTGTAATGCCATCTGAAGCAAAAATATTCTGCACATCCTGTTTGATCATATGCCCCGCACCCTCGCTGTGTTGCTCCTCCTTTTACTTAATACATAAAAGGACATTGTAGCTGAGGAGAGATAACTACCAGACTACACTTATGGCTGTGTTAATGAGTAGTATATGAAGTTGTATTTAGTTGAATAATGCCATCCCATTTTCCACATCTAATTTATTTCGCACAGATTTGATTGACAACGTTAACTTGTTAACTGCTGAAAGAATGCTTGCTTATCTCTTCTAATTTGGCATTCTGCCACAAACAATGTGATTTAGTCATCTAAAAGCTGAAAGCTTTTTGTACTGATCTTAGATAGCTCAGGTCCAAGAGGTGTGTGTGATTAGTGATGGAGCTAAACTCTGCAGGACAGTGCAGTGGCCCTCCAGGAATCTGAATTACCCATCTCTGGTTTACAAGCTAATTTTGGTTTCAGTGTTCTCTTCCAGTATATTGTCTGCTTTTTACACAAACAAAACATAATGAAGTTGTTTTAGGACTCTGATGGACTAGGATTGGAGAGGGTTTATTTTAAATGTAATGAAAATGTGTTATGGGATTTCAGGTGGTGGGTGGAGACTCCTTCCATAAATGTTAAATGAATATAACCTTACAGAAAATGTCAGTGTCAACAATTACCCACATATTTAAAATTTTCATTATTTTCATTTTTAAAGCCATCCATGCCATCCATTATATAAGTCCCTGTGTAAACTTAGTACAGTTTAGTAGCGAGCGTCTCTCTGTAAACCTTGCAGTTATAGAAATGCAATTAACACCTTCTGACCACAGCACCTACTACTTTATTAAGAAATGCTCATTTTGGATGATTGTTCAACTATTTACTTGTTTTTTTATGCTTATTTAGTGTCCATTGCATTTTCACAAAATTTATTTCAGGCTAATTTATAATTATTTCAGGCTAATTTTAATAATAATTCAGTTTTCAAAGAGAAAGATCTTTAACTAATAAACTAGTAACCCTGAGTCTTCAAGTTAATGTAGCTGTTGATAACTCATTTTATGCAATGTCTCTTACATTAAGGAGGTGTGTGTATGTGTGTCTGTGTGTGTGTGCGCACGTGTGTGCGTGTGTGAGGAGGAGAGCAGCTGAGCAGCTCTTTGCGTTTCAGTGGCCCGCCGGCGGACTTTTAACATCCGTTAATGCAACGTTATTTGGAGAATTTTGCCATTTACACAGCTGTTTGTATTAGATATATACTCATGCAATATACCATTGGAAAGCTACAGATCTTGTGATTCGATTGTTCCATACCGTTTGTAGCTGTCACTGAAAACATGTATGGTTCTTTTCTTTCTTTAAGTCTTTAAAATATTCATTTGTCATGTTGTTATTACAATAATGCAATGTAAATATTAATAATAATTTGCCTATGTGAGTTTTGTTTTACAAGGGTTGCAGAAATAGTGACACCTACGGGTTAAACTAGTGAGTTGCACTTAATTTAAGTTACTTTGGTCATGTGATTACCCTAACTAAAAGCAGTGCGAACATGTGCATGCAGTTTTTGGTGCTACGCTGTACACGGAGTTAGGTGCTAAAGAATGGAATAATTAAACAGTAAAGCGTTACAGCAACTCCGAGATTTCTGGTCGGAAGGCGCACGCGGTATGTTGGTTTGTGATGTTGTGCATTTCATGTTTGTATTGTAATGTAATAGTGCAAATGTTTCCTAAGGCCATTAATGCTAGTTAATACGTGAGCAAGATGAATGAGTACTCTTGGACTCTTAAGAACATGCTTGTGTACTATATGCTCATGTGAGAATGTGTTGTGTACTTTATTTCAGGTTTTCACGGTGTTTGATTTTGAATGACGGTGTTTGATGGTGATTGAATGTGCTTAAGTTGTGAAGGAATGCAATAAAAGAAATGACAAACATCAGTTGAAGCGTACATTTTAACTGGACCATAAGAATACGTTTGGGAGCAGCTACACCATTTAAAGATATAATCACAACAGCATCTACAATCAAAACCACCAGAATTCAAACAGCACCGATGACTCAACTTTGAAGACAGACAGCAGTCTACTGAACAATAACATCCCTACAATAAGTCTTGTTACACCGACAAAGGTCCAAACAATCCTATTATGGAAAAAATATTAAGTCCAAAACATATTTTACATCAATAAATCCACAAGAACTGCTGCTGTGTCGTTCCAAATCATCTCAGAAGACTTCTTGGTTCTCCTTCTCTATGCAGTGCGGGAGGAACACACCTAAATGCCAGAGCTAGAAATGGCCCCCGGGCTCAAACCTATCGAATGACACCTCATTTGAACCAAAGGAACTTCTATGTCCTGTCTCCAGGCTTCACAATCCAATGAGAGTCTGTGCTTCAACAAGCTCCCACCCCCTCCTATGTGAAAACCGTGAGCTGTGTAATGGCGGATGTGGCGATAACTTGTAGATAATGTAGCCAGTGAACTGCTGAAAAGAATGATATCTTGCTTCACCGGTGTCTTTCAACACTTCAGCTTAAAATTCCTTGCAGAACAAGCTCTGTAAACAGTGGCACATGAGCGCATAAAAGTGCACAAAGGGTTCAATTATGAATATACAAATAAATATACATATAAATATACATTTGGTAGATTGCTGGATATATGATATGATAATTATGAGAAATATCAAGGGTAGCAGCCTCTTTATCCTACTTACAGTCATGCATGAAATTATTGGCACCCCTGGAACTTTTCCAGAAAATGCACCATTTCTCCCAGAAAAGTGTTGCAATGACAAATGTTTTGGTATACAAATGTTTATTACCTTTTAAGTCCATTGGAACAGCACAAAAAAGCAGAAGAAAAAAGGCAAATTTGACATCATTTTACACAAAACTCAAAAATTAGGTCGGACAAAGTTGTTGGCACCCTCAACTTAATATTTGGTTGCACACCCTTTGGAGAAAATAACTGAAACCAATCGCTTCCTATAACCATCAACAAGCTTCCTACACCTCTCAACTGGAATTTTGGACCACTCTTCTTTTGATTACCTTAAAGGTAATCAACATGTGTATACCAAAACATTTGCAATTGCAACACTTTTCTGGGAGAAATGGTGCATTTTCTGGAAAAGTTCCAGGGGTGCCAATAATTTCGTCCATGACTGTATGTGTACATGGTTTCCATTGGCCCTTTGGAGTCTCCAAAAGGCTTTGGTAGAAAAACAAATGGACATACCCTTATAATAACATGTAAAATATAAATTTTATTTGGTATTGTTATCCAGTTTGAACTTGGACTAGGAAAGGCTTCATGCTGTGTTTACTGTGCTTTCCAACTAATAGTTCTCAGCACCCTTTTGTTTCAGTGTGTTCAAACCTCTATTACTCAGTACCAGTACTTACTGTGATTCTGACTTATGGAGACAAAACTTCAGTGTCCCCATTCAAAAGAGACACAAATCATGCATGTACTCCAAATGGTTCAAAATAAGCTTTCATTTAGTTTTGGGTTAGCGTTGGATAGGCATTTTAGACAAATTTTACAGGAACTTCATGCTGTATACACATAATCCATAATTAATAATAGGTCAATCCATTCATAAGCTTTTGTGCAGGTTGTTGAATCTGAGCTGTGTAAAGTGGACGTTGGTATCAGTGATAGAAGCTCCACACTCAGCTCAGTACAAAACACACATCTGCAGGAAGATAAACAAAGTGTAAATGTTTTTCACCTATAGAGGGCAGTAGATTACTTCTGCTGAGGTAAAACTCATGAAACTTGCTTTAAAAAGAAACAAATGAAACGAGAAAATGCACAAGTATTATCTCTCTCAACTAGGAGCAGAGGCATCCTCTAAATAATAACAGCAATATCACACCCAAACATCTTCACAACCAAACTTCTTCAAGAAGAAGAACAAGAGAATAGTTTCAGTGTCGAGCTGCTTAAGGATTTAAAATTTTTCCATCTCGTCACTTGATTTACATGTTTTATAATTTTAAAATTCTAATCTAGAATCTTATCAACCAATTATTTCTAAGTCTAAAAAAGGGAAGACTATACCAGAATGAAAATGATTTGACTCGGTCATTTTCTATTGCACAGTTTGATTATAATATTCAATCTTGAGCCCAGTTTTAATGACACAAATAAATAAGTTTAAACTACATGCTGTGGCTGTAGTGTATGTATTTGTGTGTGAGTGTGTATGTGATTGTGCCCTGCAATGGATTGGCACCCTGTCCCGGGTGTACCCCACATCGTGCCCCATGCTCCCTGGGATAGGCTCCAGGTTTCCCCGTGACTCTGAAAAGGAATAAGCGGTAGAAGATGGATAGATGGAACTACATGCTGTTCTGAAAACACTGTAATTGTTCACTGTGTGAGAGTGGCAAACATGGAAGCAGTTATTCACAGCAGTTGTTTTACCTAATAATAAAACTTAAAGATTTTCACATTTACATTAACAACGTTTAGTAAAAACTAAAATATACTACAGTATTTTTTCATGTAGTGAAGATGCAAAATTCTCCTTTATGATTTTTCTGGTCGAGAGCAGAATTCATGTTTCCCTCAATAATTGCTTATTATTGCCTCCATGCTTGACCATACATATGATGTCTTTTTTGTGGAATTGTGTGTTTGTTTTACACCAGTTGTAACAGGACCCCTGTCTTCCAAACAGTTCCACTTTCAACTCCACAGAACATTCTCCCCAAACTGGCAAAATTCACATGAGGCTTAATGTTCTTTTGGGTTAGCTGTGGTTTTCACCTCGCCACTTTTTCATGGATGCCATTTTTCCCTAGTGTCTTTCTGATAGTGGAGTCATGAACAGTAACCTTTATTGATGCAAGAGAGGCCTGTAATTCCTTTGATGTTGTCCTTGGCTCTTTTGTGACTTCCTGGATGAGTCGTTGCTGAGCTCTTGGAGGAATTTTGGAAGGTTGGCAACTTCTGAGAATGGTTCACTACTGTGCAGAGTTTTTTCCCCAGGTTTTGATACAATGGCTCTCACTGTCGTTCTTTAGAGTCCCAGAGCCTTTGAAATAGCTTTGTAACTCTTCCCAAACTAATGTTTCAATCACTTTCTTCCTGAACATTTCTGGAATTTCTTTTGAACTTTGTCATAGTGTGTTACTGGGTAAGACCTTTTAACCAAGTCTGTGCTGTTGAAAAAGTTCTATTTAACTGTTAATTTGATTGAACAGGGAGTGCAGTAATCAGGCCTGGTTGTGTCTAGTCCAGCTGAACTCTATTATGAATGAGGTTTCCTAGATTTAGGGAATTAGTAACTACAGGGGCAAATACATTTTTACACAGGCCCAGTTGGTATTGGATAACGTTTTTGAGTCAACAAATAATATTATCAAGTAAAACTGTATTTAGCATTTACTCAGGTTCTTTTTTTAAAATCTTAGATTTTGTTTTAATTCTGAAGAAATTTAGTCTGTGATATACATAAAAACATAAGAAATCAGTACTTTTTCACAGCACTGTATTTATTTGTTTATTCATTCAAATATAAAATACTCAAATTAACACAAACCATTCATATTATTAGAAATAATAACAAATAATTACATTATTTACATTGTTTATTTTTGATATTAAATACATAGAGCCAAACTGGGATGTAACTGTGATTAACAGCTGCAGAGCTGCACTCAACACTGCTTCTCTGTAATATTTATGCAAATCTCCACCTCCTCTTGTAATATTAGCACCGTGCTTATCTAGAGAGGAAGCAGTTCTCATTAGTCCTCCTTCAACACAAACATGTTTGCTTCAGCGCCACTGCTGCTGCTGGCTCTCGCCCCCTGTGAGTGTTTGGATTTAAACTTTATTACTTCATCTGATCCTTTCAGTTCCACATGTGAACCTTTTCTTTTTCTCTTTTCACAGATGTGTTCTGTGCTACTGAGCTCATCCAGCCAGACTCAGTGGTTATAAAGCCAGGAGAGACTTTAACCATCACCTGTAGAGTGTCTGGAGCTTCTATCACTGATAGCAGCAGCCACTATGGAACAGCTTGGATTCGACAACCTGCAGGAAAAGCTTTAGAATGGATCAACAGAATTAATTATGATGGGGATATTTATAAGAAAGATTCACTTAAAGACAAGTTTGTTGTCTCTCGAGACACTTCCAGTAACACTCTGACCTTACGGGGACAGAACATGCAGACTGAAGACACAGCTGTGTATTACTGCGCTCGTGAACCACACTGACACGACAAGCTGCAGCGCTGCACAAAAACATCATCTTCATAACAATTCAGTTCTGTATTTAAATAATAACTAGCTAGATTTAACTGACTGATTAATGTCCACATCACACCTCAATGCCTAGATATATGGATACATTTCAGTCATGAATGTACAGAAAATAAAGTAATTGTAAAAAAGTTATATGTAAAGAGAGAGAGAGAGAGAGAGAGAGAGAGAGAGAGGGAGAGAGAGAGAGAGAGAGAGAGAGAGCTGAATGGTCCTTCAGGATGATTTTTTCTAAATTACTTCTGATTAAACCAGTTGCTGATTAGTCAAATAAATAATTGAATAAAGTTCACCTAGAGTTTGTTAGGTTTTATACCTGAACAAATAGCATCCTCTTGACCAAGAGCTATCAAAGTTCTAGAAAAAATATTAATCAACAATTGATTTTAAAAAATATATACACCAATTTTAACTAATTTTCTTTATTAAATTGTACTTTAGCTTCAGATGAGACATTTTTATTTACAGCTAGAACATTTTATAGTTTCTGAATCTCAGAGTGGTTATACTGCATCCATTGACACGCTTGCTTCTTCCCCCTCTTTGACCATTATCTTCCAGGATCTAGCCTCTAAAAAAGTGAACGGTTGTTG
Organism: Ameiurus melas; assembly: GCA_012411365.1. Lineage (NCBI taxonomy): Eukaryota > Metazoa > Chordata > Actinopteri > Siluriformes > Ictaluridae > Ameiurus > Ameiurus melas. The sequence continues at coordinate 18,061,397 of CM022753.1, forward strand.
CGGACGCAACATTTTTTTTGCGTAGCAAAATTACGAGTTAACTGCAATGTTATACATCACATCAGTCACAAGGAACAGTTGTCTTATGCCTGAGAGTACACATTATTCATGTAAAACATTTAGTGTACACTACATAACCAGAATCAGAAGAACTACAAGTTTCTAAAAGGTTGACACAGTTATGTACCTTTACATGAGTAATATGTGATCACATGAAAAACCTGCGAGATTACATTTCAACATGTTATGCCCTGAAATGATACATGAGAATTCAAGTAAACACATGTGAGATCATGTGAATAATACCTGTGAAAAATGAACATGATCCAAGGGGGAAAAATAATAATTTGAAATGAATCACGTAAAAATTAAAGAAATAAAAACACACTCCATGTGAAACAAATATTATAAAAACTAATCAATTGTTCATTAAATATGTAATTTTCTTCTACTTCTTCTACTAAGTTTGTACTTTGAACATTTTGTTGTAGGGTTCTACACAGAACCTTTTAATCATCCACTCATCTACACACTGAGCAGCCTGTGGTTGTGGATTTAATACATCCATAGTGGTCATGGACACTCCCTATTCAAATAGAGTCGGGTATAAACAGCATGTTCTTGGCTGTTCGAGTTTCCAGTGAGCTCTGTGATAGATAACACTCCCATACACTTTAAATCTGGGTGAAGCAGAACTCAGAGAAGGATGATGTTAGGACATTGTATTTTATTTCTTCTCATTTCATGTAAGTTTCAGACTTTTTCATGTTATGATTACTAGGAAAATTAACCATTCTGTTCCGATAAGCATTATAACATAACATTACCTAGTTAGGCTATTGTATTGTATTGGTGTTAATTTCATGTAAGTTTCTGATATTACGTGTATTGCTAAAAACCTCCAACATTTTCTCCTTGGTAATTTCAGATAATTATAATTATTTCTTTATTAATTAATTTTCTTTAATCTTTATCTGCTAGATTCTTATGGACAGTCCTTGACCTCCTCTGCTTCTGTGGTGAAGAGACCTGGAGAGTCAGTCACTCTGTCCTGTACTGTCTCCGGATTCTCAGTGGGCAGCTACTACATGCACTGGATCCGTCAGAAACCAGGAAGAGGACTGGAGTGGATCGGATACATTGACACTGGCACTAGCACAACATTTGCTCAGTCTCTGCAGGGCCAGTTCTCCATCACTAAAGACACCAATAAAAACATGCTGTACCTAGAAGTGAAGAGTCTGAAAGCTGAAGACACGGCTGTTTATTACTGTGCACGAGACTCACACTGACACAACAGACTCCAGAGCTGTACAAAAACTTACACAAGCACGTCCTCATGAGCTGTAAATATTCCCTCAGCAGGAAACTGAACCCCAGAGACATTTAGTATAAACAACATCCATTCATGTTAGTATTCAGTATTATTTCTCCTTTTATCTTACTCCATTACCAGTTAAAATTCCTCTGTAAAATTTTCAGCCTTTTCTTTTATTAGCTCTGACTGGTGTTTAAAGCTGAAGACAAACATGAAAGTAACATTAATTATACACAAAGACATTAAATGACAAAACATTCAGTTGCATTTCATTTCATTTCTTGTTAAAAACATAACTCATAAGAAAACTTTTTGCTAATTAATTTGATTAAATTTAATAAATGTATTTGTTCCTTTAAGAATGTGTCTCCAAAGTTTTATAAATTAAAATGTTTGAAAAAAAAAGTAATTTCCGTTATGTGTAACTGTGTAACTATTACATTATTTATTTATTTAGGAAATTATTTGAATACAAATAATTACACACAAAAAAAACAGAAAACCTTCATATAATTATGTTGCCTTATGAAACATCTACTATTTAAGCTTCTTCTTCTTTTTTCCTCTTCTTATTATTATTCGTATTCTTCTTCTTACTATTATTATTATTATTTAGTAGGAGAGGTAGAAATTTAAACAGTATTGGAACGCTTTCTAGCTCCAAAAGTATTGGAATACTTTCTTGCTCTAAACGTGTTGGTACGCTGCCTAGCTGCAAAAGTAACTGAACGCTGTCCAGCGCCAAAAGTATTGGAACATGTTTTGTGCAGCATCACTACTACAAACTCCTGGAATTAAAATTTTGTAGGGCATTTGTAGCCCATTTGTAGGGCAGCAGCTCACTTGTTTTGAAAAAGGATTCATGAAACTATGAAATCTTATTTGAAGGGTGTTTATGCAAATTCATACTGTTATAACAATCAGTCTCTGACTCACCCAAAGCTCATTTCACACAACTGAATCAAAAAGCTTGATTATGGGGCTGAGGGTCTCTCAGTACTGCATCTTTGTTATAATGTTAATACATGGTACCTGACACTTCTTTATATGTCTTCACTGAGAATATGTTGTTTATCTTTGATTGTTATGTTTTATCTTCTAGGTGTGAGCAGTGATGAGATCAGAGTGGACCAGTCTCCTGCTGTGGTAAAGAGACCTGGAGAACATGTGACGATCTCTTCTAAGATAAATGGCTTTGATATGACTGATCACTACATGCACTGGATATGTCACAAACCAGGGAAAGCTCTAGAATGGATTGGATATGTGAACTCGTGTACAACTGATGAACCCACATATGCAAACTCCATGAAAGGACAATTTCTCATTTCTGAAGATGTCCCTACAAGCACACAGTTCTTAGAGGCCAAGAGTCTGAGGACAGAGGACACTGCAGTTTATTGCTACGCCCAAAGCTACAGTGACTGGAGCTGAGGAAGCAGCTGTACAAAAACCAGACACATTTTGTAACTGAACTAACTGAAGCTGCTTCAATTGTAATTCATAGACAGGATAACACCATCTGTATCCATTTCTTGCTCCATATATCCATATGTGTATCTGGATTTTTCCCTAAAGTAGGAATGACCTAACTGGAACGTTTTTATTTATTCATATGCACCCTTAATATGCTCCTAAAAACACTGGAAAAACTGGGGAAAACGCCCTCAAGTAGAAATGTCCACTGTCAGCATGGTGTGTGAATTGTGGCTCTGACGGTTCCTCAACAATACACTTATAGGCATCCCAGTCCCCTTACACACCTCTAGTCTCAACCAGATTTCCTGCAAGATTCCTAAAAATTGAACCCCCTTGTTTGTATTAGTATCTGTTCAGTTCACATTATCTGTTCATTCCCAAAAACGTTTTCATATCCCTACATCCCTACTCCTCACACACAATGTCACCATATCAACAGTGCTGCATGTTTTTTTTGTTTGTTTGTTTTAATATATTTATCCACATAAACATAAAGAATCCACTAAAATAAAAATGAAGAATCCATTATATAAGTCCCCGTCTAAATTGTACAGAAACTCAAACACATTAGAGCGAGCGTCTCTCTGTAAACCTTGCAGCTGGAACTACTGTCAGAGCCGCTGTTATAGAAATGTAATTAATACCTTCTGACCACAGCATTTACTACTTCATGGAGAAAGTTTTATATTGGATGATTGTTAAGGTGTTTAGGATTCTCGCAAAATAAAAAATATTTTTTTGTAATCAGTTGATCACAGAGATACGTTAATGTTTTTTTTTGCAGGCTAATTTTAAGATGAATTCACGGAGATTTCAATAATATCGAATAAATTAGAATTAATCAAGTACAGAAGATTAAAAGTATAAAAATATGAATAACTAAGTAATGAATACAACATCGAGGTTTTTACATTTGGAGTCAGATTTAATTTAAGAGAGTCAAGCAGAATTAGAATGACAAATTTAAATATATTCAAATCGCTTCAAAAAGACAGGAACACGTGGGAATCCTTCTACCATGTCATTGGATACTGTCATTGGGCCAGTGAGTGGACCCCTACAGGTTAAACAATAAATTTCTCAGATTTCTCAGAGCAGACATTGTAACAGATAGTTGCAGAGTTTCTTCTGTGTTTTAACTACAACTTCTTAACCATTATTTTAGCACTGAGAATCACAACCCTCTCCTCGTGACATAACACGTTAACATAAACATTTGTAAGAATTCTAGTCAGCAAAACCCCCAGAAATCACACGTCTCTCTCTCACACAGACAGACAACTGCCAGGAAAGATCACACATTCAGATCAAACAGTGTTACAGAGGTCATGATATTACATGACTTGACTGTCAGCTAGTGGGGACATGGGATGTCAAAGCATACACAAAATCGTATGCATTCAGTGGCAGTTCTGTATAAGTATCCTCATTGGCAAACCATTTTCCAAAATCTTGTTTATACTTGAAACAAAATGCACAATTCTTTTAAACAGCACTTTTAAACATTTTACCTCCTAAAGGTTTATGTTTAGAATTTATGTAAAAACATTTTTTTACATTTCTTTTGCCATATCGATGGTTTATCTCTTTCAGGGGTTTTATTTCAGTAAATGTTTATTCAAAGTCACGCCGTTCTCCCAAACACGTAATCAACAGCTGTTTTAATTTATTTCACAAGCAAAAATTCTGCTCTTATATATTCACATTCAACCATCATGCTTTTCTAACAATGTGTTTACACAAACGAAATAACCCACACAGTAACTAAAACACATGCCCATATTAAACATTGATATTCTTTTCAGACATATTTCACCTAAACCATCCTTAAGCTTCAATATAAAACAATACCACAAAAGTGTGTGATTAATTCAGGGAGAAACACGTTTCACAACAGTGTCATTAACATAAACACATTTGTTGGGGGAGATCCTCCACAAAACACACACCCAGGAAGGGAAAGACACAACCCAGACATACAGGGGCCAAAATGATCCACTGATACAGTGGATAGGGTTACACCCATCACCCCCACCAGCCCTGGTCATAAATTAGATGTACCTACAGAACTGTCGGTCAGGAAGAAACAAAGGGTCATAAATTAAGCACTCCTAGAGAAACGCAGTCCTGAGAAGGATGAGGCCACATGTATGAATGTGTTTAGAGAGAGCGAGAGAGCGGCGTATCTGAAAACACGTATGTGTGGGCGGGGTTAATCGAGTGAGAGGTTGGGTTCGTTTTAAATTCATTACTGCTTTTACACAGCAGATGGAATACATCTCTGAAAAAAAAAACTCATCTCCTAGTTTAAAACATTACAGAGATTCTTTGAGACAGCACTTTAACATTTTTACCTCATAAGGATCTTTGTTTAGAAGTCCCACACACACACCTCTCCACAACCCCTCCCCCAGATTGATCAGCTGATAAACTCGATAGGGGTAACCCACCTCACCACCCCTACCGACCTGCCAGTCAGGGAAGCACAGAGGGCCATAAATTATTACACACACACTTTGATTGACAGTTTGACAGAAAGTGTATGATATACCTACTCACATGAAAAACTATGTGAGGATAGGGGGAGCTGTTGTACTTCGTATATCCATACCATTATATTATTTCTGCTTTTCAGTTTAAGTTCATATAAGGTGCCATCAGCTATTACAGCATTAAACCTCCCTGACATCATCATGAAATAAATTAAGGGGAGGATGGTGATGAGGTGACTATTTATACTACAACAAGAAATAACAGGTTCAAACTTGACATTAAATGTAACTATAGACTGAAAAAAGTATAATGCAAAATTTACTAAATAAAAAAATGCAGTAGTTCGAGTTGCTGCGGTATAAAGGGAATACAATTTAGAACTTCATCATGAAATGCATGATAAATAATAATAATAAAAAAGTAATGCACACATTTTTACATAGAAAGTATGTACTGTCTCATAGTGCATTCGTTTCTGACAAAATCCCAGTATTATGATGATCACAGGTCTCTTACCAACAGAATCACTGTCCCCTGTTCTCTTTCCTGATCATGATGTCATGATGCAATACAGAGTGCTGTGTGTCCATGCAGTATTTATGTGCAGCTGAGCTGAGTGGAGCAGTCGAGTCTCATCAACACTCACCATGAAAATCCCACTCTCTTTATTCCTGCTACTAATCAGCCTCAGTGAGTTCTCAGCTGAAACCTGTGATTCACTCTTATCTGGATATATCTGTATTAAAACTTGATTAATTGAATATTTTACTTGCTTCAGCAGGCAGTGGCGTAACGAGCCAACACAGGGCCCCATTGCAGGAATATCAGGGCGGGCCCCCCTAAGCAGAGCATGGTGACAGAATGTCAATATTCAACGACATAGTCTATCGTATATATTTTACAGCAGCAAAGAGATGACTAATTAAATTGGGAGTAGGTTCAACACAACAAATGAGACAGAAAACAAAACAAAACATTGGTGACAGCGGACCATGACAGATAACTGTCACATCTCGTGACGGAGCGGATGAAGGAAGGAGGTAAGCGCACTTAAGAACGAGTGTAGTTTATTTACAAGAGGCAGGCAGACAAATCCAAAACGTAATCCAAAGGCGTAGTCAGAAAACAAGCAAAGGTCAGGCGAACGGCAAACAGGCATAAATTTGGGGCAAGGCAGATATCAACAACGTGGCATGGAAAACAGGGTCGAGAAACAAACATAAACATAAACATGAACGTGAGCTATGACAATGATCTGGGAGCGGATAACCCAGCGTGAACTATAGCTAACATGGAACGTGATACTATGTTTAATTAACCGCGCCGTGTGTAGTACGGCGCGTAGTATATAAGCCGGCATGAATTAACTTAAACAGTTTTCAGCTGGAACTAATATGTACATACGTGGGGATTCAACCTATGACAGACACGGGGTGGGGTCATGACGAACATAAACAAAACACACGTGCCCTCCCAGCCAATGACAGAAACAAAAACAAAGAGCACATGTTCAAATGTCACAACAAGCATGCGCAACCGTGCGAGAGCACGCTGCTTCAAGAGGGAACCGTGACAATAACACATTGGATCTGGATTTACTTTTGGAAGCTATGACATGCCCTGGATCAGACAACAGGAGAAAACGGGTGGAAACAGCCATAACAAGGCAAAAGATAATTCCAACAGCATGGTGTATCTGAAACTCTCTGGCATGACAACAGAGGACACAGCTGTGTATTATTGTACATGACAAGCACTATAGCAGAAATATGAGGAAACACTGAACAAAAACATTAGTGGTGCTGATGATTTATTTCATTCAGCTTATATGTTTATGAGATCAAGCGAATATAAACAAGGATATTGGGGTGTAAATTATCACACACACTTAAAGGGAGATAGACAGCAGTATTTTTTTGTGAGTGTTTCCTCTAAATAGTAAACACGGTAAATAGAAGAAGTTACACGTGTAGTCCGTCCTTTTGTGTCACTTGTATTTGGTTAAACAATGTGTAATTAGTATTCCTACTTTTAGTTTCTCTAACATCAACAAATAAATAAACAGCTAGACAAAAATAATGTAAAAAATTACACCTAATAGGTGAAATTAAATGATTTTATGAGTAGTTTGTAGTATAGATTTAAACAGTATGCCATCAAAACCATAATCTCTAATGTTGCTGCTCAATCTACACTTGTTAAATACTGAAAGAATGCTTGCTTATCTCTTCTAATTTGCCATTCTGCCACAAACAATGTGATTTAGTCATCATCAGTGAAAGCTTTTTGTAGTGACTTTAGATTGCTCAGGTCCAAGAGGTGTGTGTGATTAGTGATGGAGCTAAACTCTGCAGGACAGTGCAGTGGCCCTCCAAGAATCTGAATTACCCATCTCTGGTTTAGAAGCTAATTTTGGTTCCAGTGGTCTCTTCCAGTATATTGTCTGGTACTTATGCAAACAAAACATAATGAATTTGTTTTTAGGACTCTGATGGACTAGGATTGGAGAGGGTGGATTTTAAATGTAATGAAAATGTGTCATGGGATTTCAGGTGGTGGGTGGAGACTCCTTCCATACATGTTAAATAATACAGAAAAGCAGAAAATGTCACAGTGTCAACAATTACCCACATTTACATTTGACACTTATTCACTTAGCAGATGCTTTTATCCAAAGCGACTTACAAATGAGAAAAATACAAGCGAAGCGATATATCAAGCAGAGAAAAATACAAGTAGTGCTACCATTCAAGAAAAAATCCATTAATTGAGTTCCAGAGGAAGTGCACAGAGCAGAGGTGTAAGTGAAAATATATATATATATATATATATATATATATATATAGCTGTGTATTACTGTGCTTGTGATCCATACTGACATGACAAGCTGCAGTGTTACACAAAAACATCATCTTCATCCCAACATTATAAACAATTCAGCTTAGACACTTAGATAATCATTTAACAAAAAACTAATACTAAAGTTTAGTCAGTTCATAGGTATTGTGAGTATATTATTTAGCTTTTTAGCTGTTTTAAATGAAATTCGTCTGGATGTCTAATTAACATTCCACTTGCTTCACATGTTCAAAAGTAATTTTAGATTTTTATACAATTTAATTTAGATGATACAGTAACTGGCTTTTAAATTAAATGATAACTGATTAAAACAATACATTCTTAATGACTAATTCCTGATATTGATTTCAACGCACAATGCATACGAAGGGTATTAGAGGAATAAAACACTTCTGCACATGCTGCTGTAGGAAAATAATTAACTTTAAGATGGTTAAGTGACACTGCTTCACGTGAGGATGCATCACATCAATTTGCCCTTAATTATTTACCTATAACCGCATCCCCCCAAGTGTTTTATTCCTTACTGAATCCATCACTGAGCTCCTCTGCTTCAGTTGTAATTTAGATAAAGGTCTGTGTAAACTAAACCATCTTTATCTGCTCATTAATACACATTCAGCTTCACTCTCCTCACAAACAGGAGGAATAATAAATAAATATAAATGCTATACATTATACCATCATTCACAAAACTTTAACAATTGAAATTATTTGTGACCTGTATTATTTCTGGAACTACATTCAGTTTGTATTGGATAAATTAGATTAGACATGCAGCTGAAAAATGACAGTTTCTGAAAGGTCTGGACATGTTTGTGTTGTTCAGTGATCAGAAAACTTCATGTTCATCTTAATTCTTAGCAGGCTGTGATTATTACGAAAAAGAAAATTAACTATGAATGTTCGTTATTTCACTAGTTACCGTATGCACATTGGACTTGTGTGTTAATAGGTATGCTAATACATTTTTCTTCACTGCCTAATTGCCTGTTGTTGTTTTTATATTTAACCACTAAAACAGTAAGTGAAAGTTATGTAGTTCTTCCACGATGTGTGAGCGTCCTGGGGGAGGTACAACTACCCTCGAGCCCCAGAATATGCAGCCATCCTGCAGGCTGAGTTCTGTCTTGCGTTTGGCATATGGTTTCAGTTCCTCACTGACAACCACACTGGGCCAGCCCTGCAACAGGTAAGTCTTTACTTTGGACAGCACTGGGTCTCTCTCTGTCCACTGCTTGACCTGGGCTGCCTTAACAGGTGTCTCTGACAATTTCTCTAATGAAAAAACAGTCTCTGGAGGTACGCATGTTGAGACAGGCGCCTCCGGCAATGGCAGGCGACTCAACGCATCAGCGTTTGCGTTGTCTTTTCCAGCTCTGTATACTATTGCGTACTGGTAGGCTGACAATATTAGTGCCCACCGTTGGATTCTGGCTGACGCTAGCGGCGGAATGCAGCGTTTTTCACTGAACAGACTCATCAGTGGTTTATGGTCAGTGTGGATTTTGAAAACACGTCCATATAAATACTGATGAAAACGCTTTACTGCAAAAACAATAGCAAGACCTTCTTTTTCCAACTGTGAATAACCTTTCTGGCAGCCGCCAGCGTCCGTGAGGCGAATCCAACAGGTTTCTCTGAGCCGTCTTCATAACATGCGAGAGGACCGCCCCACCCCATAAGGTGACGCGTCACATGAGAGAACAATGTCTTTATCGGGATCATAGTGAACTAACAGTTTTGCTGAATGAAGGAGCTCTTTCACCTCCTTAAACGCTTTCTCCTGCCCCGCACCCCACTGCCACTTTGTGTCATTGTGCAGCAGCTTGTGCAGAGGTGCCAACACTTTTGATAGATCCTGCAGGAACTTCCCATAGTAATTCACCATGCCTAGAAACGAGCGGAGTTCGGTGACGTTCTTTGGGCTTGGGGCGTCCTTGATAGCCCTCACTTTGTCCTCTACTGGGCGAAGACCCCTCTGCCCACCCCCACACACACACCCCCACCAACCCCCCCCCCCCCTCCTTCCTCAGCTGTGATGGTATGTCCCAGATACGTCCCCTTTGGGCCCCAAAAACCCCCCTCTCCCCCTCCCCCCCCCCCCCCCCCTTTTTTTTTTTTTTTTTTTTTTTTCTTTTTTTTTTTTCTTTTCCCCCCCCCCGTAGCCCCGTTATTAAAATGTCATCTGTTGTGTGCGCATACTTGATCTCATGCCAATTTAGCTTAATTTGGCGTTTAGTCAGTCACGGCCCAAAAGACTAGGCCCACTACCTTTAGCTATGACTAGTCTGCCTTCAGCCCTCTGACTTCCCACTGAAATGTTCACCTGTAACACCCCCAAATGAGGTATGGCCTGACCCGTTATGTCCTTAGTTTGAGATTCAAAGGCTTAATAGGAGGAGGCTTTATCTCCCCATGTTCTGCAGTAGGTCTCCTCACTGATGACCGATGCTGTAGCCCCAGAATCAACCTCAAACTTAATGTCTTGTCCTTCAACAGTCACTGTCGCATAGTAGGGCATAGGTGGTCCCTCATCCGTATCCACTGTAAACATGTTGAATGCACTGCAGACGTCTCCGTCATCTTCCTTGACGTGATGTGTGTGTGCTTGAGCCTGCCGGGCTTTCCATGTTTCATTCTTAGCCTTATTTTTAGCACTCCTGCACTTTTTAGCTAAGTGTCCTTTTTTCTGCAGGTATAACAAACCGTTTCTTTAAATTTACAGTCATTAGCATAGTGTGGCCCTCCACACCTAAAACATTCCACTTTCTTTGATGACCTTGCCGCCTCTTTGTTCACGTGGTGCACCGCCACTGACTGGGATCCAGCCTGACCCTTTTGAATGTCTTTTGCATTATTTGCCGCCATTTCCATTCGGCGCCATATTTCTAATGCTTTCTTGAAAGTCAGTGGTGGAGTTTCCCGCAACACGGCCGCTGTATAGCGCATTAGCAATGCTGCATACTAATCTGTCACGGAGCATGTCATCTAAGACGTCGCTTAAATCACAATGTTCTGACAGTTGCCGCAATTCTGCAACAAAATTATCTACCGACTGACCTGACTTCCGAAAATGGCTGTGAAATTTGAAACGTTGGACTATTACTGACGGTTTTGGATTGTGGTGATTCCCGGAGCTTGATCAGTTCAGTATATTCAATTTCCCCCGGTTTCTTGTTGTAGCTAAGTTCCTTATCAGCTTATAAATTCCTCGCTCCACACACACTCAGGAGAATGGCTTGCTTTCTAGCCTCCTCCGCAATTCCATTTGGCGCCAAAAAGTGTCCCAACCTTTCCTCATACTCTGTCCAGTCCTCGTCTCCTTCCACAAATTCACCGATAGTCCCAAACGTAGCCATTTGAATGCTGGCTGCTCCTCTCCTTGTCCTTGTCGCTCCTCTACAGCCACTGGCGCTCTGATCCTCTTCTTCGTTTCGCCGGCTCCTCTGCACTGCTCGAGCTTCCACTCATGAAGATAGTCGCAGGTTTTCTAGCTAGCACTCCGTGTTTAGCTAACACTGAAAACAAAACGCGATAAAAAAAAAACAATTCCAGTTCACCTCGTCACCAAAAATATGTGGTAACTTGTATAATAACCAGGACCACAAAGGATGTTGTACCGAGTGGTAGCTTTTATATGAAATATAATCACATGAATGCTGTAGTATAAGAACACTAGTAGAACAGCACGTGCTTCTGGTAGGCGACTTCCCTAGAACACCTTTTCTCTAAGAAGGTAGTGCAAAAACTAACTATCTAAAAGCATAGACTCCACCTAGTGGTAAGAAATGTAATTACTATTCGTAAGTATACAACAATGACTCTCAGGTTAAACTGTATTTCCTGCTTCACCATCTCCAGAGACACCAGAAGAATGTTTGTGTATCTGCATATGAACAGTGGGAGGACAGAAGTGTATGCAGTGTATTACTGCACTCGCCACAATACATGGAGCGCCGACACGCTGATACAACCCTTAATAAAAACCTGGCCAGTCAATGACTCTGACCTGTAAAGTGTCTGGATATTCATGAACTGATAGCAGCTACTGTACACACTGGATACGACAACCTGCAGGAAAAGCTCTGGAGTGGATCGGAGAGATATATGGTGGCGGTAACACTTACTACAGTGAGAAACTGAAAAGCAGGTTTCAGGTTTCCAGAGACACGTCCAGCAGCACAGTAACATTAACAGGGCAGAACATGCAGATTGAAGACACAGCTGTGTATTACTGCGCTCGTGAACCACAGTGAGACAGATCAACAACATCCCTGTACAAATACACCTCCTACAAAGTCCTATTAGATTGATGGATAGATGGAACTACATGTTGTTTTGAAAACACTGTAATTGTTCACTGTGTGAGAGTGGCAAACATGAAAGCTGTTATTCACAGCAATTGTTTTAACACCCTCTTTTCTATATCTATCAAATAAAACTTAAAGATTTTCACATTTACATTTACATTAACAATGTTTAGTAAATACTATAATATATTACAGTTTTCTGTAGTAAATTCTAAAGTATACTACAGTATTTACAACAGTTTATCAATTAACTATAGTTATTACTACAGTAAGCTGTTGGATATTAACACAGTGTAGTAAATACTGTAATGTAATACATTATACTATAATTTACTGCAGTTTACCACAGTGAATACTAAAATATACTACAGATTTTTTTCATGTTGGGAAGACCAAATATTCTCCTATATGAATTTTTTTTTGATAGAGAGCAGAATTCATGTTTCCCTCAATAATTGCAAATTGCCCAGGTCCTGAAGCAGCAAAGCATCCCCACACCATCACACTTCCGTCACCATGCTTGACTGTACGTATGATATCTTTTTTGTGGAATTGTGTGTTTGTTTTACACCAGATGTAATGGGACCCCAGTATCCAAACAGTTCCACTTTCAACTCCACAGAACATTCTCCCCAAAACTGTCAAAATTCATATGAGGCTTAATGTACTTCTCGGTTAGCTGTGGTTTTCACCTCACCATTATTCCATGGATGCCATTTTTCCCTAGTGTCTTTTTGATAGTGGAGTCATGAACAGTGACCTTTATTGATGTAAGAGAGGCCTGTAATTCCTTTGATGTTGTCCTTGGCTCTTTTGTGACTTCCTGGATGAGTCGTTGCTGTGCTCTTGGAGGAATTTTGGAAGGTCAGCCACTTTTGGGAAGGTTCACTACTGTGCAGATTCACCCCCCAGCCCCCATTTTGAGATAATGGCTCTCACTGTGGTTCTTTAGAGTCCCAGACTCTTTGAAGTAGCTTTGTAACTCTTCCCAAACTAATGTTTCAGTCACCTTCTTCCTGATCATTTCTGAAATTCCTTTTGAACTCTGTCATAGTGTGTTACTGGGTAAGACCTGGCTATGTTCATGCTGTTGAATAAGTTCTATTTAAGTGTTGATAGGGGAGTGCAGTAATCATGCCTGGTTGTGTCTAGTCCAGCTGAACTCCATTATGAAGGCACTTTATTTGATTTAGGGAATTAGTAATTACAGGGGCAAATACATTTTTACACAAGCCCAGTTGGTATTGTATAACTTTTTTTGCGTAAACAAACAGTATTAACATTCTAAAACTTTTGCATTTACTCAGGGTTTTTTTTTTTTCATCTTATATTTTGTTTTAATTCTGAAGAAATTTAGTCTGAGATATACACAAAAAACATAAGAAATCAGTATGGGACCACTGTATTTGTTTATTCAAATATAAAATACTCAAATTAACACAAACTATTCATATTATTAGTAATTATAACAAATAATTACATTTACCACATTAAATAGATATTAAATACATAGAGCCAAAATGGGATGTGACTGTGATTAACAGCTGCAGAGCTGCACTCAACACTGCTTCTCTGTAATATTTATGCAAATCTCCACCTCCTCTTGTAATATTAGCACCATGCTTATCTAAGAGGAAGCAGTTCTCATTAGTCCTCCTTCAACACAAACATGTTTGCTTCAGCTCCACTGCTGCTGCTGGCGCTCGCCCCCTGTGAGTGTTTGGATTTAAGCTTTATTACTTCATCTGATCCTTTCAGTTCCACATGTGAACCTTTTCTTTTTCTCTTTTCACAGATGTGTTCTGTGCTACTGAGCTCATCCAGCCAGACTCAGTGGTTATAAAGCCAGGAGAGACTTTAACCATCACCTGTAGAGTGTCTGGAGCTTCTATCACTGATAGCAGCAGCCACTATGGAACAGCTTGGATTCGACAACCTGCAGGAAAAGCTTTAGAATGGATCAACAGCATTTATTATAGTGGGGGTATTAATAAGAAAGATTCACTTAAAGACAAGTTTGTTGTCTCGCAGACACTTCCAGTAACACTCTGACTATTAGGGGACAGAACATGCAGACTGAAGACACAGCTGTGTATTACTGCGCTCGTGAACCACACTGACACGACAAGCTGCAGCGCTGCACAAAAACATCATCTTCATAACAATTCAGTTCTGTATTTAAATAATAACTAGCAGCATTTAACTGACTGATTAATGTCCACATCACACCTCAATGCCTAGATATATGGATACATTTCAGTCGTGAATGTATAGAAAATAAAGTAATTATAAAAAGTTATATGTAGAGAGAGAGAGAGAGAGAGAGAGAGAGAGAGAGAGAGGGAGGGAGAGAGGAATGGTCCATCAGAATTATTTTTTTCTAAATTACTTCCGCTTAAACCAGTTGCTGATTAGTCACATAAATAATTGAATAAAGTTCACCTAGAGCTTGTTAGGTTTTATATCTAAACAAATCGCATCCTCATGACCAAGAGCTATCAAAGTTCTGGATAAATATTTATAAAAGACTGATTTTTAAAAATATATACAGATATTTTAATATGTCTTTCTAAATACATCTTTATTAAATTGTACTTTAGCTTCAGATGAGACATTTTTATTTAAAGCTAGAACATTTTATAGTCTCTATAAAATGAGTTTTTGATTTTCAGAGATGGGTAAAGTAGACAAAATGTTTACTCAAATACAAAGTAAAACTTCTTATAAAAATAATTAGGCTACTTAAGTAACAGTAAAATAAATAATGTTAATAATTACTTGACTAAGACTAATAAAGTATTCAATGAGAAGACTACTCAAGTATCACATTTCTAGTTATTTCGCATCTGGTTACAAAGAAGGGAAAATCCTGAATCTCAGACTACATGTAAGTCACACCTCTCCTTGAAAATCTGTTTATATTATATAAAACCTGCGCTCAAGGTGAAGCAGCATGTCCCAGTCCTGTGAAGGGTACAATAACACACAACCTGTCATTTTCAACACAAAATCTCACATACCTAAAAAAAAAAAAACACCAACTTTTTAGCAACAGTTTTCTTTATTTTCTTAACATGTTAACAACACAAATTTGTCAGCATCTGAATTTAATGAAGAAAAGAGATAACAAAAGAACAGACTATGGAACAGAAGTGTAGAGAAAGAGAGTTGTGTTAGCGTGTGTGTGCATGTGTGTGTGTACGTGTGTGGTTGCCCTGTATCCATTGACACGCTTGCTTCTTCCCCCTCTTTGACCATTATCTTCCAGGATCTAGCCTCTAAAAAAGTGAACAGTTGTTGCGGACGCAAAATTTTGTTGTGTCGCAAAATTATGAGTTTACAAGTGCAATGTTCATCACCCCAGTCACAAGGAAAAGTACTCGTATGGCTGAGAGTACACATTATTCATGTAAAACATTTAGTGTACACTACATAACCAGAATCAGAAGAACTACAACTTTCTAAAAGGTTGACACAGTTATGCACCTTTACATGAGTAATATGTGATCACATATGAAAAACCTGCGAGATTACATTTCAACATGTTATGCCGCTGAAATGATACATGAGAATTCAAGGAAACACATGTGAGATCATTTGAATAATATGATCACCTGTTAAAAATGAACATGATCCAAGGGGGAAAAAGAATCATTTGAAATAAATCATATGCAAAAAAATAAACAAATAAATAAGTGATAATATACAAATAAATAATATACAAATAAATAAGTGAATACAAACACACTCCATGTGAAACAAATATTATAAAAATTAATCAATTGTTCATTAAATAAGTCATGTTCTTCTACTTCTTCTACTAAGTTTCTACTTGGAACATTTTGTTGTAGGGTTCTACACAGAACCTTTTAATCATGCACTCATCTTCACACTGAGCAGCCTGTGGTTGTGGATTTAATACATCCATAGTGGTCATGGACACTCCCTATTCAAATAGAGTCGGGTATAAACAGCATTTTCTTGACTGTTCTACTTTCCAGTGAGCTCTGTGATAGATAACACTCCCATACACTTTAAATCTGGGTGAAGCAGAACTCAGAGAAGGATGATTTTAGGATATTGTATTTTATGTTTGCTAATTTCATGTAAGTTTCAGACTTTTTCATGTTATGATTACTAGGAAAATGAACTACTCTGTCCCGATAAGCATTATAACATAACATTACCTAGTTATACTCTTCTCTTCCAGATTCATATGGACAGTCCCTGACCTCCTCTGCTTCTGTGGTGAAGAGACCTGGAGAGTCAGTCACTCTGTCCTGTACTGTTTCCGGATTCTCAATGGGCAGCTACTACATGCACTGGATCCGCCAGAAACCAGGAAGAGAACTGGAGTGGATCGGGCTCATTTACACTTTTACTGGCACTATATTCGCTCAGTCTCTACAGGGCCAGTTCTCCATCACTAAAGACACCAATAAAAACATGCTGTACCTAGAAGTGAAGAGTCTGAAAGCTGAAGACACGGCTGTTTATTACTGTGCACGAGACTCACACTGACACAACAGACTCCAGAGCTGTACAAAAACTTACACAAGCACGTCCCCATGAGCTGTAAATATTCCCTCAGGAGGAAACTGAACTCCAGAGACATTTATTATGAACAACATCCATTCATTTTAGTGCTCAGTTTTATTTCTCCTTTTGTCTTACTAATTACGTCAAAATTCCTCTGTACAATTATCACCCTTTTCTTTTATTATAAGACAAACATGAAAGCAACATTACAAAACACAAAGACATTAAATGATAAACCGTTCAATTGCATTACATTTAATTTATTGATAAAAAACATAACTCATAAGAAAACTTTTTTCTAATTTATTTGATTAAATTTAATAAATTGATTTGTTCCTTTAAGAATGTGTCCACAAAGTTTTATAAATGAAAATGTTTGAAGAAAAAAGTAATTTCCGTTATGTGTAACTGTGTAACTATTAAATTATTTATTTATTTAGGAAATTATTTGAATATAAATAATTACACAAAAAAATGTAAACACAAAACTTTCCTATTATTATGTTGGCTTATGAAACATTTACTATTTAAGCTTCCTCTTCTTCTTCCTCTTCTTATTATTAAAGTAGTAGAGGTAGAAATTTAAACAGTATTGGAAAGCTTTCTAGCTCCAAAAGTGTTGGTACACTGCCTAGCTACAAAAGTATTGAACTGCCATCTAGCTCCAAAAGTATTGGAACACCACCTGGCTCCAAAAGTATTGGAATGCTATCTAGCTCAAAAAGTATTGGAACTCCATCTGTCTCCAAAAGAATGGCAACGCTGCCCGGCTCCAAAAGTATTAGGTCACTGCTACACCCTAGTTACACCCTCGCAACAACTCAGAACACCATAGCAAGACACTAGCAACCACTAAAAACACCCTAACAACTGCCTAGCAACCACCCAGAACCCTTAGCCACTCCCATAAACTTGATTATGGTGCTGAGTGTCACTCAGTACTGCATCTTTGTTATAATGTTAATACATGGTACCTGACACTTCTTTATATGTCTTCACTGAGAATATGTTGTTTATCTTTGATTGTTATGTTTTATCTTCTAGGTGTGAGCAGTGATGAGATCAAACTGGACCAGTCTCCTGCTGTGGTAAAGAGACCCAGAGAACATGTGAAGATCTCTTGTAAGATAAATGGCTTTGATATGACTGATAACTACATGCACTGGATACGACACAAACCAGGGAAAGCTCTAGAATGGATTGGATATGTCAAATCGGGTACAATTGATGAACTCACAAATGCAAACTCCATGAAAGGGCAATTTCTGGCATCTGAAGACATCCATACAAGCACACAGTTCTTAGAGGCCAAGAGTCTGAGGACAGAGGACACTGCAGTTTATTACTGCACCCGAGGCTACAGTGACTGGAGCTGGGGAAGCAGCTGTACAAAAACCAGACACATTTTGTAACTAAACTAACTGAAGCTGCTTCAATTGTAATTCATGAACAGGATAACACCATCTGTATCTGTCTCCTGCTCCAAATATCCATATGTGTATCTGTAATTTTCCCTAAAGTAGGAATGACCTAACTAGAACTTTTTAAATTTTTTTTATTTTATTTATATGAACCCTTAATATGCTCCTAAAATCACTGGAAACACTGGGGGGGAAAGCCCATATGTAGAAATATCAGCATTGTCAGCATGTTGGAATTGTGGCTCTGACGGTTCCTCAGCAACACACTAATAGGTATCCCAGTCCATTACACACCTCTAGTCTCAAACAGATTTCCTGTAAGATTCCTAAAAATTGATCCTCCTGTTTGTATTAGTATCTGTTCAGTTCACATGATCTGTTCATTCCCAATAATGTATTCATATCCCTAGATCCCTACTGCTCACACAAAACATCATCATATCAACAATGCTACATGTGTTTTTGTTTGTTTGTTTTAATATATTTATCCACATAAATATAAAGAGTCCATTATATTAGTCCCTGTGTAAATTGTATAGAAACTCAAACATATTAGAGCGAACGGCTCTCTGTAATCCTTGTAGCTGAACTACTGTCAGAGCCGCTGTTATAGAAATGTAATTAACACCTTCTGACCACAGCATCTACTACTTCAGGGAGAAAGTTTTATATTGGATGATTGTTCAGGTATTTAGGATTTTCACAAAACAAAAATGTTATGGTTTAATCAGTTTATCACAGAGATACGTTAGTGTTTTGTTGATTTCAGGTTAATTTTTAGATGAATTCACTGAGATTTCAGAAAGTAAGGATGTCAACTAATAAATTTGTAAACCTGAGTCTTCAAGTTCGTGTAGTACCCGATGACACAGTTTTATGCAAATCCTCCACTCATGTCTCTTAAATTAAGGAGGTCTGTGTGTGTGTGTGTGTGTGTGTGTGTGTGTAAGTGTGTGTGTGTGTGTGTGTGTGTGTGTGTGTGTGTGTGGAGAGGAAAGTGGAGAGCAGCTGAGAAATTTTATTCATTTTAGTTTTATACTAAACAAAGATGATCTCTTCAGTGCTACTGTTAACAGCTACATTCTGTGAGTCTCCATGTTGTCTGAATGAGTTTAGATTTAATATCTGGTTGTGAAAATGATTTGAAGACATTTGATGATGTTCTACTGTTATTATTCACAGGTGGTGTTGGCGGTGTGGAGCTCACTCAGTCAGCCTCTGTGCTCGTGAAAACTGGAGAGTCATTCTCTATTTCTTGTAAGATCTCAGTGTCGAGCTATTGTATTCACTGGATATGACAACCTGCTGGGAAAGCACTGGAATGGCTCGGATATCTGTGTAGTGGTGGTAGCACTAATCTCAAAGACACAATGAGGAGCAAGATCACTTTCAGCCAGGACACATCCATCAGCACAGTTTATTTAAGAGGACAAAACTTTCAGACTGAGGACACGGCTGTGTATTACTGCGCAAGACACATGTCATTACAAAGTCAATGCAGCCCTGTACAAAAACATCCCTGTTCATTTTCCTCTCTCCCCAGTACACTTGTCCCCAGGGACGCCTGGTATAAATGAGCTAGCAGGGGTGAGACCATTCTTTATTTCAAAGACAACACTCAACTCAGTACAAAAAGACTCATCTGCAAGGAGAGAAAATAATGTGCAAATGTTTTTGTACCTGTAGAGGGCAGTAGCTCACTTCTACTGAGGTAAAACTCATGAAACATTTAAAGGAAACATTTTCTGGAATGAGAAAATACACAAGTATTATCTCTCAGTATATCTAAATAACAACAGCAATAACACACACAACAGATCAATTCAACATGTAAATGTTGAATGAAAAAATGTTCAGTTGCCAATTAAAACATTCTGAGTTTATTTATTCATTATATACAGTGGCAAGAAAAAGTATGTGAACATTTTGGAATTTCATGGTTTTCTGAATAAATTTGTCATAAAATGTGATCTGATCTTCATCTAAGTCAGGGGTATTGACAAATATAATGTGCCTAAAATAATCGCAGAAAATATATTCTTATATTTCATGTCTTTATTGAGAACAACCAAAAAAAAAAAAAAAACCTCATAGTGCTTGTGGAAAAAGTATGTGAACCCTTGAGTTAATGACCTCAAAACAGCTAATTGGGGTCAGGTTTTAGCACACCTGGAGTCTCGTTAAGAAAATGAGTTTGAAGGTGTGGACTACAGCTACTTTGACTGATAAAAACCCCTCAAACTTTTGGAGTTTGCTCTGCACAAGAAGCACATGCTTATGTGAGCCATGCATCGCCAAAAAGAGCTTTCAGAGGATCTATGATCAAGAATTGTTGATTTACATAAAGCTGGCAAGGGTCACAAAGTGATTTCACAGACTTTAGAAATTCACCAGTCAGCAGTTAGACAAACATTCTACAAATGGAGACACTTTGGGACTGTTGCCACTCCACCAAGAAGTGGTCGGGTAGTCAAAATGACACCAAGAGCACATCGAAGACTCATCAATGAGGTAAAGAAACAACCCCAAATTACAGTCAAAGATTTGAAGGCATCATTGGAACTGGCTAACATCTCTGT